>JACVVK020000688.1:40000-85000 GCA_018292915.2 Batillaria attramentaria | reverse complement strand
ACACACACACACACACACACACACAACAAACAAACAAACAAACAAACAAACAGAATAGGTTTTAGTGTGATAATTGTTTAGTTATAACTCACTGACGTTGGGAGGGACAGTGGTCAGTCCATGTGCCACTGTCACACTAGCTTGCAACTTAGGCATGTGTCTGACAATGTATAAGATTTTGCTACTACACTCGACGAGATTGGCGCACCTACATGTAGCAGGTAAAGTCGCTAGCAGTTTTTAAGTTCCACCTTAAAACACATCTTTTCTCCATGCAGTAGAACCAACCCCCCATGCCCCTCCCCTCCCTGCTCTCCATCTCTGCATGCAACCTGCAAAATATCTCTGTGTGTGTGTGTGTGTGTGTGTGTGTGTGTGTGTGTGTGTGTGTGTGTGTGTGTGTGTGTGTGTGTGTGTGTGTGTGTGTGTTGTACGTTATTTACGTTTATGTTTTTTTTTATGTTATGTGTAGTTTATGTACGCGCCCTGAGCTCTTGTGAGATGGGGCGCCAGAAATACCCGATATTATTATTATTATTATTATTATTGTAAGTGGCATAGAGAGTAGCAGCTGCATAAAATACGCCGCACAAACTTGTACTTTATTAAATACAAACCTAAATAGCAAGTTAGTATATGAACCGTACCGGCCCCCGTAGTGTAGTGGTTAGCATCTCTCACCGTGGACGGTTCGAATCCCAGCCGAGGCAAGCAAGATTTTGTCCTACCAATGTCAGCTCCTGCCCAGAGCGGGTGTGTTATGGGCCCAGTGAGGAGGCTTTTTCGACCTAGCTGAGACTTACACATCGTACGGGTGCGACTTTGGGGGGGGGGGGGGGGGGGGACACATGATGTTGATGATTACACGGCCGGCACCGGAGCTGTCGTAGTTTCCGGGCCTGGTTAACGGATGACAAGAGGCGCGGAATGCAGCTTCGTCAAGCCGTCAACATGGTCCTCCATGGCATCATCATAGCATCATCCTCAGCATCATTATCACCATGCATAATGTTTTTTTTTTTTTTTGTTTTTAATTTAAGGCGTTTAGGTAAATGATTACTTGAAGGATACATTCATGAAAGATTTTGGATGTTTTGTGTGACTGGTGTGACAGAAAATGCGATGTTGACATTAAATAACTGAACATAATCTGTCAACAGTTAACACATAGTAAAACATTCCTTGTACTTCCGAGTTCTTTGTGGGTTCCACCCTTAACCATTTATCTCGGAAGGATAATACGTTTAACTGAATAACATGAACTCTGTTTCTTTTGTTGCTTTGTGCAGGCTGCCAGACGGAGAGTGACCGTGACCTTGCCTTCATCCTAGACGCATCCAGGAGCGTGTCAAAGAATGTTTTTGACACAGAGAAAGCTTTCCTTCTCAACACCATTGACAGTTTCCCTTCGGGTACCACGCGTGTAGCAGTCATTACCTACAACGGCACCCCGAAGGTCGAGCGAAGCTGGGACAGACTTTGGGCAAGTGAGTCCTTGGAGCGTGTTAAACTGAGGCCTGATAACGAGAACGACAGAAACACCTCGGCTGCCCTCGATCTGGCGCGGCAAGAGATTCTATCTGCAGGACGTAGGAATGCTCTGAAGGTACACAAGTTACAATTTTATGGTTAGTTATAAATAATAATAATAATAATAACAACAATAAGAAGAACTGGGTGGGTGGGTGTTTAGAAGGTTAACGTCCTTTTCCACCACGTTCGGGTGATGTCAAAGACGGCCGGGGCAACGACGAAAAACACCAGTACAAATATTTGGCCCCAGCCGGGATTCGAACTCACGACCCGAGCATTGGGAGTCCAGCGCTTAACCATTCGGCTATCCCGGCTCCCCTAATAATAACTGAGTTTTGTAAATATCTGCATAGAACGTTTTTATGCCTTGGTGCTTGAATACTGGCAAAGTGCTGCTTTGATCCAGCGTTTCACTTGCATTTTGGGTGTGCTCCGAAGGACAAAAGATGATTTGGGGCATAATTTCTTTCTTGGAGTTGTTGGTATCAACGGAAAGTGCAGAAAGTGAATTTTCTTTTGTATAAATATTATTTCTGTATTGTGGTGTAAGACACCTGTGGAGGATGAGGAAAACAAAGCATGTATGAAAGGCGCTAAGTAAGAAAGTATGATGGTTTGTAGTGTGGAAACCGCCGCACCAGATCTCTTTTACAGCTTTCGTTTGCTACGTGCCTGAAACATCGAGTGAGTGAGTTAGTTTTGGGGGCTGAAAGCCGCGCAAGCCACACAGACTAATTCGCGGCTGAGTGTGCCCGCACTACATAAAAAAAAAATAAAAAAAAATGTTACGTTGGACAAAGGATGCAAACTGGTCTACGGGGCAATATAAGCCTAGGACATGCAGGAGACGGTGCACCTTCACGCTAATTTATCGAACTCCCGGTTACAAAAAAGCGTAGAAAACAAATCGAGTAGTTCTTAAAAATAACTACATGTATATATAATGGAGGGGGGAAATGCTACAGCCAACCTTCAACACTACCAAGTTTAGGCCCGCAGTAACGCTCGAACCAAACGTGACGTCATCTGCGGAGAGCACATTCGCTGCCACAACACACAACACAGAACCGGAAATGACGCTATCTACCCAAGGTGCTTCTACCAAAGTAAGAAGCACAGGCCTCGAAGTGAGGACATTCACAGAAAACGCCAGAACGCGACCAACTACAAAGCAACACGACACCACAGCAGAAAGCACAAACCAGAAGGCCATTCCCTCTACCAACAGCACTGTTCCAGTCTCGGACGAGACCCCGAAAGTGACGTCAGCTTCCACAACAAGAAGCAAGAGCTCTGACGTGACATCAACCACACAAAGCATGCCAAGAACAAGTGAGTTCGCATCCGGGCTGCGAGCCAAACAATTGTGCTGGCTTTTGATATCGCCCATATGTGGTGAAGAAGGATGATAAACCCCCCCAAACGCCAGAATCAATCTCTCTCTCTCTCTGTGTGTGTGTGTGTGTGTGTGTGTTAGAGCAAAGCTGTCTGTACAATGCTTGTCCCAACATCCCAACAAAGATGGCTTTGACAATGTTTCAAAAAATACTGAAAAGGATTTTCGACGGCTTTTCTTCCCAGCAAAATTCAAAATAGGTGAATAGGTGGCGCTGTACCTCTGCGACGCGCTTCCCCGGGAAAAGAAAACAGCCCGAATTTCCCTAGAGAGATAATTTAGTTGTTTAAAAAAATGTCATTGCAGGAGCTCCCGTGTCGCCGTCTCTGTGTTTCACGTGTGGTGACGTAGACAATGACAGGCCATGCACGCGACTCGAAATGGTTCACGACAACCTTTTCCAATGTCCCGCCGAGATGCCTTTCTGTATGAACGACATTTATCAGGAAGCTGGGATGCAGCCAGCTGTTTTCAAACGGTGAGTTTCTCTCTCTCTCTCTCTCGGGGAGCCGGGATAGCCGAATAGTAGAGCGTTGGACTGTTAATGCTCGGGTCGTGAGTTTGAGTCCCGGCTGGGGCCATATTTGTGCTGGCCTTTTTCTCGTTGTCCCGTCTTTGCTATCACCCTTAAGTGGTGGTAACGGACGTTAAACTCCAACCCTCCCCCCCCTCTCTCTCTCTCACATTACATTCTTTCACTAAGAAATGACAAACAATGATAATGCAACATACTAAAGATGTCAGCCGAAACGCAGAGCGTCTGCCACTGTCTTGTAGCGCTGCGTACTACCTGTATAGCACCAAAGGACACTGTCGACGACTACTCCGAACGTAATGGTTCTTGTGTGACGTTGTTTTCATTTTTTTTTTCTTCTGTTGTCTCGTCTCTCAAAGCTGCGTGGACGAAGCAGACTGCCAGAGAGAATGGTACCAAGAGTCCTCGGACAAACCCGCGTGCTTCCAGTACGATTCTAGCGTGTACACAGAGGACCTGGTTTGCCATCTGTGTTGCTATGGTGACGGATGTAACGGTCAGCTTCTGCCAGAAAAGTCCACTCTCTATAGACCGTGAACTGGTGGTTTTTCTCTCTATAAACAATGGGCTGGAAGACCTAGAAGCTGTTTTCGAAGCACGTGAATTCGCCGTTGTTGTTTATACGACTTACCGACACTGACGCCTTGCCGAGGTTCGATCGCCAAGGGATGCACATGTATTGTCAAAACGATGTTGCACAATATCAGTTCAGGGCCCGCATGTTAAGGGCCGCTGCTACACGTTGCCAGGATTGGTACTTGCAGGGCTGGCAACGCTGGCAACCCTAATTAAATCGCTGGCTGCCAGCTGGCAAATCCCCCTTGCAGGTGCCGGCGCGGGAATAGAAAGCCGTTCTATTTTTCCTGGCAGCCAGCTTGCCACAGGCAGCCCGTACAGCCAACTGACCAATCACTGCCGAAACCTTGCAGCTCCGCTGGCTGCGTGTGCGCCAAAACCGTTGCCCGCCAGCAGGCAGCCGAGTACGGCAACATGCAGACTGGCAGTCGTGTAACCGTGCGCTTAAAGTCGGGGTTAGGGAGTTCAGCCCCGGGTTAGAGTCTAACCTCGAACTAAACTAGCTCTAAGGTTAAATTTTCTGTTGTTTTTCTTTTAAATCAGGAAGCGGGCCAATTCCAGCAAGGTGCCTATGCCGTTATACAAGGATTTTAGTCTTTCTTCCTTCGCTTCCTTTTTTTAAATTTAATTTTGTTTTGGAGTTTCTTTTATCCTAGTCTGGGTTAGGCTCGTAGCCGTGGGCTAAATTAACCTCGACTTCTACATACGGGCCCTGTTCAGTTCAGGATGATAATTATCTTTGCGGACTGTTGCAATGTTAGTTTGGTTCACACGGGACATGTCATGCCCGTTTTGGTCGGAGTCTGCCTCTATGGAATAGTGACCGACACAGTTAAATGAAGGCTAGTTAAAAGCAATTACACGCGGCGGTTACAGTTAGGGGTTGCGATCAGTGTTTGATCGTAGTATTAATTCATTCCGTAAAAAAAAACCCAATCATAAACGTAACAGCCTTATTGTCACTGCCTTACGGATGCACATACCTCGGTATGGTGTGTACCTAGTCGTGTCGTACCAGTTTTTAGATGCATGAAATGTATGCCTAGTTGACTGAATAAACAGACTTGTGCCGCATATCTTCATCTTGTAACAATCCTGTGTCGCTACCCGTACTCCCAAAACAAACAAACAAACAAACAAACAAACAAACAAACAAACAAACAAACAAACAAGCAAGCAAGCAAAGCCAGTATAAACAAAAACAAAAAGAAAACAAAACACGCATAACAACGAGCTTCAATTTACTGGTCAAATGAGTCTTGAACAATATTCTGTCATCAAAGCTTGCGCGCGCGCGTGTGTGTGTGTGTGTGTGTGTGTGTGTGTGTGTGTGTTATTTCTGTGCGCACGCGTGCACACACACACACACACACACACACACACACACACACACACACACACACACACACACACATCGAAAAAGCCTCTGTGTGTGTGTGTGTGTGTGTGTGTGTGTGTGTGTGTGTGTGTGTGTGTGTGTCTGTGTGTCTGTGTGTTCACGCGAGCCCGCGCGCGCTTGCTTTAGCCTTGTGAGTCGTTTTCTGCGACAGCAGGCAGAATCGAAATTTTATTATTATTATTATTATTATTATTGATGCTGATTTTATTATAGAAACCATTATCATTCTCATTCATGTTGATATCATTATTATTATGATCATCAGTATGATTATCATCATTATTATTATTATCTTATTATTCCTATTGATTTTATTTTTGTGTTATTATACCTCCCTCCCTTTGTTATTGTTCCCACTGTCGCCGCGTGTCGGTGTCATGCAGACATAGCGCTCTTGTTGATGATTTACGTTTCTCTTATTTTGGTGGTGGTTGTGTTTGTTTCGCACACGGCGGAGGAGCACGCAGTACCTCAGTAAACAGCACAACCAGACCGCGGTGACAGATGCTAATGTAACAGAAATATCTCACCGCGTGTGTTACAAGTACGGAGCGGTTGAAACTCACATGTAGCTGCCACCATTCAAGGCTGCGTGTGTCAAATTTCAGTTATACTTTCCTGAAGCTTAAAGGCACATTGATTTTTCCGGCGCCGTCAGCCGGATATTATCACTTGTCTACGTTTCCGGCAGCCTATGTGAAACCCCTAGAAACACAGAGCGCAGGGAACATAGACAAGGAGGAACATAGGTTTGACCATCGTCGTCGTCCTAAAAAAAAAAAATTTGGATCGACTATCACGTCACTTTCCTGAAGCTAGCAGAAATTACGTCATCTTGGTGGGTTCCGCGATGGCTCAAAGTTTGCACGGTGTAGGTGATGTCAAAGTAAAGTACAACATCTAAGCGACACTTCCCCTTAGTAAGTGTGTGCGTGTGCGTGTGTGTGTGCGAGCGCGTGTGCGTGTGCGAGAGCGTGTGCGTGCGCGTGTGTGTGTGTGCGCGTGTGTGTGTGTGTGTGTGTGTGTGTGTGTGTGTGTGTGTGTGCGTGCGCGTGCGTGCGTGTGTGTGTGTGTAAAACTTGCATATTGATTGGCTATAGATGTGTGAAAACCTGCGACCTAACTTTTTGTCAACCACGGATATGATTCTGAAATAGCTGACGACCTCGGCATTAGTGAAAATGTGTGCGGAAATGGGAGAAAAACCAGCATCACGTCAATCAAACATGACGTTCATACTTTGCGTCAGTGAGCGTGCGTCTCTTCTTCGATGTTTGTGAGGCGTGTGGCTTGTGGAGGAAATGTGCTTTGAGTACAAATTTTCGAGTCAACTGACGATAACGGCTGCAGTGAATTTTTCTAATTTTTTGGTATATTTTTATAGCACCCCAGACACATTTTCTCTATATAGTAGGTGCGATTTTGAGATCTAAAATGGGTTCACCAGCACTTTCATGAGGTTTGGCTTACGTCAAAAGTATAACAGCGACTACCTCCAAAATTCACTCTGCTTAGAGTCCCTATTTATGCTATCTGTTTCCAAAAAAATGGAGTGATTTAGATAAATATTACGCCTTTAAACGCCAGAATGCCAACTTTTCTGAAAATAGCGATAACTCGCAAATCATGTGCGCAATCGTACCTGAATCGGGCCCTGTATTCAGAGGGCCCGATTCAGGTACGATTGCGCACATGATTTGCGAGTTATCGCTATTTTGTATTTTGTATTCAGAGATCTTGATTCATTAAGAAACCCCAAATTTGAAATCGATCGGTTGACTTGTTTTCTTTTCTCCGCCAGTTTCCTTTCCGATGACTCACATTCCACCCTCAACCAGCACCCTCTCCTCCCCGCTCCGTAATCGTCCGTACAACTGTCTACACACACACACACACACACACACACACACAGAAACGACTTTTGGTTGTTTTTTTTTTTAATTCTTGTTGTATCGGCACTATTTGTCATCTAAGACGACAGTGCCCGAAAAACAACATTACCTTTCTTTGTGCCTTAGAACGCCACCCATCCACTGGCATCAGGTGAAGCTCTTGTGTTACTTAGGCTCAGGGCAGTAACCAGGAGACAAGACTCCGTTAGCACAGGCAATGCGGAACGGATCCGACTTATACTGACCCTTCACCTTCTCTGGCTGCCAGATCGACCAGTACCTGTCGTTCAGGGCTTTCTTCAGCTCAGTCACGACGCTAGGAAAGTCGTCCGCTTTGTTCTGCTTCTCGTTAGGGTCAGCGGTGACGTTGAAGAGTTGAATGTAGGGGATATCGCTCTTTTTGGGTTCAGGATCCGCAGTGACGTTGTCAGGAGCCATGTACCAACCGCTGTGAGTATAGAAAACAGGCAGTGTATTAGGCTGGATGCAGATCAGTTCCTATGCACTAAAGAGCTGTTTCCTTTGACTGTACAACTGGACCTGTTTGTGTAACAGGTCCATCACAGTCGAAGATACATCAGATCAGAAGCTTCCCAGTCTGACTGGACGGAATTGTGTTCAGCTGTACTGTTCGCCAGTTCTCTCAGATTTCGCTGAGCTCAGCAGCAAGTTTAAGTGATAACAACGGATCCATTCCGTGAAGTAAGGTTTTTTTCTTTCCCAAATTGCATTCTTTGTTGTCTGTTTTGTTGTTTTTGCTGTTTGTGTTTTTTTGTTTTTGTTTTTTTGGTGTTATCTTCAAATCTGTCAGACCTCGCACAGACACTAGATCCGCTATACTATATCGGATCTAAAACCTTTGGATCTACTGACAGTAAAAAGTGTGCTTGCAGAGAGAGAGAGAGAGAGAGAGAGATGATGATGATGATGAAACGTTTTTTATTCAGGATAGAGCATTTAGGCATTGCTGCCTATCTTACATGCTGTCTTGCTATTCTACATTAAAGGGTATTGAGAAAAAAATCTAAACAAACAAACAAACAATAAAAAAGTTATAAAAAAAAATATAAACTATCTAGGGGAAATACAGGAGAGAAAAATACACACGATAAACAAATCAAAACATACGTGGCATGTGCTGATGATACTGGCTGTATGCCAAGTAAGAAATTTACAGTCGTCTCTAATATTGCAAAACATGTATGTAACACATTTCTATATATATCGTCAGATAAGCGTATCGTGTAGAATTTGTTTGAAGTTTATGAATTTGGAAACGTTTTGGATACTCAGTGGTAAAGAGTTCCACATGGATGCCCCTGAGAAAGACAGGCTACTTTTATATATATCAACCCTTGGACGAGGCACTGGGAGCAGACTGTTCCTTGTGTTATGTTGTTTATCATGTTCGAAATTAAATAGTTGATGGAGATATGTTGGGGCTTTGTAGTAAACAATTTTGTGCATCAGTAAGCATTTGTTAAACTCCAGATGCTGTTTAAGAGGTAGAAGTTTGAGGATTTTAAACTTTTGGTCGGTACTAGAATTACCCGAGTGTAAGAGTTTGACAGCGCGCCGGTGAACGGAGTTTACCTTTTTGAACTGATTTTCGCTGCACTCGTCCCACAAAGTGGACGCAAAATCTAGATGACTTTGCACGTGGGCATGAAAGAATAGCTTGCAGATGTCAGGGCTAACTAGGCGACTTAGTTTGGATAGCAAGAATACATTTTTTGACAATAATTTACCGAGACCATCAACATGCGTTTCCCACTTTAGTTGGTCGTCAATTATGACACCTAGTAGACGGTGGTTCGAGACCTGCTCGATAGACTCAAACCCAACTGACAACCGTAGGGGAGATAGTTTGCGTTGGTGTTTTTGGCGCGTTGTAATTAGCATGCTTTTGGTTTTGGTGGTACTAATTACCATGTGGTTTGCTTTACACCACTGGGAGATTTCAGTGAGGCTGTGCTGCAATACTTCGTTTACTTTTGACTCATGCACATCCGACGCATGGAGCGTGGAGTCGTCAGCAAACATATCACAGCTTACATTAGGGTTTGAGATGGAGAGGGGCATATCATTGATGAATAAACAAAAGAAAATCGGGCCAAGGATAGAGCCCTGGGGCACACCGAGCTTAACAACACTTTCCTCAGAAAACGCACCATTTAGATAGACTTTCTGCCTTCTACCTTGGAGATATGAGGAAAATAAGGAGATTGTCTTAGGATCAGGGATATATAGGGACAATTTCTTTAACAAAATGCTGTGGTTCACCAAGTTTAAGGCTTTTTTCAGGTCAAGAAAGACCGCACCAGTTAGTTTGGATTTGTTGATGGCAGATAGCCAAGTGTCGACGATGCGGACAAGTGCGGTGTGGCACGAATGTTGAGGGCGGAAACCAGATTGGAGCGGATTCAAAAGATGTTGTTTTTCTAGGAAACTGAGCATGTGGTTATTGATATGTCTTTCCAGTGGTTTGGACAGGACTGATAAAACTGAAATCGGACGGTAGTCACTGAGATTGTGGAGATCTTTACTTTTCGGAATAGGCACTACTTTGGCTTTCTTGAGTTCGTCTGGAAATATACTGTGTTGGAGTGACAGATTATAAATATATGTGAGTGATTCCACAATGTAGGGTAGTGACAACTTAAGGATGTTAATGTTAATTGCATCAGGACCACACGCCTTGCTCTTTATAGCAGAGATTGATTTCCCAACTTCATAGACTGTCATGGGTGGAACAGAGAAAAAACTTTCTTTTGCTGACTGACAGTGACTGCGGAGTTCTTCAGGACATACATAGTCTTCAGGGTTATTGAGATTAGATTGGACTATGGAATCAGTAATGTTTAAAAAATGATTATTAAAATCGTTCGGTGAGAGTTCGGATGGAATGAATGTACGTTTTGTTTTTTTTGCCCCGGGTAAACATGTTGATGGCTTTCCAAATATTCCGACTGTCTTTTCCGTCCGCTATGATTTGCTCTGCGAAAGATTTCTGTGCCCTTCTAACTAAAGATTTAACCATGTTCCGTTGCTTTTTGAACTCGTCAATTTTTTTTTTTTTTTTTAAGGTTATCTCTTAGCTTCATTGCCTTCTTTATGTCATCTGAGAGCCATGGCGGCATGGAGGGATGTTTTACTCTTTTTTCTCTAATAGGTGCGTGTTTATCTAAAACACCGAGGAACAGTCTGTACCAGCACGCCAGCGCCTCGTTTGGGTCATTGTAATGGTATACATCGCAGAATGGTGTAATAGCAAGGTCTATGAGAAAGGTTTCTTCATTGAACTTTTTAAAACATCTGTACCTAATGGACGTGTGATTTTTGGGAATTGGCTTGTCACGTTTCGTTGACAGTGAAAAACATACAGGAAAGTGATCGCTAATGGAGATGGAGGGTACATGTACATTTTTCACGGCCGTGGTATTTGTAGTATATATGTGGTCTATAAGCGTGGTGGAGGAAGATGCAACTCTGGTGGGTGACGTGACCATTTGCTTAAGACCAAATAAAGAGAAGGTATATGTCCATGCTGTGTTGGTGGGTTTCATCAAGTCAATATTAAAATCACCCAGGATGTGTACGTCACCTTTGCAACAACTAACCTTGTCCATCATGGAGACAAAATCATCATACCACGTGAACGTAGCTGTTGGGTTTCTATAAATGAAACCTATGTACGTAGGGGAGGATTTGTTTAATTTCATTTCCAGCCAGAGACTCTCCACGTTATCCGACTCTAGGTCTTTCCGTCGGACTACACAGCTGGTGATGGAGTTGTGAATAAAAGCGACGATGCCTGTGTGGCCGGGGGAAACAGCATCTTTTCGGATGATTGAATAATTTTGAATAGAAATTGTGTCGTCACTTATTGGAGGTTTCAGTCTGGATTCGGTAAAACCAAAAATATGGAATGGTTGCTCCTGATTAAGAAGAACAGTGACATCAGGTATTTTGTTGCAAATGTGGTATACATTTAAGTGGCCTATGTTGATTTTTTGTATGGGAGGTGAAGTGTTGTTTCGAGCAGTGCGAGTCATGTTACAGATATATATCTGAGGATCAGACGAGTTTTGACCGTAATAGTGGATAATATAGTCAGTACTGAGTCAATAAAAGGTGACAACAAGTATAAACAATAGACATGCGTTAACTATGGTAGTGCTTCAGCACCAGGAAACGAGCCCACAACTATTGAGAAAACTCCAGGAAACAAAGCAAAACACAACGGTGCTAAGGAAAGCAGGGAAAAATTATAACGTTTCCACACGTTATCACTCAGAATGACGTCACGCGCGGACAGTCCTCGTGCAGTAAAAACACAATTTCAATTGCCGCTTTTCAGTAAGACTAGAGATGAAAATAGCGGGAGCTGGTATGGGCAGCGTCGCTGCAACGTCAATATCGTGTAAGTGTTAGGGATTATACACAGCGGACGTGTGAACTGAATGTTCGCGCGCACGGCCGTCTGTTGGGGAAAACTAGTGAAAGCACCACTGGAAACAGTAGAATACTTGCACAGTCCGAGGTATTCGAGGCAAAATGACAAAAACAAGTGAAAATAATAATAAAGTCAGGTAAGCGTAAGTGATTTCAAACACTAATCCTATCGACACACAGTCCTCACATTTCATTATTAACAGTTCAGTGTGAGGAATTTCAGCGCTGGTGTATGGGGTTATGACAGAGATTTTAGCATTTGTTCTACTGCACATTTTACTTTCGTTTGAAAGTCCGACTCATAGTGCGGGTAATGTGTGTCAGTTGACTGTGGAAACTGCATCCTTTGGCCATATTCCGTATAATCAGAGTCAAAAAACTGCTGGCTGGAGGGGGTAAGCCCCTTCTGGGTGGCATAGTACCCACTGTGTGCGGCAGCGTCATGAGAGCGGGGGTACCGGGGCTGGGAGGGAGGGTAGGAGGTAGGAGTGGCGTAATCCGTAGTTTGGTACACCACGTCGGATTCCCTTTCTCGAAACAGCTGGCTGGGTCCACGATGGCGGGGATGGATGGGATAAGAGTTGGGGGGAGGTCTGTCGTGGCGGGGCTGGTGGGGTTGGTAGGAGTATGTATCCCTCGTGTGGTGATTAGAGGATGGCCTGGTCAGGACACGCTCCATCCCCTGTGGGGGCAAGTGAGGGCGGGATGAGGGGGATCCCTTGTGGGCATGATGACCATTGTTTGTTGACATTGGGCCCGATCCTGATGGCGGGGCGTCAAGCTGTGGCGCCCGCGTACCGTTAGAGAATACCTGCTGCGATGGAGGCTGGTCTGCACGCTGAAGGTTGAAGGCGAGACGAACAGTGCCCGCATGACTTGGGTGTACGTAGTCGTTGTCACGATAAAGACTTTGACGCGGGGCACCAGTACGCGTGAGAAACACCGGTGTGTTGTCGATGTAGAGGACCATGGCTCGGGTACACTCCTCTTTCAGGTTACGGTTGGATGGTCGGATTGCGTTGTTTAAGGGGTGCTTTCCGTAGGCGGGGATAATTGATGACATGTGGATGGCTGCACAGGGGAAGTTTTCCTTTGTCAGGTTGATGAGCTCTGCCCACGTCTGTCCACTTACAGCGCCGCCCTTACATGTGTTGACCCCGACGTGAAGGATTACCCTGGTCACGTGTGGAGATGGCGGCTGGTCTCGAAGCCACCATATGAGGTCATTTATGGACATACCCGATACAGCAATCTTCTGCAGTTTTTCACCTGGGGCCATTTTCGCGGGGTCTATGCCAACAACCACTGAGTCACCCAGAAGCAGGGATTTGCTGTCAGGACTGATACGTTCCTTGGCCAGGATGTCGAATGGGGACGGTTGATTCCGCTCGGATTTCCGATGACCAGCGGCGGGGCCGTGGTTTTCTGTCCCGGGTTTGTCAGTGACTTTCCTTGATGTTAAGCTTTCTGTTGCATCATCAGTTGGAGTATCTGCTTCAGCCAAGGCAGAGAATTTGTTTTTTGTTGGTATCGCCGAGACAAGCGCCTCTTTGTACGATGGTCGTTTATCGGCGCCTGCGGGGTGTTCAGTTGAGGAGAGGGGGGGAGGGGGCGTGACGGTTAGGTTTAGCTGGTCCGATGGATGACTGGATGTGGGAGAGCTGGCCGTGGGAACGAGGGGTGAAGAGAGTGCCGAAGGGGATTTACGATGGGTGGTTACATTGTTTGCTGGCACGTTGTTAGCCTCTTTGAGTGTGGCGATGGTCTTTTTGTGTTCACCAAGCTGGCTTTTCAACTTCTGATTCTCGAACTCAAGGGCTTCTACGCGTTTCCTTACTGTTTCAAGCTCTTTGTTGAATTCGTCTCGTATGTCCCTTACGTATAGCTTCACGTGTTCTTTCATTTCTTTCCACACATCTTGTACGGACTGTAGCGCTAAGTCTTGGGACTGACTGAGAGCTGCCCTGAGGCCCGAGATTTCGCGGCCGAGTTCGGCGATCCGTTTGTTGCAGGGAGAAATTGGGTCGTTTTGTTGATCCTGATTGCTGGCTGATGTGCCGTCCACGGAACCACCCTTATTGTTTCCGTGACCTACTCTGGTCTCATTCAGGTCACTAGGGCTGTCGAGGGTTGCGCGACCATCGGTATCAGGGTTACTGTTGGTGTCTGGAGCCTGGTCCATATCGCCTGTCACTTCACTGGCGATTTCCGCTTCGTGAGTCTGACACCCCTCAGTATCGGACAAACCCTGTATGGCAAGGCGAGCGGACAGGTTTTCATCACCAGCGGGGGGCAGCGGTGGCAGGACGCTTGGCATGGTTGGCATTCCAGTCTGAGATGAGGCAGTGTTTACAAAAGATCTCAACTTCCGGAATTCCTCGTTAACCCACTCCACACAGACGTTCCCCTGTACTAGGATCTTAGCAGTGGAGTAGTAAACAGTGATGGTCAGCAGTGTAGCACGATTCAGGTAGAGTTGTAGGAAGGTTTTGAACAGCTCGGGGGGAAGTGGTGGATGTAGAGGGTGAGGGAGAGAAAGGGTTTTATCGTGGTCTTTCTCGTGGTCAGTCCATACTGACGTGACTTCTTCAGGTTTGGGGAGAGAGAGAGAGAGCCACTCCCTGGTCATTAAGACTTACGTCTCTGCATTCTCTCCCAGCAGAAGTTTCCAGTCACCCTTGCGGATGTAGGAGCGATTCTTGCCTTCGTTTATGTAGGCGAACTCCCCACGGAAACTTGTTGGCGACCCCTTTGTCCGGACGAAATGAAAAACAAATATAATGAAATACATCATCATCATCATCATCATCATCGTCGTCGTCACCATTGATTTGTTGGTAACAAAGACTCAAAGGCGATGGTGACTGTTGCGTGGCCACCGGAGTACTTCCAGCCGGATGACGCTACATTGACCCGGGACGCTTTGTGCGTACGCGTAAAAGGCCCCGGGCCAATGCAGCGTAAGGTTGAAAGTGCACCACGTGTCAGTCATCTCGAGGATCCGGGAGTTCGCCTAGCATGTTACCCCGGACTTCTAGTTCATTGGAAACCAAAATAGCAATAGCAACAACAGCAGCAACAACACAGTGATTTCCGACTAGGTTACTTTATCATCATTGGCAGGACACACCAAAAGTAAAAGCAAGAGCTCGAAACAAACCAGAACAAACAAACAAACACCACAAAAAATCAGACTTCGATTAGAAGAGAAGAAAAAAAGATGAGTGAAGAACATAACAGATCAGAACAAAATAGAACAGAAGAGAAGAAAATAGAACAGAACAGAACAAAATAGAAAAGAACAGAACAGAACAAAACAGAATAGACTAGAACAAAACAGAATAGACTAGAACAAAACAAATAGAACAGAACACAAACCAAACCAAACCAAACCAGAGCAGACCAGACGAGACCAGACCAGACCAGACCAGACCAGACCAGACCAGCCAGCCAGCCAGCCAACCAACCAACCAACCAGTCAAACACCTGTCAAATCTTGACTCTCACTGAGCTAAGGACCCATCTGGGACCCTCAGGTTCACAACGACTGGCTGCAGAAGTCCGATTCATGGGAAGGCAAACTTTCTATTTTCCTCTTGAAGTGCAGAACTAAATACCGCCCTAGCAAAAAGAGATTTTTTCTCCAGTCAAAGGGACGCAACCATCTGTTAACTTGATACACTCTCTGGGGCACAGAGTCTTTCAGTGGAAAGTACCCCTGTGCATAGACTATCCACATATCTCTGTGTATGGTCTCTGCCCTGTGCACGGTGGGGAAATGGTGCTCACTGTAAATTGTCTCGGTGCTCTCAAACACAAGGTCGCGCACTATGTCATCCTTGACCAGCTTTGAACCCAGAGGGATCCTCAATGGCGCAAGTGATGGCAGGCTGTCTTCAGAGTGAAAGTAGGCGTGTTTCTGAATCAGAGACATACATAACATGTCTCTGTCTGAATGGACAGATCTATTATTACATTCAGTCCTAGAGCACGGGTGTGTATGCTTTTGTAATCGTCTCTTATTCCACCACAAGGCAGGTACGTGATCGTCTGCACCGTGCAATACTTGCCTGTAGAGTGCAACACCTTGGCCTGTCAGAGTGCAACCCCCTTGCCGTTTACTCATATCCTGTTGGATCAGTGTACCACGTAAACAGTGCCATCAAAGCGCAACAATAATTGTCCGCAACATTAATTGTCCGCTGGCAAGGATTTTGCCCAAACGAAAAGTGGTCGGATATTCAAGACTTCGTTTCAAATCGAATCATATGACACACAAGCCTTCGCTTTTCTGAAAAAAAAAAAAAAAATCGCCATTTTTGAAAATGGCGCTGGCTGTAAGCAGTCACATTTTCACGACCCGCCGAAAAGGGACTGCACTCTGGAGTCTAAACTTGAGACTTGCTACTGGGGACAAGAACTCTCAGCACAGAGACAGTTAAACTACAGGTTGATCTCACATTGTACAGCTTTTCCCACATGTTGAAGCCGTCTGGAGTCTCAGCCAGCCTTTGCCGATCGTTTTGAGTGGCGAACCCCCACAACGTTCCGTACCAGTCCACCTGATGGAAGAGTCCACTCCAATCCATGTTGGCTTTTGGCAGAATGTCTCTACTGGCACTGCAACATTTATCAGCTGTAGACTTAACTTTTTTTCACTTGGGGGGAGGGGGGATGGGGGAGCTACTCTGCAACACCCCCTCCCCCCCCTCCCCCACACACTTATCGTATGCTCAATAATCATTCATTTACAGGAACTTCGCCATCGCAGATCACAAAGTAATCGTAAATTACACCAGAGAGAGAGAGAGAGAGAGAGAGAGAGAGAGAGAAGAACTACTGACCAGTAAAAAGCAAAGAAAACATACAACACTGAGCAATAAAACAAAAAAGAGTAATGCAACAGAAAGAAAATGTAAAGCATACACACACACTCTATACATAGACCGCATACAGTTTGATACACTGAGAGAGAGAGAGAGAGAGAGAGAGAGAGAGAGAGAGCGAACGAAACTTTATTTTCCTAGGATAAAATGATATAGGTACAACGACCTGTCTTCCATCTTGTCCTTGCTAAACTAGGAAAACTACACTAAAAAGAAATCACACACGCAGAGATAAATGATCAATACTACACACACACACACACACACACACACACACACACACACACACACACACACACACACACACACACACACACATATATATATATATATATATATATAAACTGCCGAGAGGTATGATGTGTGAATATCACAAAACTTTTGAGAAGAAAATGTTTAGCGCTATAGGTAATAGGGTTTATTCGGCCTGGTCTAGTGGGTTTGGTGTAATAAGTGCATATGCAGCCGGGCCCTGAAAGAATTCACGGACGTGGTGGATTTTCAATTTTTTGGAAGCAGATTCCATGCCCTTGCCGGACAGGCTGGACTTGAATATGTCAAGTCGCGGCCGGGGCACTACTAGATTGTTCCTCAGTGTCTCGTATTGCCTGGAGGGGAATTTAAAGAGATTAGTCAGGGGCGGTAGGTGGTCTAGTGGTTAAGCGACTTGTCACCAATGCGAGAGGTCACGGGTTCGAGTCCTACTCGGGGCAAAGAATTTTTTTCCTCTCGTATGTGGCACCGTTCATTCGGGCCGATCGTCGGGGGGTTCTCTCCGGGTACTCCGGCTTCCTCCCCCTCTGCTTTGGAAATGTTCAGCCCACCAAATTTGAAAAATAAATGCAAGTCTAAATTCCTAAATTTAAATAGCTGAGCTGACCCTTCGCACCACGTGATTGTAATGTGTTTATGTCCAGTGTGTGAAAGAATGCGTGAGATTCACGTGAGCGTGCGTGTTGGGTTCAGTTCGCGGCGCTTTGAGCCGATTCATGAAATTGGGTAAAGCGCCTATATATACAATACTCATTATTATTATTATTATTACGACGGTGACTTTGATAGTGTGATTTTTCGCATGAGTAGGCATTTGTTAAAAAGGTGTTGTGTTCTAAGTGGTAACATGTCTAACGATCGAAGCTTATCGTCCGTGTTTACAGGAGGCCCGTCGTATATCAACTTTGTTGCACGTCTGTGCAGTGAGTTCATTTTTTTTAGGTTTGCCTCACTGCACCCGTCCCAGACCGTAGACGCGTAATCAATATGAGGAAGAATGTTGGCATTGTAAAACAGTTTTCTGGTGGCAGATTCAGTAAAAGGCTTCAGTTTTGAGAGCAAAAATAGGTTTTTTTGTGTCAACGTTTTGCTTACATTGTTTGTGTGCGCATGCCAGCTCAGGTTTTCATCAATTGTAATACCTACTGTGCGATGCTCATGTACCTGTGATATGGTCTGTGAACCAAGACGAAGACTAAGGGAGGGGGGGGGGGGACTTAGTTGATGCTTTTGTCTTGTTGTTAATAGCATACTTTCGGTCTTTGATGGGTTTGCAATCATGGAGTTACTCCTGCACCACTCTTCAACATCGTTTAAGGTTTGCTGTAGCGAGTGAGTGATAGTTGCGACATCTGACGAAGACACATCAAAAGTTGCATCATCAGTAAAGAGAGTACATGTGACATCTGACTGTGAAATGTGCATGGGTAAATCCGTTGATATATAATGAAAATAAAATCGGGCCGAGGATGGAGCCCTGGGGCACGCCATGTTTAATTACACCCGCATTAGAGTACTGACTGTTGACGCACACAAACTGTTGCCGGTTACTTAGGTAGGAACTAAAGAAACTAACCGCGGCATCACTAAGGTGATAAACAGATAACTTCTTGACAAGCAGCCCGTGGTTGAGAGAGAGAGACTGACTGACTGACTGACTGAAACGTTTATTTCAGGATAAAGACTTGTAGGCATGGTCTGCCTATCTTACAAGCTGTCCTCCTAATCTAGAAACACTAAAAAATAAAGGCTAACATGACAAAAAGTATACCAGGCACAAAGGGAGTAAATCTAATAAGAAAATAGAAAAAAAGAAGAAGAAAAAAACATGCAAAGATACAAAGAAGCGGAGGAAATTCAAAGGAAACACATCGGAAGATAGGTGAAGAAGTAGATAGCATGGTGTTTGAAATTGTAGTATACAACATAACTTGTAAAAAGGTAACATGTAATAGTGCCATCTGATAACGAGTAATTTAGCACGGTTCATCAATTGTAATAGCAACAGAGAGAGAGAGAGAGAGAGAGAGAGAGAGAGAGAGATGATGATGATGATGATGACGATGAAACTTTTTTTATTCAGGATAGAGCATTTAGGCATTGCTGCCTGTCTTACAAGCTGTCCTGCTATTCTACGTTAAAGGGTATAAGAGAGAGAGAGAGAGAGAGAGAGAGATGTTGAGCTTTTTTTTTCACCGGCTATCAGCCGCTACAGTCGTTCTTCATATGTATGTATTTGCCTAGGAAAATAACGTGCCGAAAATGTGATAAACTCTAGAACAGTATGAAAAATATGTACGTGTACTGACAATGGAAGATCTGTGTTGCCGTGGAGTAGTAGATGGATAGATTTATACTGTCGGGTAGTCTTAGTTCTGGCAATAGTAGTGGTGAGACCACTTGGAAGTAGTTATTTATTTAATCAATTATTCGGTCTTTACCTGTAGATGAAAGAAGGTACCCGGATCCCGCCCTCCCATAGCGTTCCCTTGCCACCTCGGAGTGGGAAGTTGCTGGACCCAGATGTCTGCCCACCGCCGTTGTCCGAGGTGAAGACGATGAGCGTGTTATCCAGGAAGCCAGCCGTGTTCAGCTCGTCCAGGATGTTCTTCAGACCTTCGTCAACAGCTGCCAGCATTCCGCACTTTATCTTTCTCTCAAGGTCACTCACTCCCTGTGGGAACCGTACCAGAAAAGACCCTGAATTAACACAGAGTATCCCACGTTTTTGACTCTTATTTTCCAGTTTTGCCCTCATATGCCAAAATCAGGTAAGATAAAGGGTTCCTTAACGGCCCTTACTGCAGCAAACACGAGTATAATTAAAGTGCAACAGTCTCACCGAGCCAAATTTAAGTCCATGCAGACGTAAATTAATTGTGATTTAAAAAAAAAATTAAAATTAAATTAAATAACCTTCCATGAGAAAACCCGGCTTAAGTGCAAAATTTTCAATTTTTTTGTTTTTGGAGCCATCTTAAAGAAACAGCCTTGCTCTTTACAGTGCAAAAAAACTCCTTTTAAGACATCATAATTTAAGGGCAGAACTACCTGATTTTGGCAAAATCTCAATTTTGCCAGATAGCACCCGCTGACCTTTGTTAGCCTTTAGCTCGGAACAGCGGCGTGCGTCTTACGCCGGGTTTTCTCGTGGACGGTCACGTTTTAGTAAGACCACTGGTGCAAAACTCAAACTTACCTGGCAAAAATTGATTGTTTAGCTTTTACATAAGGTCTTTTACCGCCTTAGCTTTTCGCTCCACTGTCGTGAATACACGCCATACAAAATGTGTTTGGCATCCGTTGTAATGTTTATTAATTACATTGCTAAAATCATAGGGGACGTTTTCGATACCCGAGAGCTCCAAGTTTGTTTGTTTGTTTGTTTTATCAACTTTTAGCTTTTATATAAAGCTTTTACAATGCTTCACCTCTTAGCTACACTGTCGTGAATATACGCCATAATTTAAAATGTTTTTTTTATTTACGAGTTGTTGTTGCTGTTTCTTAGTTGTTGGTTTTTTGTTTGCTTTTACGGGTGGGGGTGTGGGCGGGGGGTGTCTGTTGTCCCTCAGTTTGGCCTCACTCGTCATCGATCCGACTTCTGTAAGCATCATTCTGCCTTTCCCTACTGCTGGACACCCACGACATTGGATGCTGGTGTGTGTCCTTTTTTGTGCGCGCAATTCAGGGGAGAAGAGTAGCAGGTGAATCCGAGGGAGCGAGGGAGGGATCTGTAGTAGCATCTACCCCCCCCCCCCTACTCCCCCCCCCCCCACACACACGTAGTGTTTCATGTTTCATGTATGCGTGAGAATGTGTGTGTGTAGCGCACTGAGTGTTCTTTGAGCAGACTGTTAGCGCTTTATAAGACCTATTATTATTATTATTATGTGGGTGTCGCTAGGTTCGTCTCCAACGCTGGACCGTACACTGCAACCTGTATCTCTGTAAATAAATCATCATCACACTGGACGTACTTTACCTGGCAGTGATCGTCGACGTATTTTTGCGGGACTTGGTTCGGCACATGGATCGCTTGGTGAGACAGCAAGATGAAGAACGGCGTGGTGTTGTTGGCGTCCTCCTTCTGGCAACAGTCACAAACGAAGACGTAGTTGACAGTACAAAAATCATTTCTATAGGTTGATCTCGCCATTATACCAGTATCCCAACATTGTCTCAAACAGTCCGTGTATAAATTTTTGTACGATACTGTCATATGAAACTAAGAGTGGGTGGGTGGGTGTTTGGGGGTTTAACGTCCTTTTCCACCACATACGGGTGATACCAAAGACGGGGCAACGATGAAAAAGCCAGCACAAATATTTGGCCCCAGCCGGGATACGAACTCACGACCCGAGCATTAGAAGTCCAACGCTGTACCATTCGGCCACTCCGGCTCCCTCAAACTAAGAACTACAGAGGAAATGTTCTGAACTAGAAAGTAAAAAAAAAAAAAAAAAAAAAGGAACGAAACGACAATCTCCCAGACCAGGTATCAAGAACTGAAAACATTCCTTCAGGCTCCCAGCTCCGTTAGTCAGATCACGTCGTCCAGCGAAGCCAGAAACTCACTCTCTGTCAACGTAGTCGTGACATAAACACTAAATTGCAGAAAAACTCACAGTAACAAAATCATGACATATGGTACCATAACTTAGACTGCACTCTGGGCTCTTAGGTCCTTCATATTTGACATCAGATTCCCCATCCATCATCAAATACAAGTGAACTAAGACAGAGTATTTCACAAAGCTCACTAAGTAAACGAAACAAAACATACACGGTAGAACACAAAATACAAAGTGATATAAAGGGAAGAAATACCTTGTGTTCCCGAATGATGGTGCGGGCTCTTTCGGAGAAAATGTGGACAGAGTATTCTCCCACAACGCTGAATTCCGGATGTTTATTGAAACGGAAGTCGTACCCATAAGGAGGATGTCGCTTTTTGACGATGTGCTTGAAGTGGTCTTCCCCCGAGAGGAGAAACCCATAAAACGAGTCGAACCCTCGGTTGGTTGGATACATGGCCCAGTTACAGAAGCCCTGTCAACGTATTAGTGGTGAATATGGCACAGGAGAAAGTGGAATTTTGGACGATTCGGGATCTCCCTAGCTCAGGGGAATTCTGCTTGAAATTTGATTTCTGCTTTCTCCTCAATGATTTGCCTAATGATGTATCGGTCAATTCTATTGTCCTGCGAATGTTTTTATTTGTGGTCTGTTTGCTAGTTTTGTAGTTTGTGTGCTTTCGTGGTAGGCTATGTATTGTTTTTCTTTTTGTGTTTCGGTTTCGATTCCAGTTTCCTTTCCTTTCGGTCTCATTTCGTGTCGTGTCGTCACGTGCCGTTTCGCTCCGTGTCGT
Organism: Batillaria attramentaria; assembly: GCA_018292915.2. Classification (NCBI taxonomy): domain Eukaryota; kingdom Metazoa; phylum Mollusca; class Gastropoda; family Batillariidae; genus Batillaria; species Batillaria attramentaria. Next base: position 62,684 of record JACVVK020000688.1, on the reverse strand, counting down.
GTTGTGTCATTTGGTTGAAACATTTTTATTCATTGAAGCCGGATCACCGTCAAGCAGTAAACAGAATTGTTGATACAGAGCACAACAAGTAAAAACTTATATCCGTGCTCATCTGAACCAGTTTCCAAAAAAGAATGGCGGAGAAATTGGCGTGGAAAAACTAGAATGAAATGTAGAGACGTAAAAAAAAAAGAAAAAGAAGAAGAAGAGAGCAGGAAGAAGAAAGGAAAGAAGAAAGAGCATATCAAACTTTACTGTGAGTGGTGGTGGCAACAGCCCGTCCGCGTGGACACAGGTTTAGAAATTCAAATGTCGAAGCGACCAGATAAGTTAATAAATTGTTGTACTGTTTGGAAAAGTTTTGTATTTTGATATACAGGTAGGGTGGGGCTTCCTCATTTCAGTGTTGTGTTGTGTTGTGTCATTTCGGTTCGGTACATTTCATGTGTCGGGTGGTGTTGTACGTGTCGTGCAGCGCCGTATTGTGCCGTGTCGTGTAGTTTCGTTTCTTTTCATTTCGTTTCTTTCGCTCAGTTCCGTCCATTTTTTTTTCTTTCGTTCATATTTGTATTTCCTTTGATCAAAGGTGAGGTCCCAAATCAATCTGTTGATGTTGCTACTGTTGTTGGTATGGTTGTGTATTGTTGTTGTTATTGTTTATTGTTGTTGTTTATTGTTGTTTTTACCTGGTGCCACTTTCCAATCATGTGGGTCTTGTATCCCTCCGTTTTCAGTTTTTGCGGCAGAATCGTGTGGTTAAGTGGTACGGACGAACCGGCAGAGGTGCGCAGACCATTCCCCTGCAAGCAAGACAATGGTAAGTGAGTGAGTATACAGCAGATAAGGACAACATTTATAGGAGACACAGTAATAACGTTCATCAGAGTCTTCTGAACCAAATCACATTAGACCCTAAAACTGTAGCTAATTAATCTTCAGTTGACACATATTAAATAGTCACCCACATTCTGCTTCCTCGGTCAAGACACTACCATGTGGCGAGGTAAATAAATTGATCGCTGTATCATCCATCTGTCAACCAAGTAAACCATCTATCCATTCTTGTTGGCATAGTCAATGTCCCCTTTAGATATGAATAAGTTATTAATTGTAATTCAATCCAACAATCAATTCATCCATTGTTGGATTAAATTACAATTCAATTCATCCATCCATTCATCCGTCCAGCCAGCCATCACCCGATCAGTGCATACATCCACCCATGCATCATACATTTATCCACTCATCTATCATGCCACCCTCCACCCATCCATAAACCCTTCATCCCACCCGTTTTCAACCATCCATCCATCTATCACCCCATCCCTCTTCACACCATCCATCCATCCATTTATTCATTCATCTATCCATCCATAATCCCATCCCTCCACCCTTCACCCCAAACGTCCATAACCCCATCTATCCTTCGATCGATCCATTCAATTATCTTAAATCCTCTACTAATCTATACATTCAAACCCCATCCATCTTTCAATCTATCTATACGTCCACCAGTCCACTTACCCATCCATCAATGCGTCGGTCCATCCAGCCAGCCATCACCACATCCATCCTTCCATTCATCCATCCACCCATTCATCTGACTATGCATCACTCGATCCCTCCACCCTTCCATGCACCTGTCTATCCCCCAAATTATCCACCCACCCATTTATCAATCTCTCCCTCTATCCATCCATGAATCCATCCTCCAATCCATGAATCCATTTGCCTAACCGTCCATCTAGCCATCCATCCATCCATCCATCCATCAATCATCCCATCAATTCATACATCCACCGAGCCATCCAGCCATACATCCATCCACCCAAATACCCATCTCTCCCATCTATCCAATGTAAAACACCTGCAGTCCAAATCTGAAGGAGTAGCCTCCCGAGAAGAGTGCGCTACGCGAGGGCCCACAGTTTGGTGGCGTGTACGTCTGTGACATGCGGATGCCCTCTGAGCGAAGCCTGTCGATGGTCGGGGTGTAGAAAGTCGGGTCGGTGTAACCCAGGTCACGGTGTCCTACGTCATCCATCAGAACGAAGATAATGTTGGGCTTGGCAGAGACCAGGGCCGGGACGAATATAGCCACCAGCGTCAGAGACATCGCGAGGTTGTCAGTCCCCATCTGACAGGATCGAAATTAAAAAAATGTCCAAGCAAAACCATGCAGCAGCTTAAGCTGACAGACCTCGCTGAGGCAAACGAGATACGGTAGTTTGGTATGGTGTGGCGTAGCTGGTCCGTCCAAATAATGCGGAAACAATCATGAACATGGGCAGACTGCGCATAAGTGCGCATAAAACTTAAGAAATCGCTCTTATAATAAAACAGTGTTTTGATGTGTGTGTGTGTGTGTGTGTGTGTGTGTGTGTGTGTGTGTGTGTGTGAATTCCCCACGCATCGTGGCACACTCGGGTTACCGGCCTTTCCCCTCTCCTCCTCCCCATCCGTCACAAGTACCCCAGCACAACTCTCTCATGACACCACACCATTTTCTGTAATCTACTCTCGCCGAGTGTGTCACGTGGTTTTCACCCCTCCCCCCCCCCCACACACACACATACACACACTCCCCCCGGTTGCGCAGTGTGTGTTCATCTGATGAAATATGGATCGAGATAACTCGATTATTCACTTTTCAACCACCACCAAGAACCACCACCACCACCACCTCCAACACCACCTCCCCCCCCTCCCCCCGCCTCCTGGCGTCAATAACTCGTAAATGGCCTTGTTCTACCTGACCTACATCAATAATCCACTGACTGTTCTCAAGGTAAATGAAATTACCACACAAACATACATTCAAAACACCTCTTCTCTTTCATTATGTGAGTTTCTTTCCTGATGTTTTAACGCTTCTCGGTATGTCTGCACATGTATACGTATGTTTCCTCATGTCTCCGCACTATTTGGACGGACCCGTCATGGCCACCCCTGCACGACTCCTGGAGTCCACTATGACTTAAATGAGAAAGCTGATCCTGTTGTAGTGACTTAAGGGGTTTTTTTTGTTTTTTTTTTCGTTTCTTCTTGGCAGAAATGAAATGTTCAGTGAGCTGTAAACATATTGAAATGAACCTACAGTGACATGACGTAAAAAGGTAGTCACGCTCAATAATTGACGTCGACTCTTACAACTTGTATATTACTCAGCACGAAACAGTGACGTGCGTCAGTGAATGACGTAGAAGTAATATTATGGGATGCTTACAGTTTGTTTTTTGTCGTTTCACTTATGCTGAGCAGAAACAGAGAAATTGAAAGTCCTAACTGTCATACAAGATACATGGCCACAAAGCCAAGATCAACTTTTTGTTTGATACAACCGTAAAAGAGTCAAAACCGTTAGACACTCGTGCATGGTACAAAAATTAATGTGTTCAATACTGCACTAGCTCTTTTCGTTGACTGTAGCTGTGTTTCACACAGCGGCGAACCTCCCCACACTCGGCGCTAGCTAGTTCCTCTGAGGCAGTGGTTGGGAACAGCTATGGGTTGTACTTGTTGTAGTTGGTGCCGTTTGACTTTTTTTTGGTACAGAATATTTCAGACAGCTTCATCCAACGTTATATTATGCGGTTTAACACATTTGGTACTGCGTACAGGCCGGACTCATAGTTCTTCCAGTTTTTTTTTTTCAACGCTTGTGTGTTGGTGTGAAATGTTCCTTTACCTCTCAACATTGCTTTCTTTTTAATTTTCAAAATGGTGCGTTGATCGAGCTTCTAGGCCCTTAATGCGTCGCTTACTTCTACTCGGGAATGGGTTTCTGCGTAACTCCCTATTAGGTAGGAATAGAGTTAAACTGTATCGCAGCAAAGACTTTGTACAGGGCGAGCGAATATACAGGGACATGTGTCAGAGAGAAGACGATCGGATGACTGCTAAGTAAATACAAATAAGTCTATGTACAGCACAGAACCCCCATAATGTAGGCTCGGAACGCTTTTCAATGAAACTGACAACACTTACTAACAGATGAAATTAACAACACTTTCTACCAAACGAAACTGACAACACTTACCAACAAGGTAAAGTTTACAACACGTACTGACAAATAAAATTGACTGCACTTACTAACAAATGAAACTGACGACAGTTACACGCACGAACAAGGGAAATTGACAACACTAACTAACAAATGAAATTCAAGTGACAACACGTAGCAAGCCAAAACGTAGTAACAAATGAAACTGGCAACAATTACTAACAAAGGAAATTGACAAGACTGACACAATCCGAACTTGATTTCACAGCAATGGGATAATAAACAAATCAATACAGAAATGCGCAGACTCGTTCAGAGGGCTTGTCTCGCCTTGGTGTATACATGTCACGCACACACAGTATCATAATGTGCACGTTAAAAAAAAACTCTTCTCAAAAGGGAGAAGCAGCGGAACGGAAACCAGTTAACTAGCATGCACAGTTACACCGACATTCGTCGTCAGAGGTTGGTCTGTGAATAGGAAGAAGGCGAAATAGGGTGTATGTACAGGAGTTAGTTATTTGGGGCAAAAGTTTGCCTGTGCCAGGTCGTTAAAAGGGTAAAAAGCTATTCCGTAAAACAAGATATATATATATATATATATATATATATATATAGATATATATATATATATATATGTCTGGTCTAAATGAGATAAGCATGTTCATCAAAAGTCAGGAACCTAGGTAGGTCAAAGAAAGTCCATACTGCATGAGAGACTAGATGTTATAAAACAAGTGGGCTGGCCTTCACGCGGCGGGGCTGATTTCGCTGAGCTTGCCCACCCGTTTTGCTCTTTCTTTACGCTTATTTCTGCCTTCATCGGTCCATTCACCTGTCTTGTGCTCTCTTTAAATCTCCTCTGGGGGGAGGTCAGTAAGCGGGTGTCTGCTGACCCTTGGTCCAGTGAGACATCTGAGGGTCGTTTCTGAAGGCCGATTTCACTGGATTCCCCCCACCTGGTCTTCACCCTGGCGGGCTTTGTTCGGTGCGCCCTGCTGGTGCTGCTGAACACCTGTCATGTTGAAGACCTTCACAGCGCACCCCTCGCTGGTGTGTTGTTTTCCCAAACCGCCTCACGGCGGGGAGGTTCCGAATTGGGGCGGTCTATTCTCCAACTGCATCCCAGGAATGTTGTCTTCATTGGCAACTAAGGAATTTTCCTTCCTATTTCTCTGTCTATCCCTCACCAGCCCATTCGCCTGTCTCTTTCTCTTTAAAACCTCCCGAATTTAGCCGCTCTGTCCTTCCTCTCATTCTCTCAGCTGATTTCTAAGTTCGGCCCTTTCATCTATATGTCTTCTTTTTAACCCCTCACTCACGTCTGCACTACCAGTGGTTAGGCATAAGTGATGTTGGGAATATGCTGCGAACTGGTTTATTGCGCCTAGGAGATAATAAGTTGCAATATTTGCTGTATATGCGCTTAGTATTTATCTTTGTTTTACCTACTTATAATTGTTATTTGTCTCCTACGCTTTTTTGTAACCGGGAGTTCGAGAACTAGCATGAAGGTGCAGCGTCTCCTGCATGTTCTAGGTTTATTTTGCCCCGTAGACCAGTTTGCATCCTTTGTCCAACGTTACATTTTTTTTTTCATGTAGTGCAGGCACACTCAGCCGCGAATTAGTCTTTGTGGCTTGCGCGACGTTAAGCCTCAAAAACTCACTCACCCTCGCAGAGATCCGTACAAGAAACTAAAAAACTGTTCAACACCGGCCCCCGTAGTGTAGTGGTTAGCACTTCGGACTATGGACCGGGAGACCCGGGTTCGAGTCCCAGCCGAGGCAAGCGGGATTTTTCCTACCTAGGTCGGCTCCTACCCAGAGCGGGTGTGCTATGGGCCCAATGGGGAGGTTGTTGCCACACAGCCGAGCTTCACCCACTTCACGGGTGCGACTTTGGGGGTGCTTCCCTTGGTATGACACGTCTTATGATGTGGATGATTACACGGCCGGCACCGCAGGTGCCGTAGTTCCCGGGCCTGGTTAATGCCGGGATATTTATGACAGGAAGCGTGGAATGCGGCCCTGTCCGGCAGTCCCAAACCACACGGACCTCCATAGCATCATCTTATCATCATCCTCATCTCCATCATCATGCATAATATAAAAAAAAATGCCTCAGCTTCCGAGCCCTCCGTGGATTCCACCCATTACCTGCGAGGAACACCACTGGAACTGGCAAAGAGTTGTGGCAGCAAAAAAAACAAAACAAAAAAAAACCCTGTTCAACGGCAAAGGTTCATGGCACGGAATACACCATGGGGGTTCCTCCCCCTTCAGCAGATGTCAATGGGTAACAAGTATGCCCGATATGGAGCCGGCGTAAGTACAGGAGAGGGTGGGTGTTTGGGAGTTTAACGTCCTTTCTCACCACCCATGGGTGATATCAAAAACGGGGTAATGAGAAAAAGGCCAGCACACATTTCTGGCCCCAGATTACTCACGACTTTTGCATTGAAAGTCCGACGCTCTGCCATTCAGCTGGCCCCATGGGCTCGCCTTCACGCGGCGGGGCTGATTTTGCCAAGCTTGCCCACCCCTTTTGCTCTTTCTTTACTCTTATTTCTGCCTCACTCGGTCCATTCACCTGTCTTTTGCTCTCTTAAAATCTCCTCCGGGGGGAGGTCAGTAAGCGGGTGTCTGCTGACCCTTGGTCCAGTGAGACATCTGAGGGTCGTTTCTGAAGGCCGACTTCACTGGATTCCCCCCACCTGGTCTTCAGCCTGGCGGGCTTTGTTCGCAGCGCCCTGCTGGTGCTGCTGAACACCTGTCATGTTGAAGACCTTCACAACGCACCCCTCTCTGGTGCGTTGTTTTCCCAAACCGCCTCACGGCGGGGAGGTTCCGTGTTGGAGCGGTCTGTTCTCCAACTGCCTCCCAGGCATGTTGTCTTCATTGGCAACTAAGGAATTTTCCTTCCTACCTCTCTGTCTATCCCTCACCAGCCCATTCACCTGTATCTTTCTCTTTAAAACCTCCCGAATTTAGCCGCTCTGTCCTTCCTCTCTTCTCTCAGCTGATTTCTAAGTTCGGCCCTTTCATCTATATGTCTTCTTTTTAACCCCTCACTCACGTCTGCACTACCAGTGGTTAGGCATAAGTGATGTTGGGAATATGCTGCGAACTGGTTTATTGCGCCTAGGAGATGATAAGTTGCAATATTTGCTGTATATGCGCTTAGTATTTATCTTTGTTTTAACTAGTTGTAATTGTCGTTTGTTTTCTACGCTTTTTTGTAACCGGGAGTTCGATAAATTAGCATGAAGGTGCAGCGTCTCCTGCATGTCCTGGGTTTATATTGCCCCGTAGACCAGTTTGCATCCTATGTCCAACGTTACATTTTTGTTTTTTTTTCATGTAGTGCAGACACACTCAGCCGCGAATTAGTCTTTGTGGCTTGCGCGGCTTTAAGCCCTAAAAACTCACTCACTCACTCACTCTGCCATTCAGCTACCCTCATCCAGTAATATTAAAACAACAACAACAATAACAAACAAACAAAAACCACCACCACCACCAACAACAACAACAACAAAACGCAACAAACAAAAATCCCAGCTGCAGCAACATCGATAGAGAAGACACCCAACGGTTCTATGTAGACGCGTTCTTCAAGAATAAATGGAAAATGGAGACAGCTAAAACGATTTTCTGGAATACGATCATTTAAACAACGAAACAACAGTAAAACTTCAATTAAATAAAAAAGAAAGAAAACAATGTGAAAAAGAATCCTTTATCCCAAGTCTCTAGAACATATAGCAGCAGGTAGACACGTTTAACAAAATCATATTGTTTGTAAAGAGGATACAACGGGTAAAAGATCTAACGTTTGAAACCTTCAAAGTTTTGCGCAGTCCTCCAGTCGGTCAGCCTGCAGGATTGGGAGTAACTCGATTCAGCAGGTGAGGTTAGTTTATATTTATGGCTCATCCGGGTCTGCACAGTTTGGGTGTGAAGCCTGTCGTGATACGCCGCGCAAAACAGCGCTGGCTCAAAACCACACTGATCACGTGTCCCTGACAACATTGACTCTGATTTTTATTGCAATCCTGGATTTGTACACACTCAATACGATTTCGCGTATGGACTGACTGACTGACTAAAACTTTATTTTCCAAGGATGAGAACATAGACGCACAGGTCTCTCTAACTGTCTGTCCTTGACACACGCACGCACGCGCACACACACACACACACACACACACACACACACACACACACACACACACACACACACAGGGCATACATAACATCACATACATAGCATAAGACATACATGTGATTACCCACAGTATCACATATACAGCACATAGCTACACTATACAGCGCAAGAGTAATACATTACGCAGTAAAACGTTAACATATGAAATGGGACTACAGAATAAAAGCATGGAAAAGCTGTAGGAAGACTAATAGAGAAGTAGTTAACACTTAGTTCGTAGAAAAGTAATGATAAACTTTAGCTTTAAAGATATGAGAGGAGTAAGTAGACTGAACATGAGATGGGAGATTATTCCATAACTGTGCTCCTGAGTAAGAGAGACTTGATTTGAACAAGTCTAGCCTGGGGCGTGTAACGAAGAGACTGTTCCTCGAAGTGCTGTACCCGCTGTCGCAAGGTCTAAACAGTTTAGACAAGTAGTTGGGCGCTTTGCCATTGATAATTTTGTGCATCATGATGCATTTATTAAGGGCCAGATGTTTATCAAGTGGTAGACAATCTAAAGCCGCGATCTTTTCATCAGTGGTTAAGGAGGTGTCAGGGAGGATGAGTTTCATAGCGCGTCGGTACAAAGAATTCAATTTTTTTAGATGGAGATCACCACAGTTATCCACAGGTGTCCACAGATTGCCACAGTTATGGAGCTTTAGGAAGCAGATAGTACTATCATGACGGCTACAAATAAAACTCTCTCTCAAACTCTCTCTCTCGGAATTATCTTCTGGAACTTGTAGGAGAGATTCATTGCTTATAGATGACCGTTAATTGAGGTTATCAGTTTCCTTCATAGGCTGAGAGCGGTGCTTAGTAAAGAGCCTGCCATAATTGCTACGCTTGATTTGGTTTCTTTTTATACATTTGGCCTGGTGGAAAAGACAATGACTAGTTGTTTCAAGAATGATCCACGAATCCAATCAAACACGTCTTCTTTACAGGGGTCATTATTTTCCCCCATTTTTTTTTTTTCCATTTCCTTCATTACATGTGGCGTGGGGGGTAGGTTTATATTTTGCTGCTAGTAGCCACCAGTTTTAACTTGTCATTGTTTTACATAATGGAAAAAGTAAAGTGGTCCCAGAGGAAGGAAAACGTACATCAAGGTCAAGGTCACTGGTTCGCCTATTTACTCCCAAACATTTTACTTCATTGCTCAGACTAAGCATAAGAGGATAGCAGTCAGAACTGAAATCACCTGTATTGTCCCCATGATTTGTTGAGTTCACAGCATCTTCAGAAAAAAAACAAAACCAAACAAACAAAAAAACCGGCAAAATCTTTATAAGTCAAGCGTGACCTTGACCTTTACTAGAGGTCACAAGAGAGGCAGTCTTATCAACGCATACTAGGTAAATGTTATGCCAAAATTTGTATTTACAAACTGTTCACCCAGTCTCTATGACCTTTATCCCAAGGTCAAGGTCGCCAAAGCTGTACACAAGAAATCTCGTACAAACTTCATTTGTGCTAATTTTGTTTTGCCTGGTGCTTGTGACTGCTTGTTCTTGTGCTTTATCTAATGGAGCGATAAAATAAAATGTTTGGGAGTAAGCAGACGAACCGATGACCTTGACCTTGAAAACATACGTTTGCCCTGTGATTAACATAGTCATAACACTTGAAATGAATTCAACCACTTACTACTGTAGGCTTGAGGTTGTGTTCTACATACTTTCCATCACACTTTGCCAGTAATGTACTTCACTTGTAACTTTGAGAATGTCCACAAAAAAGCAAAATAAACGGCCTTTGTTCCCAAAGAAAAACACGTTGCAAATAAAAGAGATTTCACAGATTTGCTTTTGTGTCTATTGTTTTTTATTTGCATTCGCGTAATATTATTTTACTTTAAGTTTCATATTAAGTTTGTCTAATTTCTTTTTCCTGTACCCCAAAACAGGAATTAATGAAAATGTCAGATATTTTCTAAGTGCGTTAGAGTGTGAGACAAAAAAAAGTATATTTCAAATAGTATTTTGGGATGCTGGACCATTTATCTAAAGCATGATGTGCGTCTGCACATGATCTGCCAAGGGTAGCAGCTGCAGCAGCGTAATATGTCAGCCCAGTCACCTTCAGTGAGAGAATCGGCGTCTATATGGAAAACGGAAGATTTGATACCCGCGGGCCGCTACAGGCAATTCTCTTTTCATTTCGTTGGACCACTGCAGAGTTTTTTTGGCCTAACATATCCAGGTGTCAAACTTGAGGTGTGTGCACAATATCTGCTGCAGCTGGCTCATTTCTAAGCATTGCCGTGTGTGGTCAATATTTGAACGCAATCACTATACGGATTCCTCTCATTACCACTCACAGCCAGGGACATCGTGGGTGGGCTAGTACTACGTATGTGCCAAGCCTCTCCTCTAAAAGTTGGTTAATAACAAAAAACGCTGTGTTCACAGTGGCCGTCGTATCATGGTGCTTGATAACCTATCCCCGTTGCAGTTAATGGTCTGCTAAATTAGAAAAAGGTATTTTAAGTCACCTATTCCAAGGAGTGAAGAGATCATGAAATTTGGTGTGGGATGTACGTTTCCCTTCTGCTGAGATCACTCTACTTTTTCCAATATGTAAAACAAAGACAAGTTAATAGTGGTAGTTACTAGCAGCAAAATATAAACCTACACCTAACGCAGCATGTAAGGGAGCAAGTGAACAAAATGGGGAAAGTTGATGACCGCCGTAAAGAAGACGTGCTTGTTTGGATTTGAGAATTATAGGACTAGTCATTGTTTTTTTCCACCACGACAAATGTATAACAAGGAGGAACTGCCCCGTCCTACAAAGTTGTTTCTCCAAACTTCATTATGTTGTTTCCATAGTAATGGAAACAACATCATAGGACGGGCTAAATTTTCCACGTTCATGGGCAAGCATCTGTGGTACAAACGCACGTCACTGCCGATCTCCCGCAGAGACGATTTTGCAAGTGTAACTCTGACAAAACGTGCGTCATCGATGCTGACATGTACTGTCCACCGAACGCGCTTCTCCTCCTCAGTGAGTGCCGTCTGTGCGGATGTGTGTGCGGCTGTGTGTGTGTGAATTGTGTCCAGGCCCGTTTCTTCGAAAATACTCAACCGAATGGCTTCAAATTTGGGGTATCCAAATATATCAAAATGTTACATTAGACGATTCAAGCGTGTGATGATTGCTTAAGTGATTTGAGAGTTATCGCCCTTTTGAGACAAGTTGGTTGTCTTTCGTGTACAGGCGTAATATTTATTTAAATCACTCAATTTTTTGGCAGTAGATAGCTTGAATACGGACTCTGAACAGAGTCACTACTAGAAAATGGTCGCTCTTATAGTTTTCATGTAAACCGAGCCTGAGTTGACATTGCATGTGAACCCAGTTCAGATGCCTATTTCTCCGAAAATACTAAACCGATCGATTTCAAATTTGGGGTTTCTAAATGAATCAAGATTGTTGAATAGAAGGCCCGATCCAGGTACGATTGCACACATGATTTGCGAGTTATTGCCCTTTTCAGAAAAAGTGGCTTTCTGGCGTTTAAAGGCGTAATATTTACCTAAACCACTTCATTTTTTGGACATTGATAGCATGAATACGGACTCTCAACTATGTCAATTTTGGAGGTTGTCGCTTTTATACTATTGGCGTAAGCCGTACCTGACGAAAGTGCTGGTGAACACACTTTAGATCTCAAAATCGCTCCTACTATACATAGATAATGAGCCTGGGGTGCCATAAAAAATATACAAAAAAATTAGAAAAATTCACTGCAGCCGTTATCGTCAGTTGACTCGAAAATTTGTACTCACAGCACATTTCCTCTACAAGCCACACGCCTCACAAACATCGAAGAAGAGACGCACGCGCACTGACGTAAAGTAAGTGCGTCATGTTTGATTGACGTGATGCTGTTTTTTCTTGGGGGTGTCTCGCCACTTTCTTTCCGAATTCCTCTGTTTGGAGACGTGGTGTATTTTACTTCTACTATGTCGCCATCTTCGTGCAATCGCAGAGAAGACACGGGATATAACAGAATACAACTCCAATACTTTATGAACATAATATGCACGGAGAACAAATTCACGAAAGAAGAAGAACCCAGAACGCTGTGCAGGGCTGCTTACGTACGGAACAGGTCAGATCCATCGCAGAAAATGCACGCGCGCACTGACGCAAAAGGCAGTATCAGCGTCATTTTTCCGACGTCATGTTTCATTGACGTGATACTGGCATTTCTTGGGGATGTGTCGCCACTTTTTGGACGTTCTCTATGTGTAGACGGGGAAAGCGGGAGTTTCATTGATGTAGTGTGCTTTGTTTTTCCCACTGACTCTCACTCAATAGCATAGTAGAGTGAGAGAACACCACATAGGTCTCAATGGACCACAAACGCGGCTCGCGCGAGTCTGTGTGTGTGTGTGCGTGTGCGCGTGCGTGCGTGCGTGTGAGTGTGTGTGCGCGCGCGTGTGTATGTCTGACATAACACATAGTTAGAAAACGTTCGCCGCGCAGACTTGTCTGTTAAACATATTGGGTCGGTAATGGGTATTAATTCGATCTTTACACTGCGCACGCAGCAGCAACACTTCAATTTTCATGGGCCTGCTTTCATTGCAAGAACTGTATCAAAGTTATTACGCCAAATGTATTATGCGTCATCCCAGTGAGGAAAAACGTCATAGATTTCAAAGAATACAACTTGACGTCTCTCTTCCAAAAACAAGATTGGTGTGACAGCCCGGTCAGTTGTTTCCATGCAGAGAGAGAGAAAGAGAGAGAGTGTGTGTGTGTGTGTGTGTGTGTGTGTGTGTGTGTGTGTGTGTGTGTGTGTGGATACATGGCATTACAAAAGAACGACCGTGACGATAGCAGGTGATCAAATGGAAACAACATATTGGGCTGGTGGCCATCTTGTCTGTTTTGTTGTTATTGTTGCCGGTTCTCCCCTCTCCAAGTTCTACCAATGACACTAGATCCTCTATGACCTCGACCGATTAGCCACGTGACTGGGGGTGGGGTCGGGTGGGGGAAGAAGGGAGAGAGAGAGAGAGAGGCAGAGAGAGAGGGTGGGTAAGTGGGTGTTTAGGAGTTTAACATCCTTTTCCGCCACATAAGGGTGATATCAAAGACGGGGCAACGAGAAATAGGCCAGCACAAATATTTGACCCCAGCGGCCGGGATTCGAACTCTCGGCCCAAGCACTGAAAGTCCAACGCGCTACCATTCGGCCACCCTGGCTCCCCAGAGAGAGAGAGAGAGAGAGAGAGAGAGGCCAGTTCTGTGAACTAAACATTTGACGTCAGCCTCAGGCAGGTCGTCATACAGAGAGAGAGAGAGAGAGAGAGAGAGAGATGACGTCAATTCCGTGAACTAAACTTTTGACGTCAGCCTCTAGCACTGAGATCGTCTGAGGATGCTTGTTTATGTCTTGTGATTTCCCTGTTGGCTTTGTGACTTCTCCGACTGAATTGTTTTTCACATGAAATCTGGAAGATCTAGAGGGCTGATGAAATGTCGGAAGCAGTGACGATACTTGCAGATTTTGTCTGTGAACCAAACATTTGACGTCAGCCTCAAGCTGCTCGTCTGACAGATGATACTTCTTCGTATCTTGTGATTTCCTTGCTGCTTTTGTGACTTCCGTGACTGAATTAATTTTGATATAAAATCTGGAAGATCTAGAGAGCTGCTGAAACGTGGACTTAAATGCCTTGGATTGTACTTACGAAATTGCAAAACTGGAACTTTTTGGACCAGCGCTTCTCGCAGAAACGTGAACAAATGTGTTTATCTAAAACCTCTGTTATTCTTAACACTAAAGCTATAATAGGGCAGTAGTTCATGTCATATGTGCAGTTGTCACAGGTGACAAAAATACCGGAATGATGAGTAATTTGAAGGAGTCTTTTTATAGATATTTGGCCTTATAAAAAAAAAATTATGCAAACCACCCCTACCTCGGATATATTTTTCTTACACAAAACCTGTCAGAGCTACAGAGCTGTGCTACGAAAACAGGCAGTATAATTAGATGATCTTCCCAATTTCAGAAAATGAAGCCATTTGAACATTTTTTTCGAAAAAAAATCGTAACATGACCGATTTTTTAAAATCGGCGATAACTGTTCTCAAAATGCGGCAGGATAAAAATCGTGAAAGGTAGCTCTGGAGAATATGACTGCCAATTTTATCTCAAAGTGAAAAACCATCCGGCGAGGTGGTTAAGCAGATAGCCATCATTACATCCGTCCACACACACACACACACACACACACACACACACACACGTCTCACAACTCCCGCCAAAAAGAACGCAGCAGCATAGTGTGCACGTAAGGTGTCTATGACGCAGATTTCGTTACGTCACTGTGTGCGTGAAAGTAAGTGTGTGGAGAAACGTCACAGTCTTGTTTTGTATCACTGAAACTTGCTGCTGCGCGTAGCAAAATCTGCCCCGTCTCATAAAGTTGTTTCTCAATAGAGAAACTGAATCAAGCGTAGCAAATATAGTAGGCACTTTACTGAGCACCGCTTTCAAGTCATATAGGGAACTGATAGATTCAATTAACGGTACTCCAGCCCTGCGACGCCATGAGCATTTCAGCAGAGATGGATGTGTGCGCCGAGGAGAAGTCTACCATACCATACCATACCATACCATACCATAGATTTGTGTACACTGCCCAGCCATCACTGGCCACACATTTCCCAGTTGGTTTATTACAGGTTTATTGCAATTCAGTTCGTACAAGTTAACAATTAGTGAACATAAACAAGCACCGTTTATGATAATGCTCAGGGGGGAACAAGTACTTATTGACAGTATTGCAATGGCAGGCTAAACTGGTCAGTAATTATGATCAATTTAAACTACATGAGAGAGAGGGGGGGAGGGGGTTCTATGTGTACTCACACACAAATAAAATCTATCACAAACGAAAATGACACCAGCCGCAACAACAGCAGCAGTAGCAACAACAGCAAAAACAACAACACAAAAATTACTCGTACACAAATAAAATCTATCACAAACGAAAATGACACCAGCCGCAACAACAGCAGCAGCAGCAACAACAGCAAAACCAACAACACAACAGTAACATACAGATGTTGCCAGCAAAACAAATGTATTTACACCTCGCCTATGTGACGCACCATCATTCTACGCCAGCGTCTCGCACCTCATTAAACGCGTTGTTGCAGGCACGTGCTGTACTCGCCTCGTATCCGAAAACGGTTAAAGTCTCGATTACTCCGACAAACATACAACAGCGTAGGGGAAACTTTTCATGGAAAACACGGACGAGCCTTGTCATCTTCAAAAATTTTCCGACGATTCTTCTGACGTTGGTTGTTGTATTCTCAACGATGATGACTCTGCATACAGAAGGGATGGGTGGGTGGGGGTTTGGGGGTTTAACGTCCTATTCCACCACATAGGCTGATATCAAAGACGGGGCAACGATAAAAAAGCCAGCACAAATATATGGCTCCAGCCGGGATCGAACTCACGACCCGAGCATTAGAAGTCCAACGCTCTACCATTCGACCACCCCGGCTCCCCGCATACAGAAGGGAAGTTTCCCATTTGGTGTCCTAGTTTTATTTAATAATAATAATAATGAGTATTGTATACACGCTTTTCCCAATTTCATGAATCGGCTCAAAGCGCAGCGAACTGAACCCAACACGCACTGGACATAAACACATTGCAGTCACGTGTTGCGGAGGGTCAGCTCAGCTATTTAAATTTCGGAGAGAATCCGCGACGATCGGCCCGAATGAACGGTGCCACATACGGGAAGGAAAAATTCTTTGCCCCCAGAGGGACTCGAACCCCTGACCTCTCGCATTGGTGACAAGTCTCTTAACCACTAGACCACCGACCGCCCCTATTTATGAGTGTGCGAATGTTCGTGAGTGCATGGTTTTATGTTTTAAGAGCCTGAGAATGTTGGAGGATGACAGAGGGTGATCTCAACAAGCTATCCACCTTCCACACCAAGAGCCTCAGAAGGATCCTGCGCATATTCTGGCCTGAGACAATCTCCAACCAAAATCTACTTGTCCAATGCAACCAGGACAGCATGGAAACCATCATCATGCGAAGACGATGGAGATGGATCGGACATGTCATCCGAAGAGAGCCAGATAACATCACCCGCACAGCCCTACACTGGACACCAGAGGGAAAGCGAAAACGAGGGCGACCCAAGAACACCTGGCGTCGAACCGTGGAAGGGGAGCTCAAGACCCTCCATCACACCTGGGGAAGCATTCAGAAGCTGGCCCAGAACCGGCAAGAGTGGCGATCCTTTGTTGCTGCCCTACATGCCAGACGGCATAACGGGCATGAGTGTGAGTGAGTGAGTGAGTGCTTTGGACGTATACGTGCGTGTGTCTGTTTGTGTGTGCACGCGTGCGCAAGATTTACTTGTGTCCGTGAGTGAGGCTTCTGTTAGTGCAAGTTGTATTGGTTGTTATGTCTTATTATTTTATAGTGGCCTATAATTTCCCCGCTGGGATTAATAAAGTAATTTGAATTGAATCGCATTGAATTGAATTGAATGCGCTTAATCTCTCTATCAGAATCAGTCACCTGGGTTACGATACGGAATCTGAGACCACTCTGGCCGGTGTGTAATTTGAAAGGGACCGTAAGTCCACTAGTTCGAACGCCGCTACAGGCGAAAAGAGTGCCCGGGGTTACGATACAGAATCTGAGACCACTCTGGCCGGTGTGTAATTTGAAAGGGACCGTAAGTCCACTAGTTCGAACGCCGCTACAGGCGAAAAGAGTGCCCGGGGTCAGTATGGCCGCCTTGTGAGTAGCCAACTTCAACTGCTGATATCTCTGTCAATTTTAGTAGTACAACTTTCATTCTCATATTGAATTAAACTGCATAACCAGTAGATTGTAGAAACATACATATTTTAAAATTGATAATTTTCGACTTATGGTCCCTTTTGTGAGAACGGGTCACATTTTCTCGGCATCTACTGAAATATCAGAGGTTTTA
Organism: Batillaria attramentaria; assembly: GCA_018292915.2. NCBI lineage: Eukaryota > Metazoa > Mollusca > Gastropoda > Batillariidae > Batillaria > Batillaria attramentaria. The sequence goes on along the minus strand of JACVVK020000688.1, from coordinate 45,455 downwards.
AACTGATGATGATGATGAACTTTACAGATATACATGTATGAACACACAATATGATTTGATTCTGTGTCATAACGTGTCTCTCATAGGTACAGGTTTCAGTGCTTCAAGGCCAGGGGCAGGTTAGAAGCCTGCGAGAAAGGAAGGGAGGGAACCCATTGATTATACAACCGCCTTAGTCAGTAGCATTGCTTTCCCTTCCCACGGGAAGGCGATAGCTTTGAAACCACAGCGTCACGAAGTATAACCTTATTAGCTACAGCTTTCGAATGATCGTGTTCCTTTGTAGGCCTACTGTGTATTACATTGCAGGACTGTTTGGATGGGAGCCGAGGTGGCCGAATGGTAGAGCGTTGGACTTTCATGCTTGGGTTGTGTGTTCGAATCCCGGCTGGGGCAAATATTTGTGCTGGCCTTTTCCTCGTTGCCCCGTCTTTGATATCACCCATACGTGGTGGAAAAGGACGTTAAACTCCCTAACATCCATCAATCCGACTGTTTGGATTCAGAACGCTTGGTACAATGTACCCCTGTCCGCCAATTTCTGGCATTACAAAGTGTCATACAGGGCTATCTTTATCAGATACTTTAGTTTGCCAGAAATGAGCAGACGAGTAGTATGGCGGAGTAGGCAATTTACAAATTGTGTACTACCTTAGCAACGACAGCGCTCAGAAGACTATAATTTTGATGTTAATTACCATGACGCTTGTGTCATCGTGAATTATAGAACACCTGCAAATTGATCCGAATCCAACTGCAAACTCTGAAAAGTAATGAATTTAAGGATGGATGATACTACTACTACTACTACTACCACCACTACTACTACTACTACCACCACCACTACTACTACTGCTACCACCACCACTACTACTACTACTACTACCACCACCACCACTACTACTACCACCACCACCACTACTACTACTACCACCACCACCACTACTACTACTGCTACTACTACTACCACCACTACTACTACTACCACCACCACCACTACTACTACTACCACCACTACCACTACTACTACCACCACCACCACTACTACTACTACCACCACTACTACTACAACTACTACTACTACCACTACTACCACCACTACTACTACAACTACTACCACCACTACTACTACCACCACCACCACCACCACCACCACTACTACTACTGCCACCACTACTACTACTACTGCTACTACTACTACTACCACCACCACCACTACTACTACTACTACTACTACTACCACCACTACTACCACCACTACTACTACTACTACTACTACCACCACTACTACTACCACCACTACTACCACCACTACTACTACCACCACTACTACTACTACTACTACTACTACTACTACTACTACTACTACTACTACTACTACTACCACCACCACCACCACCACCACTACTACTACTGCCACCACTACTACTACTACTACTACTACTACTACTACCACCACCACCACCACCACCACTACTACTGCTACTACTACTGCCACCACTACTACTACTACTACTACTACTACTACCACCACCACCACCACTACTACTACTACTACTACTACTACTACTACTACTACCACCACCACCACCGCCACCACCACCACCACTACTACTGCTACTACTACTGCCACCACTACTACTACTACTACTACTACTACTACTACTACCACCACCACCACCACCACTACTACTGCTACTACTACTACTGTATTAATGATAACTGAGTACTGAACAGGCGCTTTACCCGGTTTCATGAATTGGCTCAAAGCGCCGCGAACTGAACGCACCACGCACGCTCACGCGAATCACACGCATTCTCTCACACTGAGCATGAACACATTACAATCAAGTAATGCGAAGGGTCAGCTCAGCTACCCAAGTTTCGGAATATATAAATTTACATGTATTTTCACATTTTGTGGGCTGAATATTTCCAAAACAGAGGGGGAGGAAGCCGGAAAACCGTCCCGGAGAGAACCCCCGACGATCGGCCCGAATGAACGGTGTCACGTACGAGAAAGTAAAATTCTTTGCCCCGAGTGGGTCTTGAACCTGACCTCTCGCATTGGTGACGAAGTCTCTTAACCGCTAGACAACCGACAGGCCCATGATTAAACAAATGATCTCTTCTAGTGAGGTTTAAACACACCAATATACCACACATACACTCAAAACGTTGATGGTTCCATACATTTTAGGGGGAGCCGGGGTGGCCGAATGGACTTCTAATGCTCGGGTCGTGAGTTCGTATCCCGGCTGGGGCCAAATATTTGTTCTGGCTTTCTCATCGTTGCCCCGTCTTTGATATCACCCGTATGTGGTGGAAAAGGACGTTAAACACCCAAACACCCACCCACCCATACATTTTTATTAAGTTTTGGACGATTCATCAAATCCGGTTTGGTATACTTAGAGAGCTATAATGACCATTTCCACGAAAACGTTAAACGGGCATGAATGAAACCAAATTTTCAGGGACAAACACATCCGTATGACAGACGAGACACATACTGACGTGGCTAAAATGTGAAACAAACAAACAAACAAACAAACAAACAAACAACAACAACAGGTCGGAGATAGGGCAACGATGAAAAAGCCATAACAAACATCTGGCTTCCGATTCGGGATTCGAACTCACGACCCGAACATTAACAGTCCGATGCTCTACAGGCTCGGCTATCCTGGCTCTCTGGAAAAGAGAGAGAGAGAGAGAGAGGGTGGGTGGTTTTTGGGGGGTTTAACGTCCTTTTCCACCACATAGGGTGATATCAAAGACGGGGCAACGATGAAAAAGCCAGCACAAATATTTGGCCCCAGCCGGGATCGAGGAGAGTGAGTGAGAGAGAGAGAGAGAGAGAGATTCACCACTTAACTAAAAGTGAAGCAAATGAAAGGTTCGGCTGCAGGGCCGGCAGTTAGATTTTTTTTTTTTTTCAGTTCTCTGTCGCAGAATCGACTTTTTTGGTCTCTTAATATCCAGCTGTGACTTCCTCGCAACAAAAACCAAGTTCTCTTCCAAATTTCAAATCCGTCATTTCACTTAGTGAGTTGTTTTTTTTTTGGTTTTTTTTTTTTTTTGGTCTCTCTCTCTCTCTCTCTCTCTCTCTCTCTCTCGGACACCCGAATATCCTCCCCTCCCACCCTCCCCCTCCCCTCTCTCTCTCCCAAGCCACCCTCCCCGCCGACCCCCCTCCTCTCTCTCTCTCTGACTCACAGAATTCCACCACTTCTCTACCCCCTAGTGACCCACTGCGTTTTTCCAATCACGTAGTGTGTGCATTCGTTTTTCCCCTCTCCGTGCATCGCACAGCAATTATGGGCGAACCTCCCATCAGCGAGCAGTCCAGAGCGTCCCTCGCTTTCTGAAAATAAAATTACGATAGTTGCACTCGTTACGGACTCTCTCATAACCCATTATAAAGACAGAAGAAAAGGAAGAAAAAATAATAAAACCCTGTATGAAAATGTCACTTTTTGCAACAACGCTCATTTTTCCTTGATGCCCTTTGAGCTCGCGTCCTCGGAAATGGTGGCTGAAACCACAGGCACTCGCAACGTCTTCTCTTCCCTTGTCCGTCTGTACTACCAGTAGCTAGGAATAAGTAATGTTGGGCATATACTGCGAACTGGTTTGTTGCGCCTAGGAGACGATAAGTTGCAATATTTGATGAAAATGCGCTTAGTATTTATCTTTGTTTTACCTAGTTGTAATTGCTGTTTGTTTTAGAACGCTTTTTTTTTGTAACCGGGAGTTCGAGAAATTAGCATGAAGGTGCAGCGCCTCCTGCATGTCCTGGGTTTATACCGCCCCGTAGACCAGGGTCACGTTTCTTAATGCGAGCGTTCCGTAACGTAACGGGACGCTTTGCGCCGAAACCGTTTGTACGCCACTTGCAAGGAAGGCGCTCGCGCGCGCAGTCTGGAGCAAGTTCGCCACGAGCAAAAGGTCACGTGGTGCGGTGGTCAGTTTCTATGTAAACAAAGATGGCGGCGCCCACCGAAGGCCTCGTTGAAGTGGAACCAAGAAATGGCTTAAAATGAATTTGCGGGTGGATGGAGACCTTCTGTCCCAACTTGTAATTGTGCAGAATAGTATACGAAAATAATTTGAGCTAATTGCACCGGGCCGTGGTCGCCAGTCATTCAGGGATATGTTGTGCGTGTTTGTGGGGAAGGAGTGGTCAAAGTGAGTACGTAAGGGTGTCTTACGTCTCCGTTTTGCATCGAGCAGAACATGCATATTAGCGGTATATCATGCTCCAAGCCGGTAATTATTGCTCCTCCTCAAAAACATCGTCTTCTGCGCTCAAAAGATGACTGATAGCTGCGAGCACTAGAGTTTTCTTCTTCCTTTTCAACCTTGCCAACAACCGTGTTCGTGATTCCGGCGCCATTTTGAAAGCGCCTTGTTCTAATTGGCCGTTTCCGAACGAGGCAGAACGACTTCTGCGTACGCACGCGAGCGCACCCGCTTAAGAAACGCGGCCCAGTTTGCATCCTTTGTCCAACGTTGCATTTTGTTTTCAAGTAGTGCAGGCACACTCAGCCGCGAATTAGTCTTTGTGGCTTGCGCGGCTTTAAGCCCTAAAAACTCACTCACTCTTCCCTTGTCCTGCGTACATTTTAAAACTTTTTTTTTTAAAGATAGAAAGACTACTTAAGAATCAGCTAGCTGGGTAACACGTTTTCTTGTGGCGGAGGCATGTCGAGTTGCCGGGATCTCTCAGGTCTTAAGCCGGCTCTTAACTGGGCACTGCAGAGCGCCACATTGCTGTCCACAGTTGTGATTTGGGAGGGGGGGGGGATTTGGCATCATCACAGCAACTTGAATTTCAAATAGCCACAACTATGACTGTGGTTTCCACAACAGATTCTGACTGGCTGTACTACGTCACTCGGCGTGCAAACCGTGCATGGCGGACAGTGCATCTTCAATCGGTTTGTCACCGAGCACAGCTGTGTTCAGTTTTGTAGTTAGTACACACACCGAGCGCAACGACTGTGATGTGCACATGCGTGTTTCGCGCGCTGTGCCCAGGAGCAGGCTTTACGTGTCCCGTAACCCTGTGTGTCATAGGGTCACCACTGATGACTTCGCGACAAGTTTGCTCCATCTCTTTCGGTCCTATCCGCTACTCTCTAGGCACTTGCCGAAGTTTAGGTCTGTCCGTGCACTCTTGGATGTCGTCTTCCCACCTCTCCTTCTGCCTTCCTCTACTTCTGCCGGGATATCTGGGTAAAAAACAAATAAGCTTAATAATAATAAATGGTATTTGTAGGGCGCATTTCTTTAAATAAAACTCAGTGCGCCTATCACTCACTCACAATTCACGCACATTATACAACAATGAACGGACACACACTGGTGAAACTGACTAGCCCAAAAAAACAGCCCGTCGTGAATGCGGCGAATACAATATTCAATTTCTCATTGGATAATATTTTATTGG
>JACVVK020000688.1:0-35000 GCA_018292915.2 Batillaria attramentaria | reverse complement strand
AAAAAGAAACTACTTCCATTTTAATCAACTTCCAGATTTACTGCTGTCACAGCCAAACCTCCACAGAAACCCACAGTGACCAAGAAACGTCCGACTGGACTTTTCATTAAACGATACATCTGCTACACGATTGTCACAAATTTCACATCGGGTCTGCACAGCTCAGTCCTCGGGCGGCTCAGCTTCATCTAGTGTCTCAGACCTTTTGCATCATTCTAATCCAATCGAGGGCCCTGGTCCCGGTCCAGGCTATCCCCCGGGGGGCCCGGGGGATGATCAAGCTGGACCGGTGGATGATTAATTAGTTAGCTGCAGCGCCTGTCATGTCTTGTTATTTCCTGTCTCCTCGCTCTTGACCGATTGGGGGAACCGGGGCCGAAACGTCTTTGTGAACCTAGGAATCTTGCATTGCGGCGATGACGCCTCGGGCAGATCTGTGTGTGTGCGTGTGTGCAGTTTTAGCGGGCATTCGGCTGAGATTGAATTCTGCAACGTCCAGACCTACAGGCGGATCCTTGAGGGGAATTTGTGCTGGCTTTTTCATCGTTGCCCCGTCTTTGATATCACCCTATGTGGTGGAAAAGGACGTTTAAACCCACAACATTCACCCACCCACCCTTGAGGGGAGGTCTGTAAATCAGCTTTACTTTTTACTCCACTGGGAGACACGAGGGTTGTGTATGGCCCGTTCCTCCCTCTGCCCACTCCTCTCTCGCTCTCCCTTCCTACAGCAACCTTTCAAGAAGGGTGAGGCGGACGGGGGGAGTTGGGGGGGGGGTAATTGGGGCCTAAAGAGCCCACTCTCCCCCTTCCTAGATTGAGGGAAATGTTGAGGTTATATATCAAACTCCATCTTTAATTTTTTCTTCAAAGCAGCCCCCAAATATTTGTACCGGCCTTTTTATCGTTTGCCCGTCTTATCATCCTTACGTGGTGGAAAAGGACGGCTAAACTCCCAAACACCCACCCATCCTTCCAGCAGTATTCCAACCTCAGTTCCCTACTTTCCCTACTTACCTACTTACCACACCCCCTACTTCCCATCCCCCACCTCATCATCACAGATTCCTCCTCCAACACCCCCATTTTCAGGAAATCAGGATCCACCTTTGCACCCAAACCAAGCGGCGGCCGAAAGCTGGGATGACGGAGGGATTTCTTCGTGTCTGCAATAATCCTATTTCGTGGGGATTGTTTTTGTTCAGTTTGATTGAAAGGGACGGTTATGAATGCATGGATGTAACGCGAGTGAGAAAATTGAAACTGTAGGGAGAATCTCGAAACGGGGAGGGATAGGGAGGAGGTGTTTGTAATGTTGACCTTAGAAAAAAGAGGAAGACAGAGAGAGAGGAAAACACATAAAAAAGCTGTGGGTGTAATTTAAATAACCGAACGTGGGGATACAGAGGAGTGAGGGCGAGTGTTGGGCCCAGAGAGAGAGAGAGAGAGAGAGGGAGATGGCCTGAAATCCCACGAGGCCGCTGGGACACTAGTTATGGTGAAAAAATTGCTGATCATGCAAACCGCTTCTACGGTCATGCTCAGCATGAAAATAGTGGGTGGGTGGGGATTTGGGGGGTTTTAACGTCTTTTTCCACCTCATACGGGTGATATCAAAGACGGGGCAACGATGAAAAAGCCAGCACAAATATTTGGCCCCAGCCGGGATACGAACTCACGACCCGAGTATTAGAAGTCCAACGCTCTACCATTCGGCCACCCCGGCTCCCATGAAAAATAGTGGCATTAGCTCCTTTAAGAAGTGTTCATAACACAAACTACACGTACAGGCTGGCTGCAGGCCGGTACATACGAGGGACTATTTTTTTTGTTGCTGTGTGGGCAGGGGAGCCGGGATAGCCGAATCGTAGAGCTTTGGACTCCCAATGCTCGGGTCGTGAGTTCCAATCCCGGCTGGGGCCAAAATATTTGTGCGGGCCTTTTTCTCGTTGCCCCGCCTTTGATATCACCCACACGTGGTGGATAAAGACGTTAAACTCATAAACACCCCCACCCCCGCTGTGTGGGCAAGCCAAGGATTGTCAAGCTGGTAAAAACGTTGGACTTTCAATGCTCGGGTCGTGAGTTCGAATCTTGAGTGGGAGTCAAAACAATTTGTGCTGGCTTCTTCGTAGTCGTTGCGCCGTCTTTCATATCACCATTCTGCGGGTGGGAAAGGACTTTAAACTCCCAAACATCCTACCACCTACCCGTGGAACAGCAGCAAATTATGACCTGTTTTCTGATTGGTTAAACTGTTCGGCTCTGCAGAGGTCTGTTTCTGGGCCTGTTCTGTTCGTATCACGACGTGAGGACACAGATTAAGTAGGCAGGAGATATATATACAAACAGCCGACAGTGCACCCAGACAGACATTGTACCGTTCCCATGGCACAAAGGTCAAAACAGGGATTCTAATCGTCTGACCGGGTTTCGACCCAGACTCAACAATAAAACAGGCCCGCAAAACAAGATTCAGGGTCTAATCAAATCTCTAGCCACCCATCTCTACATTCACAGAACGAGAGGGGTCAGGGGGTTAGATCAGTTAGCTGGCTGAGTTTAGGTGTACTGCGGTGGACAAGTTACAATCACATGCATGTCCGCTCCGTCAGTGATAAGATTCCAGGTCATTAGGACAATTTTCCTGCTTTTTTTTTTTTAGACCAGGGAACTGTTTTGGCCAGGAATAGTCTCTGTAACGTGCCATAGGTTCGTTAAAACACATTGCCGACCAGGGTCGGTGCAAAGAGCTTAAAAAAAAAAGAAGAAGAAAAAGTTCACATCCGATGATCACTTTATCATTCTAGATTTTTTTTCCAACCATGAACCGGGCAGCCGGGGTGGCCGAATGGTAGAGCGTTGGACTTCTAATGCTCGGGTCGTGAGTTCGTATCCCGGCTGTGGCCAAATATTTGTGCTGGCTTTTTCATCGTTGCCCCGTCTTTGATATCACCCGTATGTGGTGGAAAAGGACGTTAAACCCCCCAAACACCCACCCCCACTCACCCCCACCCCACCCTCAACCATGAACCTTTAGAGTATGGTGGTTCGAAATAGCTCTCTCTCTCTGTCTCTCTCTCTCTCTCTCTGCACCGAAATCGAAACTGTAGTACTTGGTGTGTGCTTGACTAATGCTGTTCGGATATGCCAATCCTACTATTGTCCAACAAACATCGTCAATCCATCTACTACATTCAGCCATATTGACTTCTTCAGACCACCACGAGACAAGCGGACGAAAAAACACAGATTTTATTTTGAGTGACTGCAGAAATAGAGCCATGAAGGTAATAAACACCGAATAGGACTTTCAGAAGAAGCAGACATAACTTTGAGCTGTGTCTCCTTTTTGCTACACATGAGCTCTTCGTGCAGCGTCTCCAGAGCGCGCGCACCGCAAACAGAGAGAGAGAGAGAGAGAGAGGTGTAGTATTCAGTTCAGTGTTTTTAGTTTAATGGACAGGACCTTTCTTGGTGATTACCGCCTCAATCCGAGGTTTATCCTTACTGTGTGTTCTCGCATGAACAGGGAAGGCAGGGTTGATGGGGGAGGCTTTGGTTTGGTTGGTGTGTGTGTGTGTGTGTGTGTGTGTGTGTGTGTGTGTGTGTGTGTGTGTGTGTGTGTGTGTGTGTGTGTGTGTGTGTGTGTGTGTGTGTGTGAGAGAGAGAGAGAGAGAGAGAGAGAATACAGACAGACAGACAGACAGACAGAGACAGACAGACAGGCAGACAGATAGACAGACAGACAGACGTAGTGGTCTATCAGCAGTCTCTTGAACGAACATTGGAACAATCTTAAAACCCAAAACTCCATAGTTCCGATGAAGGCGAAATTACTTTGACAACACTAACCGTTACATACAAAAACGGTGTTTAGTTCAAACTTGACTCACGTTCAGTTCCAGACTGTGTGACACGCAGCTCATCCTCCGACTCTCGTAAACTGCCCTAAACCCACAATTCCAGCCCCCCCCCCCTCCCCCCCTTCCACTGTCCCCCCTCTCCGCCTTCACTTTCCCTAAACTTAATTCACTCATCTCCCGAAACTTTAAGAGGACCCCTGAGCCAAGAGAGCTAGGCCTGTCACCTCTAGACGATTTCCACACAGATGACCGCTATCCACCATCAGATCGCCCTGGCTGCTCTGAATCACCACCCTCACCCCCTCTCCCCCTCCCGAGTTCATCTCTCGCACTAAACCCCTCCCCCTCCGTCACAATTGTTAGACTCTACTACAGCAGAAGTCCTGCGACCCTTGCGTCTTAATTGAAACTATTTTCGCACCAGCCTGCATTCAAGAACAGAGGCGGGTTTCACGGCTGAGGTGCCTCTTCGGCTGGTCTTGAGTCTCGCAATCTCGTCTCCTTCATACCCCTGCTGAGTGGGGGAATCTCTCTTGTTTTCTGGCTGTCCATTTTGACCGCAGCATGAAAGGCTAGTTTCGGGAGGTCGTGTTTGAAGGAGCTGAGGCAACAGTGGCAAAACTGTCAAAGTTATGAAACTCACCATTGATTGCTCTTTGACGGCTGTCAAGGGAGAAAACGCACAGAAGTGTCAGCAGGTTATTTCACCTCTGAAAAAAAAAGAAGAAAGCACGTAGGGCAGGTCTTGCGTTGCTGAATTTGAAAGGTCAGCAGACAGAACATGAATAGGCTTATCAGACCTGCTTCTTCATCACAGTGGGAAAGTGTCATCGTAAGTATCGCAAGTGACAATCATTTTCAATATGTATGTATCTTTATTACCTCCCCTCCCTCTCTTCCCCCTCTCTGAGAGAGAGAGAGAGAGAGAGAGAGAGAGAGAGAGAGATGTGTGTGTGTGTGGAGGAAATGAGAAACACGAAGGGTGGGTGGGTGTTTAAGGATTTAACGCATTTTCCACCACATACTGGCGATATCAAAGACAAGGCAGCGAGGAAAGGCCAGAACAAAATATTTGGCCGGGATTCGAACTCACGACCCAAGCACTGACAGTCCAAAGCTCTTCCGCTCGACTATCTCAGCTCCCCGTCCCGTGGTCACAAGAAAGAACGAAACAAGCAATTATGTACAACATAGGGTGTTGGGTGTTTGGGGGTTTAACGTCCTTTTCCACCACATAGGGTGATATCAAAGACGGGGCAACGATGAAAAAGCCAGCACAAATATTTGGCCCCAGCCGGGATCGAACTCACGACCCGAGCATATGTACAACATAAAATAATTAAAGACACACATGAAGACACACATAATACCATAAAGTTAAGCCAAGAACTATCATAAGACATACGCAAGATGCTTCTTAAAAAGATCTTAAAAGATCTGAGTGGTATTGCACCCTGAAATATGACCTTCCCACACAGTGACACGGTACCTGGCGTTCTGTATACCAAACCTAACCACACTGAGCATGTCAGCCACACTATGTGAACGCGAACAAGAACAAGAATCTTTGTTTTACAAGGGTAGAATTTACAGACATATGCATACCAGTTCTTCACTTTCAGTTGCTACACTGCAGGAAATACTTCTATTGTCGATTAAAGGTAAATTAAAAAGGCAAGGTCAAAACACGCGCGCGCGCGCGCGCGCACACACACACAACACACACACACACACACACACACACACACACGCACGCACGCACGCACGCACGCACGCACGCACGCACGCGCACGCACGCACGCACGCACGCACGCACACACGCACTCACACACACACACACACACACACACACACACACACACTCACGCACGCACGCACGCACGCACGCACGCACACTCACACACACACACACACACACACACACACACACACGCACACACACGCACACACACACACACACACACACACACACACACACACACACACACACACACACACACACACACACACGGGGAAGTAATATCACTGGCTTGCACCACAAAGGAAACATCTCTTTGGCAGCAATGTGTTTTTGTCCGGGGTTAACTTTCCGATGATCTTCAGACAGAGCACACCACCCTCAGAAGCCATGTCAAGTTAAACATCCTCTCTCCGGCCTATCGGCCTGGACTGTCTGACGATAAACCTCACATCTATGCAATCTTCAGTGCTACCGCCATCTGGAGAAATAAAGAGCTTGAACGCCATGGATTTGACATCGGCTTAGGCCCTTTCTCCTGACAGCACGAGAGTACTTGCTGTGCGTTTCACGATGGAGTATTGTTCTGGCCTGGGATGCTACTTATTTATTTATGCAAACGGTAATGAGCTATTTTATTTTGAAGTCAGGGGACAAGGATTACGGCACTTTTTTTTGAAATACCGTCACGAACAGTTTTTCGCTTCAATAACTGCGTTTAGATCTATGTGGGCGTATAACTGCAGAAATTTCATTTTCTTTATAAATACAGCCGTTTAGCACAGTTAACACAATTCCCACCAAGTAAGTTTGGGGTTGTGCACCACAGGCCGCACTAAAATAATAATAATAATAAGCCAAATTTAAATCCATGCAGACATAAATAATAATAATAATTTAATTGGATTTAAATTTGGCTTGGTGGGAGTGTTGCACTTTGATTGTACTCGTGTTTGTTGCAGTAAGAGCTATCCGGGAACCGTTAATCTTGCCTTTTTTTTTTTTCGCATTTGGCGAAAAACCGAAAAACGAGTCAAAAACTTGGGATACTCGTGCGCGGTACGAAATGTGTTAAAAGCGCTTCATGAATACCATCCCAGTAGTCTGATCTGCTGGTGGGGAAGTCGTTGAAAACGTTTTACTTATTTGCCTGGGCCCGCATGTAAAGGTCGAGGTTAGGGAGTTTAGCCCCGGGTTAGAGTCTAACCTCAAACTAAACCAGCTCTAGGGTTTAATTTTTTTTTTTTTTTTTTTTGGGGGGGGGGGGTGTTTTGTTTGTTGTTTTTGTTGTTGTTGTTTGTTTGTTTCAAATCAGGAAGCGGGTCCATTCCAGCAAGGTGCTTAAGCCACTATAGAAGGATTTTTGTCTTTCTTCTTCACTTCCTTTCTTTTGATTTAATTTTTGGTTTCGGGGTTTCTTTGTCCTAGTATGGGTTAGGCCCGTAGCCGTGGGTTAAATTAATCTCGAGTTTCACATACGGGCCCTGGTGTTACGTTACTACGGGAAAGAAAAGTTATGATCTTGGGCTGTGGTTTGAGACATTGTCATAATTCAAAAGTTTACTTCAGTAAAAAAAGAAACAAGTACGTGACAGAGCAAACATTGTACGCGTTTCAGGGGACCTGGCTGGGGCAGTAACGGTTACAGAATGTTTTGAATGTCTGTTTGCGTTTTGTCAAACAGACTTGCTCCTTTAAACCCAGCCACGGCAAGCGAGACAATCAGTATTGACTGCTCACCTCCTGAAATCATTTAACTTTCTCTCGCCCGGTTTCACCTACACTCAGCCGTGAGAAACCGGTGGACGGTGCGTGGTTGGCCCAAAATACACCGGCGACTTCATTTGCTCGAGAAACAAGCGCTTCGATTGATTCTGTAGTCTGCTACATGGCAATTATTTAAATTCAAGCTAGTTTTCACGCCTTCGCGGGTTCGGGGTGTAAAGTAAATTTGCCCCCCAGGCGAGTGTCAAAGTACCAAATCGAAGAAATCGAAGGTAGTGCATTGTGGCGGGGACCAAATGTCATTTTTATGTGGGGGAGAGTGTGTGAGGGGAGGCTGCTTGTTTGAATTACTGAAGTCTCACACTGCGGTGAAAATTCAGGGTTGTCAGTAGAGCATGTGGTCGCAGAATAGATGCTGGTTTCGGGGTGGCCGAATGGTAGAGCGTTGGACTTTTAATGCTCGGGTCGTTAGTTCGTATCCCGGCTGGGGCCAAATATTTGTGCTGGCTTTTTCATCGTTACCATGTCTTTGACATCACCCGTATGTGGTGGAAAAGGACGTTAAACCCCCAAACACCCCCTCCCCCCTCTCTCTCTCTCCGCGAATTAGTCTTTGTTGCTTGCGCGGCGTTAAGCCCTCTCTCTCTCTCTCTCTCTCTCTCTCTCTCTCTCTCTCTCTCTCACACACACACATACTCAGAGAGAGAGAGAGAGAGAGAGAGAGGGCCTTCTCTTCTCTCTCCTTTTGTTTTCATTTGTTTTTCCTCTTAAACTTGGAAATGCCAGTAGTCCTCTGTACACAACAGCCCGCATGCTTTCAAAACAGAGAAGAAACCTGGAAAGCCCCTATCCTGGTTTTTTATTTAATTGTTTGTAATTGGGTAGAGTGTGTGGACACACGCCTCCAGTCGACTGACCTCCTGTTTATTGTGGAAGGGGAGAACATCCGTGCCTCGCTGTTTGAAAGACTTCGCTCCTCTGCTTTGCTGCAGAAAAACAGGCCCGTAATCGCTTTTCAGCCATCGTGATCTTCTCGAAAACAGTCGGCTACTGTTGAGGCAAACTTTTGGAATTTTCACTCTTTTTCTGCAGAGTTTTAATTGAAGGTCTGCAATCTCAAACAAAAAGCCGCAGATATTGTGTTTTTTCAAAAACTGCGACTGTGCATAATGCAGGCAACTCTTGTCACAGTTGCAGAGTTGTCAGCGCTTCGGAGACCCTTATAAAACCAGAGCGTGAGTTTGCCGTGACTTTATTGTGATTTTGATCAGTGAGCGAGACACACCGCTACAGCGTCTAGCGGGTCAGTGTTTTGTACTGCACGAGCAGACTAGTCACTGCGTTCTTCATCGCTCAGTGTCAAAACGCGAACTGAGCTGTGAAATCAGGCTGCCCTTGGCTTTTATAGGGGTTTTATAGAGACGGTGAAAACTCTGTAACTGTGACAGAGTTGACTGTGCGTTTTGCACAGTCGAAAAGTTCCTTTTTTTTAAACACTGTGTGCGGCTTTTTGTTCAGATTGCAGATATTTAAACAGGTCTGTCATCTTTTCAGCTGATAGTCAGTGGAGACTCTAACTTACATTTATATGCACGTGTTTGTACACACGCACACTGACATGAATACCAAGTGCGCACGGGACAAACAAGTCCCATGCCCGTCTTTCAAAGAGGGTGGGTGGGTAGTTGGAAGTTTAACACCCTTTCCCACCGCATGTTGGTGATATAAAAGAATGGACAACGAGAAAAAGGCCAGAACAAGTACCAGCACTAGCCGGGATTCGAACTTACGACCTTACGACCCAAGCATTGGAAGTCCCCTCCCCCCCCCCCCCCCCATCATTCAGAGAAATGTAGGCTCTTTTCGGTGAGGTAGAAAACTGAAATAATCATGTTACACACACCAGGGCAAATAGCAGGATGGAGGTTTGCACATAAAGAAGCACCTGTCAGCAGCAGACTTTTACCGCTGCATCCTCCAGCCCTGCTGCGCCTCGAGCGTTCCAAAGAGTAAGATAAACGGGTCGAGGAGAAACCTACCACACCATACATTTCCTGTGATTCTTGTTGTTGCTCTAACTACTGCTATAATTATGTGAAAACGTTTGCTGCTAATTATCTGTGAAGACTTGCTGTCGGCTCTGTTGTTCTTCCATTCTTGGTTCACTGGCTCACATAAGACTTTCAGAGGATACTCAGCGATGACTGTAACTAACATTTCCTGTGCCGCAAATGCTGTTAACACATTTCGTACCCGCGTGCACGAGTATCCCACGATACTGATTGTCTCGTTTTCGGTTTTAGTCCTGTATGCTAAAAGCAGGCAAGATTAACAGTTCCTTGATGGCTCCTACTGCAGCAAGCACGAGTATAATCAAAGTGCAACACTTTCAGAAAGCCAGATTTAAATCCATGCAGACATAACTTAATTATTATTTATTTTTAGTGAGGCCACTAGTGCACAACCCCAAACTCACTTGGCAGCAATTGTGTTAACCTGTGAAGGAGTTTGCTGCTAATTACCTGGTGAACACTTGATACTCGCTCTGCTCTTCTTTCCCACGCGGCGCATGCGTCTTTAGCTGGCTCCCGCAAGACTTTCAGCTAAATGTGCGTAAGTTTGTCAGTTTGAGGGTGGTGCGTTCGAATCACGACAAAGCCAGATGTGTAAAGGTCTTGTTCTGACAGCCCCGGTATTTGTCGTTTCTTGTCTTCCCGTGCAGTATCTTCAGTGTCTTGTCATGCTCGGGTCGTGAGTTCGAATCCCGGCTAGGGCCAAATATTTCTGCTGGCCTTTTTTCTCGTCACCCCGTATTTGATTTTCAAACTTGGTGAAAAGGACGTTAATCTTCCAAACACCCACTCACCCTCTTGCCATGCCTTGTCTTGTCTTGTCTAGGTTTGTCTTGTCTAGCATTGTCTTGTCTTGTCTAGCATTATCTAGTCTTGTCTTGTCTTACCTTGTCTTACCTTGTCTAGCATTGTCTCGTCTTGCCTTGTCTAGCATTGTCTTGTCTTCTCTTGTCTTGTCTTGTCTATCATAGTCTTGTCTTGTCGTTCCGTGCCGTGCCGTTCCGTGCCTTGTCTTGTCGTATCTTGTCTTGTGTGTAGATGTTGTTGTGTGCTTGTTTACTTTTATTGTTGCTTTTGCTGCTTTTTGTTCTTTTCGTTGCTTTTCGTTGCTGTTGTTGCTTTATTGTTGTTGATGTTGTTTGGTTTCGTTACGTTCCGTTTTCGCTTTCTTCAACACTGGACAGAACTTGGATGCTGAAACCTCCAAACACCCGCCTACGCTTTCTTTGCGCGTACGTCACAGACACGAAACATCATCCTGATCATCTGCATCTCTTCCGGCACCTACCCACTTATCTTGTCAGAATCAAACTTTAAATCAGATTATCGACAGTTTCATCATTCTGTCTCCAAGACCATTATCACGAGGAAGCCGTTTTGCATCATTCTGATGGGTAACGCGTTAAATTTGGATCCCACTATGCTATTGCCACGATGCCGGACGAAATTTTCACAAGTCAAGCAAGGAGACCCTCCCTTGCAACACAGCAGTAATGGGCTAGGCGTCTCAGATGCGGCCCATCCTCGCGTAATACGGGAAGAAGATTCATTTTAGGTGGCGCCCTCCAGGATCGGCAAGCAATCTATTGGGTTTTCTGGTTGGTTACCCCTGCAATCAAGTGACATGTGTCCATTTGCTTTCGCGCATTGGCCGGCGTCAGTCAGGCGTGTCAGGACGCTGTCTGGTTGACTGGATTAGACCCTGGTGAAGCTGCTCGGAGATGTCGGTCCGTTTGTATGATGCTCTGACTTTGATGGTGTAGCGGTAAAGAGGGTTGGCACTCTGCCTGCCCAAATACATTGATTGTCCGCGCCTGGGATAGATATTTCTGCGGAGAAAAATATTGCTGCATCTGCACAAATAAATGTTCTGTAGGTTGCTGCCGATCGATTTGTCGTTGGAGGTGCGTGGGCTCGTTTTGCTGCTGCCGATGTACATATATTTTTTTTTTTTCTGTTTGCGCGCATCCCATATTTTTGTTTAACGTTATTGTTGCACCATTTATGCATTTCTTGTCCCTGTTACTTTGTCCATTTCTCCACATCCCGACAGGAGAGAAAGGAATCTTTTGAGTTTGACTTGATCTGACTTTATTAAGCTCAACTCACAAACTGAAACACGAACAGCATCGCGGATTCTTGAACATGCCAATGAGTGGTCCTTCAGTTTAATCAAGCAAAGATTTGTACAGCTGAGGCATGTAGTCGTCATATTCAGCCAGGAAGACATTTCCAGCTACCAGCTCCTCCAGACCCATTTTGGACACGTAATCACGCACCTTCTGTTTGAGGCGACCCTTGCTGTGGTTGGCTGGAATCTTCGGGAGTTTAAAGTCTTTCTTTCCTGGTTGTTTGTACACCAAAAACACATAACGGTGAAGACCTGGGGACAGAACAAAGTGGTGAAAAGCACAGCTGCATGAAGTATGCTGGCAAGAACAATAATACACCTGAATATCAAAATCTGGACAAAAAACAGGTGATATTAAAATGTAAGCTTTCTTACTGGTATGCAGTCAAGGACTATATGTATCGGGAGTGGAACACGAAAGTCCTAAAAAGTGCTTTTAAAATATTTAAGACAATGCAGTGTTTGACCAAAGGCAAGCGCGCGCGTGCGTGCGTCCGTGTGTGTGCGTGTGTGTGTGCGCGCGTGCATATGTGTGACTGCTTACCCCATGCCATCGGCATGCATCTGTCAATGTGTGTGTGTGTGTGTGTGTGTGTGTGTGTGTGTGTGTGTGCATGTGTGTGTGTGTGTGTGTGTGTGTTGTGTGTGTGTGTGTGTGTGTGTGTGTGTGTGTGTGTGTGTGGTGTTTGCTTACCCGTGCCATCGGAATGTTTCTGTCAATTTTATGCCATCCGCCGAAACCAGCCTAACCCTGTGCTCAAGAACATGGAGAGGACACGCAGAGAGAAGAGCAAGCAACCATCTGTTTCGCAAAAAAACCTAGCTTTCGATTTTTCATTACAGGTGCTACACAAACATTTTCCTTGGCACGGTTTATTTACACTGCCAGTCAAGACGACGTAATGCGCGTCTCTAGTGTTGTTATAAAACATTTCTGTCGACGGGCGTCTCACTCAGTGAGGAGGAAAAGAAAGGCTAAGATGCATTCCATTCTAGAAAGATCTGGAGTGGGCTGAATAAAGATCATAAGCAGATTGGAAGCAAAGGTCTTGTAGCTTTGGATTCTGCCTGAGGACTGTGGGTAAGAGAATCATTTTACCAATGGACAGGAAAACTCTTTAATTTTTACTCAGCTCCACTGATGAAATTGAGAGGCTTCGATGGGGAGAGGGGAGCCGGGGTGGCCGAATGGTAGAGCGTTTGGACATCTAGTGCTCGGGTCGTGAGTTCGTATCCCGGCTGGGGCCAAATAGTTGTGCGGGATTTTTTCATCGTTGCCCTGTCTTTGATATCACCCCGTCTGTGGTGGAAACGGACGTTAAACCCCCAAACACCCACACACCCCTCGAGGGGGGGGGGGGGTGTTGATGGGGGGGGGGGGATTGGGTCCTGAGGGGGGGGGGATGGGCAAATGTACAACTTCTCTACGAATGTCTGTCCCACAAAGGCAACCGACTGGCATTATTATCGTTATTATTCATGTATTTATTTATGTAGTTATTTTGTGTGTGTGTGTGTGTGTGTGTGTGTGTGTGTGTGTGTGTGTGTGTTGTGTGTGTGTTATAGACAGCTTCGGACCGTTACAGTCCTTGTCTGAAAAGCTAGCAGACGTTATTGCCGGTATTGCATTTAGAGCTCTACAATCATTACGAGCGTCAGTACAGGCGTACTCATGTGCGCAACTGATAAATAAAGAGAAAATTGTTGTCTATGATCCTAGACTCGGCGCCTTTAAAATCAAATACTGTTTCCGAGGCGCCCCTTCTTGAACCTGCCGCCGCCTCGTCCATCATTGTATTGGCAGAGTTGGCTCCCCTCTTTTGATCTCCTGCCTGTGAAAGCAGACAGGAAGCTTACGATAGGCAAAATATTGAATCATCGTCTAGCGGTTGTTGTTCAGCCAAGCGTGCTTAATTCCGTCATAAGCACTCGTTTTCGCATCCATGCGTAGCTAGTCTGTGCTCAATTACCTCGTGTTCCCCAGCGGCAGCCACGCGGCGCCCTTGTCAAAACTATGTAGGATGATGGTAAAATCACCTCCAGAAACAATGTGCACTCGATCGTTTGTGTGTGTGTGTGTGTGTGTGTGTGTGTGTGTGAGAGAGAGAGAGAGAGATCCAGGCACATTTGCAAAGAAAGTGCGCAGCAACTGAAGGCGTAGGAACAAGTAAGAGTTGCGTCGAGACTGAACCACCACAGCCCGGCGCTTTGAATTTCACTCACGCAATCTCGTTTGCTTATTGTGGTTTGTTTGTTTGTTCGTATGCTTCTCTCTCTCTCTCTCTCTCTCTCTCTCTCTGTTTGAAACTTTTTTTTTTTTTTTTTTTTAACACTTTGGTTCTTTGGCTTTTTTCTGTCTTTCTTGTCTGTCTTCGTTCTCTTTCTTGCCCACCACCCTCAGAATCCACCCACCCACCCACCCACCCACACACACACACACACACACACACACACACACACACACACACAGTCCCCCACCAACCCCCACTCCCTTCCCCCTCCCTCCTCCCCTGCTCCCAACGGGCACACCAGCATCAGCTGATCTACAGACAA
This sequence comes from Batillaria attramentaria, assembly GCA_018292915.2. Lineage (NCBI taxonomy): Eukaryota > Metazoa > Mollusca > Gastropoda > Batillariidae > Batillaria > Batillaria attramentaria. Next base: position 20,915 of record JACVVK020000688.1, on the reverse strand, counting down.
CACAAGCCCCCCAACGGTTTTCATGACAACCAAACTACACTTTATCGAGTCACAAAATAAAGAGAAGGGATTCAACAGCCATCAGTACAGATATCGCTTTCCACAGACGGGGACATCCTACCGCGACCGCTCGCTGTGAAAACTGCTTACCCAGTCTATCACATGAAGGCCCCTCTTTCATACGTCGACTATTAATAGGCATGTTTCGTAGGATTTCGTGAAGCGGACTTCGCAGAGCAGCGTAGTCCTACTAAACAAGCAAGTCCTACTGATCATGCCTGATATCTACGCTCACAAAGTGTCCAGAGCTGTTTTGGCCATCCTGCCACTTTAAACACAGCTGCAGCCTCACGCAAGCTGGCACTGAGCAAACAAAATCCGAAACGCAAGCCGAAAAGCACAATGTCTTTTGCAGCCGTGGCGAGCCGGGATAGCATAGTAGAGAACGATGGACTTTCAATGCTCGGGTCGTGTTTAATATCCCGACTGGGAGCAAAAAAAATGTTTGTTTTTTTCTCTCTCTCTTTTTCCCCCCGGTCTTTGATATAGCCCATATTTGATGGAAAAAGACCTTAAATGTCCCACATAACTGACCATAACCAAGCCGCAGATGAACTGGTACGGCTGACTACGTCAATTTCAGCCCCTTGTACGGGCAGCGGACGTTAAATGTATTGCAATCAGGGTTTTACGTATCATCAACTCATTGCGGGCGCATTACGAGGTAATTCGGAACAAGATTTCCGCGTATGGAGACGACGGAACAGTGGTTGCGGTCCGATTCCGTACGATCACGCCACTATTTCTACAAACAGATTCATATTTTTCGCATCACTTCCCTACGCGCACTTCCGTTTGTCCGTGTGTAAAGGAAAGAAGAGTCCCAGTGTGGAAGTTTTATCGTTTCAAAGGAACGTACAAGATTTTCTACGCTTTCTTCGAGGCAAAAGAGGCAGGGATAGCACATAGTTTTGGCAAGTGAGCCTGGAATGGGATGTCGAACGTCACAGTGAGGCACGTTGACAAGCTCAACTGTTCAGGCGCAGAAGGTGTCTTTTGTGGAGCCTAGTCATCTTGCAATAATCATCATTAACGTACCGCGCACGAGTATCCCACGTTTTTGGCTCCGTAGGCGAGAATCAGGCGGAATTAACGGTTCCTTAACGGCTATTACTGCAGCATACATGAGTTTAATCAAAGTACAACGCTCCCACTAAGCCAAATGTAAATCCATGATTTTGTTGTTGTTGTTGTTGTTTTGTTTTGTGTGGCCACCTGTGCACAACCCCAAACTTTCTTGGTAAGAAATGAGTTAATGCGATGTTCCCGCCTTGTCGAGCACAGTTCCGAAACGACCAATAGTAAATTGCTCGCTTTGAAAGGTCCTTAAACCCTTCAATCTGTTTCTTATGGGAAAGTGAACAGTGTCTGGCGTATCTTGTAATCTTCGGTAAGCGAGGCTGTTTCAGTAGTGCCGTGTTGGAGATCCGCCTCAGTGGCTTGACTAAAGCCTGGTAAGCGCTTGATTAAAAGACTGATTCCTTTCAACTGAAAGCGTCTTCTGGCGTGGGGTTAGTTTTGCTGAAACGGCCACTGTGCTAAAGATGATTATAGTGAAACAGTAGGCGGGTATATATCTTAGCGACAACCGTAAGCGGTTTTCGGATTTCAGTCAAGGCTGATCTTGCCCAACAAGTCGCGTTCCTAGAGGGGTTGATGCTTCCATGTTTATACTCACAGATCGTGCTGAGATGTCATCGTGGTATCGCTCATCACACCAACTGGACACCTGGGCAGTGACAGCGTCTGTAATGTTGGCACTGAGCCAGCAGAAGCGTTCTCGATGACGCGGCCACCATACTGAGCGCTCCAGCAATGTATAACAACAGTCGTAGAACTTGAATGTTCGACCGCTCGCGAGAAGTGTAAAGAACCAATAAGTGTCCCATTAAGAGCTGTACTAATCATTAAGATAGAGTATTTCAAGCGTACAGGCGCACTCACCAGCGAAACTTTTCCAGTACTTAAGTTGGCTGAGCAAAGATAGAATTAGCGCGTTTTTAAATGCGTTGTTTTCATACACTTCCAACGGTAACAGCACAGCACAGCACAGCACAGCACAGCACAGCACAGCACAGCACAGCACAGCACAGCACAGCACAATAAAATACAATATCAGCACAGCACAGCACAGCACAGCACAATACAATACAGCACAGCACAGCACAGCACAGCACAGCACAATACAATACAATACAGCACAGCACAGCACAGCACAGCACAGCACAGCACAATACAATACAATACAATACAATACAGCACAGCACAGCACAGCACAGCACAATACAATACAGCACAGCACAGCACAGCACAGCACAATACAATACAGCACAGCACAGCACAGCACAATACAATACAATACAATACAGCACAGCACAGCACAGCACAATACAGCACAATACAATACAATACAATACAATACAGCACAGCACAGCACAGCACAGCTCAATACAGCACAATACAATACAATACAATACAGCACAGCACAGCACAGCACAGCACAATACAATACAATACAGCACAATACAATACAATACAGCACAGCACAGCACAGCACAGCACAGCACAGTACAATCCAATACAATACAATACAATACAATACCACAAAAACAGTTCAGAACGATCTGCGAGCATAAAAAATGGTAGCATTAGCCCCTTTAAGTTTCTAGGAGACAAGACAGAACCTTGTTACTGCACGTAACACGTAACAGAACACATTATTTCTGACTTCGTTGTTGCTCACACAGTTAAGGAAAATGAATGGCCTCTCTCTCTCTCTCTCTGGCAGGAAAAAAAGCGAGAAAAAAAAAGAAGAAAAGAAAACAAAAAAAAAACAGCAGCAAACATGATCTGATAACACACAGCCAAGACTCTTATCGGCGGCTGTACAATATTACGTGTCGATCAAAACAGACAGTGACACTAGAGAAAATAAGTTCTGACTCTGAAACGTCCTGCAGCACGTCAGCCTCTTTGCCAAGTACTGATAAGATGAGTTATTGCGAAGCAGAAGACTGTAGTGTGAAAATACTGCACCCTAAGTTCAGACGCGTGAAACCGTGTCGGGAACGTATTGTTAGGAAGCAGTATTTCTTTCACATATATGCAGCGCTACAAGCGTGTTGAATACTACAACGTTTTGTGCGGAATAATAGATACTGGATTCCCCGAATAGTGCCCCTCACGTGGCGAATAATATTAAAATTAATGAACTCCGACTGTGGTTTATGTTGCAACCTTACAGCATAATAATATTATGAATGCGACCTGCCGTTGTCGGGGGGAGCCGGGATGGCGGAATGGTAGAGCACTGGACTTCTTTTTTCTTTTTTTTTCTTTTTTGCTGCCCCCAACTCTTTTTTGTTAGCTCCAGTGGTGTTCCTCCCAGGTCATGGGTGGAATCCACGGAGGGCTCGAAGGCTGGGGCAATTTTTATTATGCATGATGATGGAGATGAGGATGATGGTAAGATGATGCTATGGAGGTCCATGTGGTTTGGCCGGGACTGCGGGACAGGGCCGCATTTCCACGCTTCCTGTCATAAATATCCCGGCGTTCACCAGGCCCGAGAACTACGGGCACCTGCGGTGCCGGCCGTGTAATCATCCACATCATAAGACGTGTCATACCAAGGGAAGCACCCCCAAAGTCGCACCCGTGAAGTGGGTGAATTCTCGGCTGTGTGGCAACAGCCTCCCCATTGGGCCCATAGCACACCCGCTCTGGGTAGGAGCCGACCTAGATAGGAAACATCCCGCTTGTCTCGGCTGGGATTCGAACCCGGGTCTCCCGGTCCATAGTCCGAAGTGCTAACCACTACACTACGGGGGCCGGTGAGCACTAGGCTTCTAATGCTCGAGTCGTGGGGCCAGCTGGGGCCAAACATTTGTGCCGGCCTTATCAGTTCTTTGTTGCCCGTCTTTGATATATCGCCCATACGCTATACGTGGAGGAAAGGGACGTTCAGCTCCGAAACACCCTGTAGTTGTCAGATTTAATGTTATTATTTTTATTATTATTATTATTATTATTATTATTATATTCATTTTTATTTATTTATTATTTGTGTGTAAATCACGAAGATGATTTTGCGTCAGACGCGCTCGACTTATAAGCAAAGCCGAGTTATCTCGCTTAACCGGTGGGGGTGAACAATTTTTTTTTTTTCAGGGGTGGGGGAATGGTGTGGTGGCTGGTCCTTCGCCGGTCACACACACCAGTCACGCGCACTCACGGAATGGGAGGGCTAAAACACCAGAAGTAATGACAACGATCTGCGTAAAAGGAAAGTTTAATAACTACAGTATATGGCTGGTGAGTCCAATTACACTAACACTAAAACTTCTAGAACAAGGGCGCACAGACAACACTGATCTTGTGGATATCTATCACTCAGTCCGCCATTTCATTGACTTGAATAATAAAATTCACAAAAACTTGCTAGCACGGTAGTTCGGCAGCGGTTCAGTGATGGTAAAATCGTGTAGAAAACTAAAATCCATGACAATCTGAGTCTCAGTCTGTAAACCTATTGCCGATGAAATGTTCACCGAAGGATCAGCTCCCCAGTGGAACCAATGGACTGCATACAACGGTACTAAGATCCGTATCAGTGCACCTCACGGGAGCAGGACTTCTTTCAAGATCTTTACTGGCCAACAGCACCCAGTCTTGGCAAGTAGGTGCGAATGGCCAGTTGATTCCCTGCCAAGCTCCCCCGGGGGAGGAGCTACTCCGTGCAGCGAGCGTAACAAGGGGTGATGTGCACGCCTCATTGCCTGCAATTGGTGGGCAGGTGTGAAAACTGCCCGGTCGGTAGTCACCCGCTGGGTGTGTCCATCGCTCGCTGGCCGGCTTCTTCACAAAGTGGCCACTTACCAAGACTTCCAGATGCGAGACAAGAAGCACGAGCCGGTGGCATGTATTGTGACGGGTCCGGAGTCACTGCTGAAGCATGTTTTCCCTCAAAATAGCGCCCTTGTGAGCTTGGATTTGCCCGAGTAATCCCGTTGCAAGTCTTTATTTTGACATTTTGGCCTGAGCGGGCGTTCTGGCAGAAATCCCCCCTCCTGGGCATTGAGTCGCGTCTTCGTGGATGGTCTATAGTGAGCAATTGAAGGATTTCAGCACGGTCATTCACCTGGGGTGACTGCTCCACATACCTGTACTGGCTTTTAGAAATTTCTTACCGCTGTAGTTACGTACAGTGTACGAATGTCGCGCGCGTGGTATGTGGCATGATGTTAATGTAATCAGCGTCAACTATGGCGGTATTTCAGAGGAATTTCGACACAGATTTGGCTCTGTTGTCACGGTTACTCAGTCCCATCCCCACAACTTTAAGTCACTGTTTATGATTACTAGTTTCAATAGACTTGCCACAAACATCGAACGAACATTTAATTGCGCCATGAGGGATAAATAAAGTAATTTGAACTTGAACTTGAACAACAGACTTCCAGCAGTGTTGTCTTCCTTGTGGGCTGATGTCACGGGACTGCTCAGTATACGGCGTTAGTATTCTAAAAGTTGGTTTCGATTCCAGTTTCATAAAATTTTAATTAATAATAAAATAAATAATAAAAAGTATGATGTATCAATATGAATACGGTTTCAGCAAAATTCTTTCCACTTTTCAGTATAAATGGTGCACAGAAACTAGATGTGACTATATCCAAGAATAACAATTAAGCGTACATCACTCGACTGAACGTAAACTTCTTCTTCTGCGTTCCCTGAATGTGAAAAACAACCCAGTCTGATGTGAGTAATTAAGTTAATCACGTTAATGTATGCTGCCTGTCGTCAGTGTAGAGTTAATGAGCATTTGGGTGGTCCACTGATAACTGGTATCGGTGTCTGAAAAACTGAGCTGATAATAGCTGATAATAGTCAGATAATTTGCTTTCAATTACCGAGGTATTGAGTAAGTGTCAATTGTGCAGAACAGGGATTAAGAGGTACGTGTCACTGGGCCGGTTCCTGCCTCGGACAGTTCGGTTTGCCCTCGGCTGTACATGATCTTGCCCGGGTTATGGGTGGTCTCATCTGGCCCAAAGACGAACAATTTGAAATTTATCACGAGGGCACTCGTGAAACTTGAATCTAGTTACAACGTTGTCTAAGGAACCGGTTGGTCTTAGCTTTTAGTTTATTCAAGTAAGTGTCAGAACTTGAGCACGTTTCAAAAAGACAGGACGAGAAGAATATTGTTTGCAGTAAGTCAGTGTGTATTTCGGCGGTTTGTTTCCAAAGAGACCTTTTGAATTTAGTTCTTTGGTTTACATCTGCGCGCCTCTCTCTCTCTCTCTCTCTCTCTCTCTCTGTGTGTGTGTGTGTGTGTGTGTGTGTGTGTGTGTGTGTGTGTGTGTGTGTGTGTGTTTTCATAAAGAGTAGGTCTTTAAGATTTGCTGAGCGGAATTTCCAAACCGGCAGAGAAAAACAAAAAGCCAGTCAGATGCGTGACTGCAGCTGTGTGTCTTTCTGAATTTTACGACCGCCTCCATCAACAACCCTGACGACGCGTTATGGCAGCTCTGCACGATAGTTATACAGCTGGACCACAATCAGGGAAAAGAAACAGTTTTAAAAAAAACTACACAAAACAAACAGCGGTGAGATTTCCCCCCAAAAGAGACGAGCACGTAGAAAAGAGGTTTATGTGATCGGCGCGCAAAAGATTCATACAAGGGGGACTACCCCAGCCCGGGCGATTTACCAATCAGACAGTTGAGAGACGCGGGGAGGATTATTCTCTCGTTGGGGCCCGAGTCATGGAGGAAAAGCGGTCCCTGGGGTGGAATCGCCCCTCAAGTCTGCCCTGCCCGGAATACTGATGAAAGGAGGTTATCTTGATGCAGGGGGTGTTCGTAATTTGATCCTGGTTTGGGCGAAATAGATATGAAAATGTCAAAGTACTGAGGAAGAGGTGGCTTTTTAGCCTTGATGGGTTTTTGTTGTTGTCCTCTGTATAGTGAAAGTCTAGACATGGAGATGTATGTAAGTAGAATTTTATGTGGAAGGCTGGAAGTTGGGATTTTTTTTTTTTTTTTTTGGTACATTGAGGTCAGAGCTGGGATTCATTAATTTTGTCTTTTTGTTAACTGTGGTGGTAGCTGTGGTGTGCATGTGTTTACATGTGCGAGCGTGCATGCGTGCGTGCGTGCTTGCGTGTGTGTGTGTGTGTGTGTGTGTGTGTGTGTGCGCGTGCGAGCGTGACGACTCAATGCTGTCATTACGTTGTCTTTCAACAAGGCTTGATGAGTTTGTGCTTGCGGCAATACACAAATTCTTGCTTTTTAATTTTTTCCTCTTTCAGCTTGGGTTCGGCAAGAACACACACAGAATTACACAATAGGCTTGGGACGCATGTAATAGTTCACTGTCACTCAAAGATTGCAATCTTCTGACAGGCTAAAAGAAACGCACCACTAACATTCTGAAAGCCGGTAAGAAACGCACCAATGACATTAAACCTAACTCCAAGAAAACCCATGAAAAAAACAACAACAACAAAAAACACCTCTTGCAGAAAAGACAATTCATAATCATCTAGCTTGAGCAAGATCGTCACCCTTCAGAGCGATAACAAAACCAAAAAAAAATAAAAAAAAAATCAGTCCATTCTTCAAGCTGTCAGCAGATAAAAGAGAAAAGCAGCGGCGAAGAATTCTACTTATCCTAGGAAACAATCATTGACGGCGGCGGCATAACGATCCAAGCGACTTACTGTGGGACGAGTTTAGTGCAGCTCCTCCCGGCCCCCTTCTGTCAGTGCTGAGGAAATATGGAACCGTTTTAGCTACCTAGCAGCTGATGCTCTCAATCTGTCTTTCGCGAGTGTTAATTTCTGTCTGTCTTCGATTCGAGGTGAGTATACGTTTCGGTTTGTAGTCTTGGTCTTTTGTGCGTGTGTGTAGATTTAGGTTACTTGGAGCTGGGTTCCTCTCTCTCTCTCTCTCAGTCTCAGTCAGTACAAAAGAACAGACATGGAAGGAAGACAATACGTACAAATTCCCTTTTGAAATAAACTCAGTTAACCAATTCAATTTAATCTCTGCTTTTGTCATATAAACCAAACTTCATTCTCACAAACCAGGTTTGATAATCAGTCGACTTACTTCAATCCCGGCTGGGGCCAAATATTTGTGCTGGCCTTTCTCTCGTTGCCCCGTCTTTGATACACTGCATCACCCACACGTGGTGGAAAAGGACGTTAAACAGCTACACAGCTAAAAACCCACCCACCCTCAAACCGCGTCAGTTGTCCTAAGTATAGATAAACCCACAGAGGTCATGGTGTCATACTTTTGAGGTAATGCATTTTAATGAAGGAACACACCTCTTCGCATGATCATCAGGACCAGTAAATGTTTCTCTCTCCGACTATCAAAATATCTGTCTGTATTGTTCGTTAGTTGCTTAGTTATTTAGGGCTTAACGCCGCGCAAGTGACAAAGACTATTTCCTTTCTTTTTCCTGCTCTCTTCTTCTTCTTCTTCTTTTTTACGTCTTTACATTTCAGTCCAGTTTTTCCACGCCAATTTCTCCGCCATGCTTTTTGTAAACTGGTTCAGATGAGCACGTATTATAAGTTTTTACTTGTCGTGCTCTCTTTCAATGTAATACTGTTTACTGCTTGACGGTGATCCGGCTTCAATGAATAAACATGATTAAACCAACAAGCAACAAAGACTATTTCGTGGCTACAGGGGTCTGTATTGAAATCTGCATTGCTGAGAGCTGACTGTCCACATTCCGCACACTAAATGAATTCCACTGCACTCTCTTCCTACCTGATCCGCACCGCACAGACTTCATCTTCATCAGTCTGTGTCCGGATGGACACAGCCCAGTTCGCCGGAGGGCCCGTTTAGAAATTCATTATGGGCCCGTTTTGGGTCCTGCCCCAGTCCTGTCTGCAGTTTGAGATCAGACAGGGTAAGGACGGAATTGGCTTTATTAAGACGGATTGAGGGGCTCGAGTTTATCGATTGACTTTTTGCGCTGACCAAAAGCTGCCTCATCTAATAGAGTTCCGTCATAGGAACTTGTCCATGCCCTTTTCTGTAGTGATCTGTCTGTCAGTTTTCGTCTCTGCACCAGACGATATGATTTGTGTGTGTGTGTGTGTGTGTGTGTGTGTGTGTGTGTGTGTGTGTGTGTGTGTGTGTGTGTGTGTGTGTGTGTGTATAAGCTAACTATTCAATGCACCACAATTTCTAAACTACCGTTGCATTCCAATGATACATGTTTCCTCTTTATTTCTGTTAATATCAACTAACACTGCAAATGTTTTAGAGGGGAGACGGGGTGGCCGAATGGTAGAGCGTTGGACTTCCAATGCTCGGGTCTTGAGTTCGAGTCCCGGCTGGGGCCAAATATTGTGCTAGCTTTTTCATCGTTGGCCCGTCTTTGATATCACCTGTATGTGGTGGAAAAGGACGTTAAACTCCCAAACAGCCACCCACCCCGCAAATGTTTTAGTAAGCTGTTACGTGAGTGCTTCACGTCCACAAAATAGTAAGAAATCAGAACACGCCAGAGTGAGTTGTGACTGGGCGACTACAGCACAACTTTTTTTTTAAACAAACAAACAAAAAAATGTTTGTTCGTCAGTACGATTGGACAACAACAATCACATCTACGTTCTGGGAAAAAAAAGCAATCTTCTCAGGAGAAAAGTTTCTTTTCTTTATTTTCTTCTTTTTTTTTTCTGCCCCAACTCTTTGCCAGCTCCAGTGGTGTGGGTGGAATCCACGGAGGGCTCGGAACTTCGGAAGCTGGGGCAATTTTTATTATGCATGATGATGGAGATGAGGATGATGATAAAATGATGCTATGGAGGTCCGTGTGGTTTGGGACTGCGGGACAGAGCCGCATTCCACGCTTCCTGTCATAAATATCCCGGCATTACTAGGCCCGGGAACTACGGCACCTGTGGTGCCGGCCGTGTAATGATCCACATCATAAGACGTATCATACCAAGGGAAGCACCCTCAAAGTCGCACCCGTGAAGTGGGTAAATCTCGGCTGTGGGGCAACAGCCTCCCCATTGGGTCCATAGCATACCCGCTCTGTGTAGGAACCGACCTAGATAGGAAAAATCCCGCTTGCCTCGGCTTGGACTCGAACCCGGGTCTCCCGGTCCATGGTCCGAAGTGCTAACCAGTACACTACGGGGGCCGGTCAAAAGCAAAGTTTCATATTGCGAGGTCGACCGTTTATCTACAGCGGGGGATCTCGGGGCAAACCTGATCTCGGAAACTTTTTTTTAGGGGATTTTTTTCTTCCTTTTGGCATTTTGTACAAGACACATTTACGTACAATACACACAGAAATGGCGTACATAGACACTAACAGTAATAAACTATACATCACATAATGATAGACTGTTACAACACACACACACACACACACACACACACACACACACACACACACACACACACACACACACACACACACACACACACACACAGCTTTGCTAGCTAACAAGTATATCAACAAAATACAGCAAAACTGGAAACATCCGGTGGTTTATCTCGCGGAGACACACTCTTACTCATCATATAAACTCTGTTTATTGTGTTTGCTTGTCTGACTGCTTGTCTGACTGCCTGTCTTCCTGTCTGCCTGTTTGCCCGTCGGCCAGCTAGTTACATTGTTTGTCATTCATGTGACTGACTGCCCCAAACGGTTCAGTGTTTAGGTGGGACAGCTCACGGAATAGTTTACTGTGGATGGTTGGTTTGTTTGTCATTGTTAAGTTGCTTGGCCAGCAAACACCATTTCATTTAATTCATAAACCTAGTCACTAATCTGCAGATCACTAGAAGGCAGACTTGGCTATACTTGGTTTGGTTCTTGAGTTATCCTGCAGATGTCCTCAGTGCGCATGCGCAACTCTCTTGCCCGTATATGGGTGACAGGCAAAGAAAGATAACCTTATGAGTCATGCTCATTTACTCTCCCAGGTCAGAGCAACTGATGCGAACGGAAAGACATTAAATGAATAATTGCCGTCGTATTGGCCAGAGCAAATAACGTCACAGAGGGGCAGTTTTAAATCAGGCAATTAAGCGGGAGGACCGTCCGTGACATGACCTAACCCACACACCAGACAGGCTGTCCTTGACTGGTACCACACCAGCATGTCCAGTCGAGCTCGCAGCTTGACTGGTGGTCAGTGGTCACTGTCCTAATCTGATGAGACATCCCTTGTCTCTTGATGATCAGCCACAGCTATTCGCCCAACACCTCCCCTCACCTCCCCCCTCCACCCCTTTCTCCTCTCTCCACATACCCCCCCCCCCTCTCTCTCTCTCCGTCCTTCCTTCTTTCTTTCTTTTTTTTCCTGCCCATCATTCTTTCTTTTTTCCTTTTCCCTTCCTTTTTTCAGTCAATAGTGACTTTTTATTGACTTATCGGGTTGCTTCGCCATTTAAATTTCTAAACCTGTATCCACGCGGACGGGCTGTTGCCGCCACCACTCACAGTAAAGTTCGATATGCTCTTTCTTCTTTCCTTTCTTCTTCCTCCTCTCTTCTTCTTCTTCTTTTTTACGTCTTTACATTTCAGTCCAGTTTTTCCATATATACGTTTTTACTTGTTGTGCTCTCTTTCAACTTAAATACTGCTTACTGCTTGACGGTGATCCGGCTTTAATGAATAAAAATGTTTAAACCAATAGTGACTTTTTTAATGACGAGATTTGCGTAATTCAATTAACTTCGACGGAGCCAAGTTTCCCGCAGGTTACATCATTCATTCTGTTACCCCAAAAAGAACCTTCGGAAACGTATCTGTCCATTTAAAGCACCAGTTTGCAAGAGACTAATTTGTACTAATGCAATAGTATTCATAATACTAAACGCTGCACTCAGTGCCCTGTAGTCGAAATCCCTGTAGACACGCAGTCAGAACTTACAATACCGCAAGAATCAATACACTCTATTCTATCAACTAATTGCCTTCAGCCCGAATACTTGTCTTTTAGCGATACACAAACTGACGTGAACATCATTGATTCTGCCCGTTCATCCGTTAACCACAGATCTAAGCTGTCGTACAAAAGGTCAGTAATCAATGAGTTGGATATTCTGGTTACCAGGTCGGACAACACATCAATAAGCATAACTGTTTGACCTGCTAATGTAGGGTGTAGCTGGTTCGAGTGACTGGCATTGAGCACCGAGGTCTGAAGATGTCCGGAAGTCGTACGTATGAGGATGGGTTCGCGGATGTTATGGAGTGTATCTCTTGTGTCCAAAGCGAGGGTATTGTTGTTTTCGTTGTTGTCGTTGTTGTTGTTATTGTTGTTGTTGTTGTTCTAAAAAAAAGTAAAAACTAAAAATCGGGTTGTCCAAATTTTGGTCGTCATTGTTCTGGGACAGTTAAAGCTTTTTAAAAAAATATTTTTTTTAAGAACAAGATTAACATTATCGTAGAGTTTTGTTTGGTGTTTTATCTGCTGCTGCTGCTGCTGCTGTTGTTGTTGTTGGTGGTGGTGGTGGTGGAGTTGGTGGTGTTGCTGTTGTTGTTGTTGTTGTTTTTAGCTCTTAAAAACCCATACAGAAATTTTACTAAAAATCTTCAGATCACTAGGAGCCACTTCAAGCCACTATTAAGCAACCTGCAGCGGTTTCGGGAGAAGCGGGGAAGGCCCATGCCTTGCGTAACACTGGTTTGAAGTGGCTCCTACAAATGAGTCCTATCATATAGCGGGAAGGGCTCGGGCTCTCAAGAATTCAGGAACAGTATCAGATTTGATAGTAGAACATGAACTTCTTCCAGAGTTAATGATTTTTGTTGGACAGTATAAGACTGGATCGTGACTGCTGTGAAAGTTGTCTGAAGGACATTTTCAAACTGGATAGTAACTTCTGGGAGAGTTAATGATTTTTGAAGAACGGTACCAAATTGAACGGTAACATCTGCGAGAATTCAAGCTTTTGAACAACAAAAATCAAATTGGATGGCAAATTCAGGTGTTTTTTTTATTTTTTTTAAGAACATTACATTGTCATATCTCCTTTTTTTCACATCCCTATCCAAAACTCACATTACAGCGTCATATCTCTTCTTTTTTTTCACCTCCCTATCCAAAACCCACAAAAGCAGGTTGCCTGTCAACGCTCACTCTGAGAAGGAACCGCGCTCAGCAGGGGAGGATTACTCGCTTTGCCTGTTATGACTCAGGCATAATGGCTGCCGCGGGAAAGCGGATCAAAAACATTCCTGGTGTTATTGTTTGAAGAGCCTGGTGATCAAGTGGGAGTTAAGTCCCCTGTGTGGATCCCTGATTGTGTTATGGATCGGGTCGTATTGATCGGTGTTCTTGTCTTGTCAATTGACCGCGCTTTATGTCAGGGTTGTGATTAACCGCTCTCTTTGTGCTTGTATCTTCTGTCGTTTTTCTGCTGTCTATTTTCAAGTGAATGCTTCTGAAATAACAGCACTTCAAACAAGGAAAACCTTTTTTTTTTTAGCATTTATAAACAGAGATGCAACAAGTCTGCGGCGGTTTGGCCATTTTATTTCCCGTTGAATTAATGGGAGTAATATTTTTGGAAAACACGCAAAGGATTAGGGGCATGTTTACACCAACTACCACAGAAAGCTAACCGCAATGTTTACAGAACACAGCCTGGCATTATTTTGCTAATTGACATTTTTTGTTTCAGAGAATGGGACTGGCAAAACTGACACAGCGCTCTTCAACTGGCGCCCAGCACAAAGGAAAAACGTTTTTAAAAACACAGCCGCAGATGAAAACTCTAACCCCAAACATCATTCGGTATTGGGTCCTATCCCAAAACTTCAACTGGTTAAGGTCGTTCCCCGAATAAAATCCCCAAAACCTCAATCGAGGGCTTGTGTGTGAGCTGTCGGGGACCCCCACGCCTAGGTTTGCTCCCCGTGAAGAATCCAAGACACGTAATGCCGACTGCAGGTTCACTTTTCTAAATCGGGACATTATATACATGTGCGGTTTTTTTTTTAATTCCACGCGAATTGCATGATAATAACTTATAAAAGCCCATGCAAAAAGGGTGGGTGGGTGGGTGGGTGTTTGGGTGTTTAACGTCCTTTTCCACCACATACGGGTGATACCAAAGACGGGGCAACGATGAAAAAGCCAGCACAAATATTTGGCCCCAGCCGGGATGCGAACTGACGAATCGCATCTTTACATGAAATCCTCAGATCACTAGAATCCACTTGAAGCCACAGTTATTACGCAGTCTGCAGCAGTCTCACGCCTGGCGGGAAGGCCAACGCCTTGCGTGACATTTAGTGGCTTGAAGTGCCTCCTACTCGCGTGAAGTGGCTTGTTCTTTTTAACCGGTCTTATCATACAGGTGGCCGGACCGGCTCGGGCTCTTACGAGTTAACGGTTACAACACCAGGGCCCGTATGTTGAACCCGAGGTTAATTTAACCCACGTTTAGTCCTTTTGGCTCCTAGAGAAGCACAGGGCCTCAACAGCTGTCCTCCATCTCACTCTGTCCCTGGCGCAGGTCTTGGCCTCCTTCCGTGTTAGGCCGGAGTCTCGCAGCTCGCAGTGCAAGCTCCTCCTCCAGGTCTGCTTGGGGCGCCCTCTTTTCCTCTTCCCCTGCGGGCGGTCCCACTCGAGCGCCTGCCTGGTGATGTTGCAGGGTTCCTTTCGCAGGATGTGGCCGAATTTAACCCACGGCTACGGGCCTAACCCAGACTAGGACAAACGAAACCCCAATACAAAAATAAGAAAGGAAGTGATGAAAGAAAGACAAAAATCCTTCTGTAACGGCATAGGACCTTGCTGGAATGGACCCGTTTCCTGATTAAAACAAAAATTAACCCTAGAGCTAGTTTAGTTCGAGGTTTGACTCTAACCCAGGGCTAAACTCCCTAACCCCCGACTTTTACATGTGTTCCCTGATGAAATAGTCTGTACGATTTTCAAGCCGACAAGGAGCCGCCAGGTTCAAATACCTGGTGGGCATTAATTTGGATGGATTTTTCCTTTTCCAAATCGAGTCAAGAAACAGAAATACTGTCGCATACACCAGAGTGAATAGCAGGGTGAAGGTTTGCACATACAGTGGCGCTTAGAGGCAGCAGGCTTTCACTGCTTCGTCCTTCGTCCCTGGGGCGCCATGAGCATTCCAAAAGGATGGATATGAGAGTCGAGGAGAAAGCTACCATACCATACCATACCATACCATATTATTTGTAAGGTCATAGCGTGGGTACAGGATCTGGTTATTGTGATCGGTGCACGACCTGTGAAAACTGATGTTCCGTGTTTTGAATGACATGTTATTGCATGATGCATTCCGCTGCTTTATTATAGTATTTAATTGTTTTGGGAGCTGTCACTGCAGTAACCTGTGTGAAGTACATTCTGACAATTTCACGTGGGACCAAGCGGTAAAGGCGTCAGAATATGGATGACATTGTATTGAAATACAGTGAGAAGTATACTGTTCCCAAAATGTCAAGGACCACCTTCAGAAGTCTTATTTCGTAATCGTGTAAGGAGAAATTAACCAAGCTCCACAGTTGTGCGAACAAGACGTCAGACGACGCTATGAAACCAAACAATCGTGCACTTCCACAAAAAACATAAAACGAGCAGTCCTCAAAATCCAAACTTTCATTCTGCCACATGCATATCTTCATTTTGTTCAAAACATTCTGTGGCTCGTGTTTGGATAAGTTAATTTGGATCGAATTTTTATTTTTTATTTTTTTATTTTGCTGAACCATTAAACCCGTGTCGCGGTGTACCGAAAGTGGAAAAGCAAGTTTTTTGTTGTTGTTGTCGTTGTTGTTGTTTTTGCTTTCACAGCGTTGTCTGAGTTTTTGTTAACACAGTTTGGTTAATTTATCTTTACAAATTTTCCTGACCATTTCAAAACAGCATGTATATTTGTAGGTCGTCCTCGACTTTTTTTTTTTTTTTTTTTTTGAGTAGTGTTTTGAAAAATTGCGCTCGTGCGTGTACCTGTCTCCGTAGAGCTCCAACTGCAATACAGTAACGTCTGCTGAATGTGCGAATAAGAATCTCAACGGTCCGAAACTGTCCTAGCCAAACGTAACATACGCTGTGCTTTTCGGGTTGTGTTTTGTTCAGTACCAGCCTGCGAGAAGTTGTTACTGTGCGTGTGTCTAAGTGGTAGATACAACCGAAACAATTCCGAGCGATTTCCGAGCTTAGCTATGGAGAAAGCAAAAAAGAGAAAGAAAACAACAACAGCAACATCAAAACTGAAAAAAGTTTGAAAACACCGGCCCTTAATCACTCTTTCTTACACACACACACGAGCGCACACAACTTGTGAGCCAGGTGCCCGGCAGGCCAGTCAGCAACTGAACGTGGTCTTCAGCGTCACTCAAAGCCAACACCCGATACTTTTGTCCATCAAGCGATGTGTCCACAGATGGGCTCTTCGGCGGTAACCACCCCGACAAAGGAGCGACTGATAGATAACTTACGTCCCCTGAGAGGGGCGTGACAACAGGAAAGGGGAGGGAACTGGCTGCAGGGACGAGTTACACCCACAATTAAGGGTGTCGGTATCTACGTATAATACAATTTCCGTTATCGTTCTGTCGGTAGATCTGTCTGATTGCGTGTGGGTGGCAGCTGTTCGTTGTGTCAAAGCCGATGAGGTCTGAAGCCAATTTAATTTGGTACCTTTCGGGCTACGTAAACGAAATGTGACGGAAGGTTTTAGTGGGGGGTTCACCGATGTGTGGATACATGCCTAGCTTCTACCACAATCTAGCCACAGACTTATATTACGCAAATACCAAAGAAGAAGAAGACAAAGAAGAAGAAGAAGGAAGGGTAGAAGAAGAAGTATTACAAGAAGTGATAGAAAAAGAAGAAGAAGACAAAGAAGAAGAATAAGTAGAAGACAAAGAAGAAGAAGAAGGAAGGGTAGAAGAAGAAGTATTACAAGAAGTGATAGAAAAAGAAGAAGAAGACAAAGAAGAAGAATAAGTAGAAGACAAAGAAGAAGAAGAAGGAAGGGTAGAAGAAGAAGTATTACAAGAAGTGATAGAAAAAGAAGAAGAAGACAAAGAAGAAGAATAAGTAGAAGACAAAGAAGAAGAAGAAGGAAGGGTAGAAGAAGAAGTATTACAAGAAGTGATAGAAAAAGAAGAAGAAGACAAAGAAGAAGAATAAGTAGAAGACAAAGAAGAAGAAGAAGGAAGGGTAGAAGAAGAAGTATTACAAGAAGTGATAGAAAAAGAAGAAGAAGACAAAGAAGAAGAATAAGTAGAAGACAAAGAAGGAGAAGAAGGAAGGGTAGAAGAAGAAGTATTACAAGAAGTGATAGAAAAAGAAGAAGAAGACAAAGAAGAAGAATAAGTAGAAGACAAAGAAGGAGAAGAAGGACGGGTAGAAGAAGAAGTATTACAAGAAGTGATAGAAAAAGAAGAAGAAGAAGGAGACGACAAACAAGAAAAAAAAAAAGACAAAGAAGGAATAGGAGACAAAGAAGAAGAAGAAGAACGACAAAACTGCACTCGGTACAACTGGGTGATACATGTATTCCCATGGTAATTATACAACTCTTTTTACTCTTTGTCACAGAAGTGACTCTGTGTGTGTGTGTGTGTGTGTGTGTGTGTGTGTGTGTGTGTGTGTGTGTGTGCGCGCGCGCGCGCGCGTGCGTGCGTGCGTGCGTGCGTGTGTGTGTGTGTGTGTGTATTGTGTTATTCTCTTGGCATTCTAGGTCGGGTGGTTAGTAAAGTTCATAAGTTTCACGTGTGGCCACTGCCAGTTAGCGTGTAGCAGAAGTTAGCGTAGTTGAGGGGGTGAGTAGATTTCTTCAGTGCGGGTTGGGACTCGGCGGCGGCTGGTGGGCGGGGCCTATCGAGTATGCCTTTTCTTTCCAACCATAAGTATTCATGTTCCTTTTCCTCTCTTTCTCTCTTCTATCTAATTATAATAGTGACGCAGGTTAGGGTCTTGTCCTTGTAGTGTGTGTTGTTGTTGGATTGTTTCTAGTCTGTATTTCTTTATTAAATTCCTTGTTCCTTATCTATTGTCCTGTGTTCTTATTTTATCTGTTTATTATCGTGTTGTGCTCGTCGAAGACTCCCTTGGCCATCGCTCCTCCGCGCCAACCTAGTGACGTCGTGTGACACTCTGATCATAATTAATTCAGGACAAAACAGTTAATAAGCACTTCAAAGATTCACAAAGTAGCAGCGGCGTCCCGAAAAAGCAAGTAGATAAGGCCGTTTCTATTATTTCATTTAGTATTAGTTAATTGAATTTTTTTCTTACGTCGCCCTTTATGGAAAAGGCACGTGCAAACGCTGTTTCTGTTATTTCATTTAGTATTAGTTAATTGAATTTTTTTTTACGTCGCCCTTTATGGAAAAGGCACGTGCAAACGCTGTTTCTGTTATTTCATCTAATATTAGTTAACTGATTTTTTTTTCTTAGTTTGATTAACTTAATGACTTCACGGAGTACTGATTTTATGGTTGTCAGAATAAGGGCCGTAGGGTTAGGCAGGTCATTACAGTTCGTCAACGCTTTGGCGGCACAGTCGCCACATTTCTGACTCTTTCGCTGTAACATGACATCCCTCATCGGACAGCAGACAGCGCCGATCAAAAATTGGATCACTCACGCCTGGTTTGCGTCCTTGCACAGTGACTGAGCAAGTCCAAAAACCTAACGTCATGCTAGATGGATGAGCTTATAGCTACTGCATAGCGTACTGTCCCCCCTGTGGTAGCTAATTCAGTAGATTGGTCCATCAGTTTTGCCCATCAGTTTGAACTTCCGACAGTTCTGTCTGGACTGTTCTGGAGTTGATGTTCAAGTCCGGTTGGGCAAGCATTGTTGATGGCCTGCGCCTATGAAGATGAGATGTGGTGTGGAAGTGAGACGTAGCCTGCATGAAGAAGCCTCGACCTGATGATCATACTGCATGCCACCTGCAGAGCAGAAGCGTGCAAAGCAGCAGTTGTCAACGATCGACCGCAAGAGGGTGTTTGGGAATTCCCCCTCCCCTTCCCCTACCTCCCAACAAAAACAAAAACAAAAAAGCCCCCCCCCCCCCCACACACACACACACGCAGAGTCATACACATCCCCACCATCACGAGAAGCACACACGCACACCAAAAACAACAACAAAACAAACAAACAAACAAACATACAAAAAAAAACCCCCAAAAACAGCAACAACAGCTACAACTACAACAACAAACTCACACACACACACACACACACACACACACACACACACACCACACACACAACGAAACAACAACACAACAAACAAACAAAACAGCAAAAACAACCCAAAAAAGAAAACAAATAGCAACAACCAGAACCAACAACAAAACAAAACGTACGCACTGAGGCACGCTTGCACGCACACTCACTGGAACAGTCTCGAAGACTGAGGACGCTGGGGATCGAGATCTACGAGATGAGGTGGAGCGCTTATGGGCCTACCACCCACCGCAGACGGAGACCCTTCCTTGAACTGCACCCTACTGAACTGAACTGCAGTGACGTCCCCTCCCCGCCACGAGTCCGTCTATCCTAATGGCTAATGGATGTGCAGTTTTAAAG
Source organism: Batillaria attramentaria (assembly GCA_018292915.2). Classification (NCBI taxonomy): domain Eukaryota; kingdom Metazoa; phylum Mollusca; class Gastropoda; family Batillariidae; genus Batillaria; species Batillaria attramentaria. The sequence goes on along the minus strand of JACVVK020000688.1, from coordinate 1,258 downwards.
TTCAGGAAGGTCCTCGCACTAGGTCTGGGACACGGATCACAGCTTCTGCAGACAAGCCAGTCGATTTCCAAGCCCAGCTTCTTTGTCTAAGGCGGAACAAACAGGACCCCGCTGGCAGAGCTGTCAGCAGCTGTCATGCTGCGGAGACGGAGGGGTCAATGTGATCACGTGCTCGCTGTTTCAGGCACGTGCTTCGATATGCTACTTTGACCTGGCGAAGTGTCAGTAGGTGGGAAGTGTGAATTATACAGTCGTCTTCGTCATTACCATCGGCGTCGACCTGCTCATCTTATTGTAGTTTATCAATCATTGTTGTCATCGTTGTCGCTCGTCATCAGTCGATGTCGACATTTTGTTGTTGTCGTCATCATCATTTTCGATATTATTTCTCGTCACCTGTCGTACTCTGTTGTTCTTGTCAAAACATTTACTACCAGAAAATATGTCACAAATTAAACACTAATGCGAATGATCATCTGTGTTTTTTTTTTTTTTTAAATCGACAATTCTAAATAGCACTGAACATCGGCTTTCGGTTTTTCTTTCTTTGTTTTTAAATCGGCCATGTGCAGTTATCTGTCCCGCTCTTCTGTCACTCCAACCCCCCCCCCCCCCCACCCCTCCTTCACACTTGAAAACGTACGTCAGTTAGTAGTGTTTGAGGCGCCATCTCTTCAAGTGACAGAATGATATAGGCTATGCGCGTCACAACTGCCGGTCCGCCGCGCAAGCATACCGTCCACGTTCATCATCCCCCCCCCCGACCCCCCCCCCCCCACCCCCGTCCACACACACACACACACACACACACACACACAACCTCAAAATAGACTGATCAGTATAGTCTATGGGGCATCGCAACTGGTCGCAGGCAGTACACGTTGATCATTTGACCACACACACACACACACACACACGCCATGGCACACAGACACAAACACACACACACGCGCGCGCGCGCGCGCACCATGGCACACAGACACACACAAAACAGGAGAATGATATGTCTGTATATGGCGTCACAACTGGTCGCTAGCATACCACGTTCAATCACTTTTAACCGCACACCCTCACGCACCCACATCCACAAACGCACGCACACACGTAGTCACTGACTGGCGAGCCCATCCACTACCAAACCAATCACCAGCGCTCAGTCAGCTTCGGAACCATTCAATACTTCACGCCAGTCGGCTTCCCTTCCCCCCTACAAACTGTACGGGACTCTCTCTCTCTCTCTCTTCTCTCAGTGAGGCAG
>JACVVK020000687.1:82500-235900 GCA_018292915.2 Batillaria attramentaria | reverse complement strand
CCACACTGACGACCAAGACCACAAGCGCGACCTGCAGGCTCAATACTGGGACGTCAACCGGCAGGTCAAGAGGAGCGCAAGGAACGACAAGAGGAACTTCATCAACGACCTCACAGAAGAAGCAGAAACAGCAGCAGGACAACGGAACATGAAACGGCTCTACGAAATAACAAGGACACTCTCTGGGAAAAATAACAACCCCACCAGACCAGTCAAAGACAAGAACGGACAAATCATCACCAAAGAGGAAGACCAAAGGACAAGGTGGGCTGAACACTTTAAGGAAACGCTCAACAGGCCTCCACCACCAGTCCCACCAGACATACCACCGGCAGCCCAGCTACTCGACATCAGCACCAACCCCCCTACCAAGACAGAGATCATCAAAGCCATCAAGTCCCTCAAGTCTGGCAAAGCAGCAGGCCCCGACGGCATACCACCAGAAGCCCTCAAGGCCGACATCCAGACCTCCACCGACATGCTGCACCCGCTCCTGAGGAAGATCTGGGAGAGCGAGAGCGTGCCACAAGACTGGAAGAAGGGACACCTGGTAAAGCTGCCAAAGAAAGGGGACCTCTCATCCTGTAGCAACTGGCGAGGCATCATGCTCCTGTCCATACCAGGGAAGGTTCTCACCAGGATCATCCTGGAGAGGCTGAAGACCGCGCTGGACAAGACACTCCGGGAGGAACAGGCAGGATTCTGCAACGACCGATCCTGCACTGATCACATAGCCACGATGAGGATCATCATCGAGCAGTCCCTGGAGTGGCAGACCCCCATGTACAGCACCTTCGTTGACTTCCAGAAGGCGTTCGACAGTGTTGACAGGGAGGTCATCTGGAAGCTGATGTCTCACTACGGTTTTCCACCGAACATGCCACCTGCCAGGTAATCCACGACGGGAAACTGACAGAACCATTCACAGTACGGACCGGCGTTCGTCAAGGCTGCATCCTCTCACCCACAATCTTCCTGATGGTGGTCGACTGGGTCATGAGGCAAGCCACCGACGGCAAGAGGACAGGGATCCAGTGGACCTTCAGCAAACAGCTCGAGGACCTGGATTTCGCGGACGATATCGCCCTCCTCTCCCACAAACAACAAGATGCGCAGGAGAAGCTGAGAAGACCGGCCTCAAGATCAACATCAGCAAGACCGAAGTCATGAGAGTCAACCACAAACAGCACGACCCCATCCAGCTGCACCAGGAAGACATCAAAGAGGTGGACAAGTTCATCTACCTCGGCAGCGTTGCAAGGATGGAGGAACGGACGAGGACATCAAGAGCCGCACCAACAAAGCCAGACATGCCTTTCGCACTGTGCGCCCCATCTGGAGATCCACAGCCCTATCCCTGCGAAACAAGATCCGGATCTTCAACTCAAATGTGAAGTCGGTCCTACTCTATGGCTCGGAGACATGGCGCACCACCAAGACAAGCTCCCACAAGCTGCAAACCTTCATCAACAGATGCCTCCGCAACATTCTCAACATCAGATACCCACTGGTGATCACCAACCAAGACCTCTGGGAGGGAACAAGACAGGTCCCCATCGAGCAGGAGATCAAGAAAAGGAAATGGGGATGGATCGGACACACTCTGCGAAAGTCAACATCAAATGTCACCAGGCAGTCCCTTGATTGGAACCCCCAGGGAAAGCGCAAAGTGGGCCGACCGAAGCAGACCCGGCGGAGGAGTACGGACGCTGAAGCCAAGGCCGCCGGAACGACGTGGGCCGAACTAAAGAGGGCGTCCCAGAACCGAGTGCGCTGGCGGAGTGTGGTTGCAGCCCTATGTTCCCCAGGGAATAAAGAGGATTAAACTAAAAACTGCATGTCACTGGTGTCGCTTCTTGTGTACAATGTATCCCCCTCCCTCCCGGTTGTTGGCTTTTATGCAGAAGCACTGACCCCTCTCCCACCCCTGTCAATTTTTTACCCATGTGTAACAAAATGAGTCTTTGTAATAACCCTCTGTCGTCTGTCCGTCTGTCTGTGGTAAACTTTATCATTGATTTTTTCAGGAAGTATATTACATAGTAGAAACATCCAATTTAGCACAATGATAGCTGGTACACATCACTTGAAATGACCTCCCATAGACTGATAGAGGTCAGTGTCACAGAATCATGGTGAGAATTTTAAACGTTTTCTCTGTTTCTCAGCAACAAAGACATCAGGCAACACAAACTTAGCACAAATGAAGTTGGTATAAATAACTGTAATGTGTACAGTTTGGATGACCTTGGCTTCAGGATGAAGGTCACAGGAGCATGTTGAAATTGTTAGAAATCAAACTTTCTGCCTGATCTGCATTGTAAGAATGGCTTCTTGAGTGACCTATAGCAAAGGTCAAGGTCACACATGACTCCTAAAGGCCTTGCCTAAACTATTTCTTCTTTTCTTTTGTGTTTTGCAAAAGGGTCACCCCTATTTTGGAAAAGTGTCATCAATTTATATTTTCTGTGTTCAGGTTTATTGGAACCCTGTTACTGCCTGCTGCTATTACATCTGGAACAGCACGTGAACACCCTTTGGACTATTCACCCATTGAAGCACCCAGGGGTAGACAAGAAAAACAACCAATCTCAAGACATGCAATGTAGAGGCTGCCCATAAAATTTGAAGTTTTGAGGAAGAGAGAGGGGCCATAGGCAATCCCATATATATAATAACCACTTTATCTCCTTGGCTGAATCTTTAGCAAAGTCGCAGAAAACACGTGAATATATCTGTCCAGATGTCCTAGTCGACGTCTGTAACAGACGAACAGCCTGTGCCTGCGACTTCTGTAACAGCCTGAACACCCTTTCGTATATCTTCCATAGCGGTCCATGAAGTAGGGAAATTAATTAGTAGCATGCAAAACAAAAAATCAAGTGGACCAGATGACATCAGTCCCCATATCTTAAAACTGTCATTACCATATATTGTTAACTCTCTTACTTATATTTATAATCTCTCTATCCAGCAAAACGTGTTTCCCTCACAGTTAAAAAAATACAAAAGTGATTCCGCTTCCTGCATCAAGAGAGATGGCAGACCCAAATAACTACCGACCAATTTCCCTTTTATCGGTTTTCTCAAAGCCATTGAAGCGACACGTACACACACACTTACAAGCCTACCTAGAAAGCAGGCAGCTTATCCACCGTTTTCAGCCAGGGTTTCGTCCCCTGCACTCCTGCCACACCTCTCTCACTCGGCTCACAGACACTTGGTTATCCAACATGAACAATGCACAGACAACAGGGACCATCTTTCCTGATTTAAGAAAAGCGTTTGATCTCGTTAATCATACCATCTTGATCAAGAAACTTCAAAGTTATTTATGTAGTGAACCCACTGTCTCTTTCTTTCAGTCATATCTTGAAAAAAGGCAGCAGAAAGTAGTTGTAAATGGGTCATTCTCTAATGTCAGAAACATATCTCTCGGCGTACCCCAGGGATCCATCGTTAGCCCTCTACTATTTAACATTCTTATTAATGATTTACCTCTGCATCTGACTAGCAATAATATTGAGTGTGACATGTTTGCGGACGATACATCGCTCCACTCCGCTGACAAAGATATCACTGTTGTTCGTAGTCGACTTCAGGAAGGCCTAAGCGGCGTGTCGGACTAGTGCTGTATTAATTCAATGTCCATACACCCCGTAAAAACTAAGTCCATGGTAATAGCTACCCGTCAAAGGCACCAACTCAGCCCTTTGTCACTCAGTTTGGTTCTTAACAACGCGCCTATAGAGCAGGTGTCCGAACATCGTCTTCTCGGCATCACAATTGATAATCAGCTTAGTTGGAAAGCCCACACTAACACCGTAGGCAAAACGCTATCCAGACAGCTATTCGCCCTCTCCAAACTACGGCATTTTCTTGACTTGGACAGTCGTAAAATGCATTTAAACGCGCGCACACGGTCTCATTAGGACTATGCGTCAACGGTATGGGATGGTTGCAGTCACATTCACTTAAAGGGGCTTAACTCCCTTCATAGACGTGGAGCAAAGCTACTTTTGCCGTACCCTCATCTTACAGCTGATGAGAAGCTGAACCAGCTGCAGCTTCTTCCCCTGTCAAAACACCTGCTATACAACAAAGGAATGTTCATGTATAAGCTTTGGACCAAAAGGGCTCTTAGCTATTTATCCGACTGTTGCCACCGCTCAGCTTCCCGGTATGGCTGTTCAAACAGCCTGTGTACAATCCCAAAGCCGCGAATTGACATTTTCAAATGTAGTCTTTCATTTTCAGGGGCGGCATTATGGAATAGTCCTCCAGCGCATGTTCAACACGCTTGCTCTGTCCCAACTTTCAAACAGCTCTTCTTCAAAAATCTTATGTCACACGATGTTTTAATCGTCCCACGTTTATTCTCGCCCATTCCTACATGTATTGACATAATTGGTATGTTATTCACGCTTTTTAAATGTTCTTTATTAGTGCACGTAGTTTCTTTTAACTATGGATTCATTGCTATTTCTGTTTTGTTCCTGTTGCTGTACATGGGACAGTTGTGTGTGTGTGTGTGTGTGTGTGTGTGTGTGTGTGTGATTTAGATAGACATTACTACAATAAATACTACTAAAATTAGAAACGGTAGGTATGAAAATTGGCTGTTTTACGTTAATTACCTCTACCGTTGAAAAATAAAGTTTTCTTGACTCTCTCTCTCTCTCTCACACACACAAACACACCCACCCGACCTGAACACCCTCAACCTACATGACTGTATTAGTTGTCCCCGAAAAGATGAAACAAGTCATATGTTGCTACTTTAGAAGTGTCACGATGTACCTGGAGGCACGCTTGGATGCATGATTGCAGTCTGACGGCCAGCTATTGATGTGGATAGTGGAAAGACACTAACGTTTCGTCCAATCATATGTCTAGCCTGCTTCCTGAACTCCACCCCTGCCCAGATATACAAGATAAAGTTGATGGCGTGGGTCACACACTTCAGAACTCTGGCAACGTCCCACCAGAAGACAAACTGCTTGTCTGACCACACCCGGCCGGGTCGGCCGATTACTCTTGCATATATCAGAGCCACTTGCGTTGGAAGCATGAGCACAACAAAGGCAATAGACGCTGCTATGGTGGTGTAAGTCATCCGGGAAATCCTCATTTGAGTCCTTTGAGCGGTGCTGACTTGGTGGGCCAGCCGTTTTAATTCCATCACTTTCCGGATGAGAAAGTAGTTACTGATGACCATGATGACTGAAGGCACATTAATGCCGATTGCGGTATTGAAGGAATCCATTGGTAATTGGGCAGTTTCTCTAAAACTTTCACTCCAAGCGCACTTCCTCTTTTGCCTGAAATCTCGTATAACGAAAGGAATGTAGGAATTGAAGCCGAAGCAAATAATGACAACACTGGCGACTATGATGTAGGCGACTTTGATTCTGCACGTTGCATGCACGCGTTCGAGCCGAAAAATAACAATCACTCGATAGACAGTCAGGATCACACGCATGAAGGCTGACTGCCACCCCAACGCTGCTGCCGACCACAACATTAACACGCACAGAGCCTTGTTCTGGTCCTGATATCTAAAATCAAACGTATATTTTGTCCATTTGCCCAAGCACATGGTGATCATTATGAGGAGGTCAGTGGCGGTCAGTGTTTTAAAAAACACGTGAGACGCCGAGTTGACACGCAGCTTGTGCAAGATTATCAGTGTCAGGGAATTGCCAACGATTCCTAAAGTCAAGATGAAGGGTCCAGCTATGATCCACAAGTATTTACTTCTCTCAGGCCACGGATCTGATGTACCGTTGAATGGAAATGCACGAGATTGTGCTTCCATTGTTCCTGGCTATTCCCTTCTATGCCTTCAAGTATGAGACACAGAGAAGCACTTTCAACTTTGAATTGGTTAGACACTAGTTTTTGTCGGCGTCACTGCTTGCTGTAGTCAGAGTAACACAACTGCAAGAAAGGAGTCACGCGATATGTCATGATGCATTTACACGTAATCTGTGTGTTGTTCAGATTTTTTTTTTTTTAAAGCTCCTACCTGGGATGTGCAACATCAAAATGATGTCAGATGTGTAAAACTGGGTCGTTAGGGAAAGATAGAAACGTTCAACGGCTAACATTCTTTGTCGTTTCATGACGTCATTATGAGCCGAACACGCGCGCACAAATCTGTAGCATAAGATAAGATAAGATAGATTTATTGCTTCTTAGTTACAATTAAGAAGAATTTGCTTCGTCGGCGCGTTCTAGACTCCAGAGTGCAGTCCCTTTTCGGCGGGTCGTGAAAATGTGACTGCTTACAGCCAGCGCCATTTTCAAAAATGGCGATTTTTTTTTTTTTTTTTTTAGAAAACCGAAGACTTATGTGTCATATGAATCGATTTGAAACGAAGTCTTGAATATCCGACCACTTTTGGTTTGGGCAAAATCTTTGCCAGCGGACAATTATTGTTGCGCTTTGATGGCACTGTTTACGTGGTACACTGATCCAACAGGATGTGAGTAAACGGCAAGGGGGTTGCACTGACAGGCCAAGGTGTTGCACTCTACAGGCAAGTATTATTGCACGGTGCAGACGATCACGTACCTGCCTTGTGGTGGAATAAGAGACGATTACAAAAGCATACACACCCGTGCTCTAGGATTGAATGTAATAATAGATCTGTCCATTCAGACAGAGACATGTTCTGTATGTCTCTGATTCAGAAACACGCCTATTTCACTCTGAAGACAGCCTGCCATCACTTGCGCCATTGAGGATCCCCCTGGGTTCAGAGCTGGTCAAGGAGAGTAAACACACACACACACACACACACACACACACACACACACAGGTTTGTGGGGGTGGGTGTTTCGGGGTTTAACGTCCTTTTCCACCAGATACGAGTGATATCAAAGACGGGACAACCATGAAAAAGCCAGCACAAATATTTGGCCTGAGCCGGGATTCCACACACACACACACACACACACACACACACACCATTATCGAATGCCGTGGGTCGTTGTACAGCAGTACGAACAAGATTACATTTGACATCATTGTCACTGGAGGTGCTCGAAAGGTATATTTTAGGCACATTTCGATTTTTAGATTTTTTTACCTCGATTTTTCTCTCAAATTTTCACTTACGCCGAGGTCGTCAGCTATTGCAGATTCAAATACATGGTAGATAAAAAGTTTGGTCACAATTAAGTTTTCAACATCAATATCCACTTAGAGAATACATAGAAATGGAGCAAACGTCTGGCAGATGAGCACGACAAACTGCCTCCTGACAATGCAACAAACACTTTACTTATATGCCTATACCACAGAAAGCAAGGAAAAATTTCAAGCGGAAGCTGCCATTTCTCGTAGTAGCACCAGAGTCCTATCAGTATCGCTATGCTGATACAGCTACCTGACTCCTGGTCCCGCTGCAGACATGATCTCATTAGCAGACGACTTCCCGTTTGGCCAATCTTTCGTTAGATTTGCGAAGTCTGTGTCTGTTTCCCTTCAAAGCAAATGCATAGTGGTATTTAATGAGAGTTCCACAGTGATTTATAACTAGCGTTTGTGTATTTTTGTCTGTGGAAGTTCTTTTTGTGCAGTGCCATTTAGGGCTAGGCAGATTTGCGCAGACAGTGGATCTGAAGTTCTGAACAGTGGGAGAGGTTTTGTGCCGGCCGGACTATAAACACTGTGTTGCATTGTCTTAGCTTCATCTGCGTGAACCTTGCGCCATTTGTTTCTATTGTCTTGCAATCGCTTACTACATGTAGATTGAGGATGACAGGGGATTTGGTCTAGTGGTTAAGGCATCCGACTTCGGATCCTGAGCTGCCTAGTTCGAGTTCCTGATGGGCAGGAATATGGTGGGATTTTTCTTACCATATCGAGTCAAATTCATGTGCAGACTCGTTTACGGTGCCTGTCTCGCCTTCGTGTACACACGCACGCACACATATCAAGTGTGCACGCTTAAAATCCCACGTTCATCTTTCGAAGAAGAGTAGGCTGTGGCCGGTGTCGTGGTAAACAGAAATAGTGTCGCACGCACCAGAGTGAATAGCAGGGTGGAGGTTTGCACATAAAGTAGCGCTTACCGGCAGCAGGCTTTCACAGCTTCGTCCTCCAGCCCTGCGGCACCATGAGCATTTCAAAAGCAATGGACATGCGCGCCGAGGAGGTCTACCATACCATACCATACCATACCATACCTTGTCGTGTACGATTACAGCGAAGCCGCTAGCAAACGGTCTTGTTTGAAACTGTCTTATTAGACCGGCAAAAAATCGACCCGCGTTCCCGCATGTTGGTTTTTAGTGACAGTCATAAAACGATTTCCAATCAGTTGGAAATGTACCGTCCGAATGTAATCTTCGGCTTAGCTATATCCGAAACGATTTTGCGGTTTCGCAGCAAGAAAACAGCAGACGAAAGTCAAGCTCTTATGGGCATAAATACAATGCACCAGGCTGCTGGTTTACTGGAATGTCAAGGGCACTGTTTTTTTGTTTTGTTTGTTTGTTGTTGGTTTTTTTTTTTTGGGGGGGGGGGGGGTTGGAGCGACTTTGTCAGTTCACTATATATGACCGGCTGAGTTACAGACACGCCGCGGCGTTGGTTGGATAGTACATCGTATTACAGTTCGTAAAACAATGTGAGCATTCAGAGACGTGTCCGTGGAGTAGTTGAGTTAGTAGGATACATCACGAACAAGAATTCTTGAAATGAATGCCAGAGCAAATTTCAGGAGACATTTACTATCAAAGTGTTGCAACCGAGGCTGCGGCGCCTCTTTAACACTGCCGGTTACAAGGCGTGCAATTGTTGACACGGATTCGCTTCAGATATCGACGACCTTGCCTCGGCCGTGGTACACCCAAGGCTACCCCACGGCTGGCCACCAATCGCCTTAGGCGAACTTCAATGAAATGAAAATAATATAGTATTCCATAGGTTGGTTTTCGGGTGTAGGGCCGTAGGTGTAGTCAGAGGGAGGTGACAGAGAAGAAAGTTGTAGCCCAAGGCTTTTACACACACACACACACAGACACACACACACACACACACACACACACACACACACACACACACACACACACACACACACACACACACACACACACACACAACTGAACACCTTCAGCCTACATCTATTAGCTGTCCTCAAAAAGATGGACACGTCTTATGTTGATAGTTTAGGACCCCTCCCGCACGCACCCGCACTACCTACTCTAACACCCAAAGAACACTCAGAAAAAGTTCACAACACTTTTATTCACACTCTCACTACAAGACACGGGACATCACGCACTCACAACGATGAATAAAAACGAAATGATTAAATGAAAGGATGAAACACGGATGAAGGGAGGGAGGGTGAGTGAACGGATGAATAAATGAGCGAATGACAAATGGATGAATAAATCAACCGATGATCACATGTACGAACCAAGAGATCAATACATTATGATGATGCAATGCGGTCGGTGGTCTAGTGGTTAGGAGACCTGTCACCAATGCGAGAGGTCATGGGTTCGAGTCCCACTCGGGGCAAAGAATTTTTCCTTCTCGTATGTGGCACCGTTCATTCGGGCCGATCGTCGGGGGTTCTCTCCGGGTACTCCGGCTTCCTCCCCCTCTGCTTTGGAAATGTTCAGCCCACCAAATTTGAAAAAAATAAATGCAAATCTAAATTCCGAAATTTAAATAGCTGAGCTGACCCTTCGCACCACGTGATTGTAATGTGTTTATGTCCGGTGTGTGAGAGAATGTGTGTGATTCATGTGAGCGTGCGTGTTGGGTTCAGTTCGCGGCGCTTTGAGCCGATTCATGAAATTGGGAAAAGCGCCTATACAATACTCATTATTATTATTATTATTAATGCAAAGCGTCAGGCTTTTGTGGCGGTGTAAATCACTGCTTCATAATAAAGTAAAGTAAAATACATGTACACGAACTTAAGCGCACACAGTAACGAAGGACAACCCACTCATACAACGAGGTAAGGATGCTGGCAAGGAATAATGAAGAAAGAGAGAATTTGAACCCTTACCAGACAACCCGTCACAACGCCGGCCCACAACACACAAAGCAGGAAGCTACATTCAAAATGCACTCCAGTTCTTTGCAAAATTCTTTATATATAGATGTAAACTGCAAGGTTCAGACCCTCTCTTATGTAATTTCTTACCGTATTTAAAGTCAAGGTACCAGGTGGAACGCTATTCTGCTGCCATTACGAGTAGAAAATCAGAATTTTACAATTCCTGGCTACCGTATGGTGCCCTAGTTGAAGACTTTTGAGTATGCATGCATGTATACGCCTGTATCTACTTCCCGTATGTTACTTACGTAACCTAGTACCCATTCTGAGCAGTTTAGTACAGCTACCCTCGTGTGTGTGTGTGTGTGTGTGTGTGTGTGTGTGTGTGTGTGTGTGTGTGTGTGTGGTGTGTGTGTGTGTGTGTGTGTGTGTGTTTGCCTTCACGTCTTTCCTTCTTTTTTGTGATTTGATATTGTGGTGTATTTGTTATATCTTTGTCTTTGTACTTTGTGTGTATACTTTGTCATATGTCAGATAAAAAGGATCAATAAAAAAAAAAGAAAAAAAGAAATACGATATAGTTTTCATTTCTTGTCTACTCACTGAATGTATTTGACATCACTACATGAGCCTACATTGCTAGCATGCTAAGGGCTGAAAGTCTGCTACTGTGTGCTTACACGCTCTCATGTTTTTACATCAGTGTAAACGCTGATACAGCATAAATGATGATATACTTTTACTGGTCATCAAGCTTTGTGTGAAATTAAAGGTTTTTCCCAGAAAAAAAAAAATGCACTCCAGTATGAGCAGGTAAACCAACTTGCAACCATACTTCAGGATTCACCTCAAAGCAGACAGCCTGGTAATTACTTTGATGCATGGGTGTTTTTGCTGTGGCAAAAGTGGCTCAGATATTTATACAGATTAGTTCTTCATGTGTGTCCCAAACTGAGGGCTGTCGCTGTATACATATGCCTGTGTACATGAGGGCGAGACACGTACCGTAAAGATATGTACACACAAGAAAAGTCAAAATACTATTCTAGAGACCTATTTATTACCTGTCAAGATAATTATGCACTATGACGTTTGCTGTCCTTGTCATCTGTATGCTGTCATTTATTTTAATTCATTGTACACCGTTTTCAGACAAAGTTTCTGTGTGCCACGGGCGGCGATTCAGTTGCGGACATGACGAGGAAGGTCTTGAGAAAGATGGTGTCTGCTGAAGTTGTACAACAATCCCGGGCAGCGTGGAAAACGACGATTTAGATCTCCGAAGCTAAATATTCGGTAAGCCGATGCTCTTACAAACGGAATTAACATTGACAGAACATTGTGTGCAAAACTGCACGGAGAGTAGCCGAAAACAGCTGTTGTCTTTGTTTTCGTTGGTGGGGACTGACCAGTCGTGCTTTTCATTTTATCATGAAAATACGTTTGACATGTTTAAATAAGCCTAGTTAGTCCACTGCGCAAACAACAACAACAACAACAACAACAACAACCTGATGACATTTCAGTGGCGATCTTATTTCTAATATTTGGGATTTTTTTTTGTCAGATATCACCGAAAGCGATTTGGGCAGGATACTCGCCGATTAACTGGTGGTGCTATACTAGGCACAGGGATGGCAGCCGCAAGAAAGTGTCAGTGAAACGACCTGCGCCTGCAGTCTCTCGTGGTCACTGCCGATCCCAACGAACACAAATTTCTGGACATTCCTCCATGTTGTTCCAGTGATGTCATTGTATCTGAGGGGTTTATGTTTTCTTGCTTCTTGTTAGATAATAAATGAAGTGTTGAATTTTATGACACGTGTTTGTAAATGATTGCGTACATTGTGTTCGGATGCCGTGGTGTGAAGGAATCCTACGTAGGACTCCGAACAAATTAAGTTAATAATAATAATAATATAACATTCTTATATAGCGCAGTATCCCCAGGAAGTGAGCTCAACGCGCTTTACAATTTCTGACTAAAACTAATAAAATCGATAACTCATACTGTCATCACACACACACACACACACACACACACACACACACACACACACACCCTGCCATTCCACCAGCAACAGGGCTCAGGATGGGTCAAGAAGTTGTGGTGGTACACTGCAGGCCACCTTGCCCACCATGTAGGACTCCAAACCATAATTTAAAACTGTGGGAGTCGATTTTAATGGAAATATGTAGAATTCCCATTAAAAACTTGACTAGTATGGTGGGCAAGATGGCCTGCAGTGTAGCGCGAGCAGAAGTATACTACCAGTATACCGCCAGTACACGCACACTCACGGTAGTTCACCGCCAGTTTCCCACGATATCATGGGCTGTCCAGCTGTATACCACCAGTATACCACGAGTTGTACGCTCACACATGGGTTAGCCCAGCAGGTACCCCTCAGTTTACCGTCAGTTAGTCACAGATAAATCCATGAAATGATTATGTGTAGCGTAGATGCACTTCGCTATGTTTGTGTTTAGGACAGCAGCCATTCTTAGTACAGGCGCACTTTTAAGTTGGGTCAAGCTAGCCACAGTGAAGGGTCAGTTCTCACGTGCGCTGGCCATGTGATCGCGTCTTGAGCGCGTGATTTCTTGTATCAACGCTAAAGACAGAACCTAGCGAGAGTTTCCCGCGTTTTCATCAGTCGCTTTCTGAGAGTCCCCGGAGACGCGTGTGTCGCCCCTCCAGCCCTCGAATCTTCCTGTAACCGCTCTCCGCTTCGTTCCCTCGCTATAGGTCTCATCTTCTTGCTCAGCCTCTAGACTTATTTTGGTATATGGGAACCAATGTTGAAACTGTTACTGGATACATCTTCTATTTGGAACTATGTGCACTGACACTGAAGAAACTGTGATTCTGTATTGGATTATTTGTGAACTGTGTTTGGAACCACTGAATTCGGACTTGGAATTAGTCTTCAGATAAACGGTGACTGTGTCTCATTTTATTCCCTTTTAACTAGAGAACAGCTGGTGTAAAATAGGAAGATACTTGTAGTGGCTCGATGTACTCCCGGCGCTAAGAGATCTGAGTTAACAACTAGTCAGAGCAGTTATGTAAAGTCGTAGTCTTGGTTTAGACAGATACTGGGTGAGAACGTTTTTTTTAATAGTTGGAGAGAGACTCTAGTATCAGGCTCCTTTGTTTCATGCCCAGTCAGAGAGGGAGGTTTCCCAGCATCTGTGCTATATGCAGTACACACGCGGCCGAGTGTGTATTGTCTATTCCATTCAGTAACTGACGGTCACCAGGCAGAGCAAGGAATTCCATTCACAGAGTGACCACGCTCTCGGTTTACATCATTCACGGAATTGTCCACTCCACTCTGCTTTAATTGTACTGTCCCGCCCGTCCCGTATTTTGTAATTTATTTCTTCCCGTATTTATTATTATTTTTGTTTTGTATAAGTAGTGTAGGTTTTAGTACTCTAGTTTGTTCCCCGACAAATATTAATCATCAGGCTCATATATTTTGAGCCGAATCTGTGTTGCCTTATTACATCTAACGATTCATATGATCCGCATGTAACTTTTACTGGAATAAGTGAACACTGATTTTTATTCTCTTGTCAGTTGTTTCTTTCGAGAGATAGTAAGTTTGATGAGTCATTGAGTGTGGAGATGTGTGTGGCACGTAGGCCCGACAGTATGATGCAATACTCTTTCGCACTTCAGCCATCTGTGGCGTAGCTAACTGCAGACTGTCGTTAACTGCAGACAGATCGCAGAAACTGATGATAACTGGGATACATCACTAATTTGGTAATTAAGGCACAATGATGATGTTAACGCGCCTCCACCTAAGGATTTGTTGATCAATAAAAGCAGCAAACAAAACGTAGTTTAATAATTTGCGTTCCGTGACAATTTAATGAGAACTCCCGAACAATGCGGTGCTGACCTTGACCTCGAGTGCGCGCGACTGAGGTACGGCGCGTGATTTGCAAGAATGGCGTGAACGTTTGCGTGTCATGTGCGCTTCTTTTGTGCAGCGTTGCACTCACGAGTCACTTTGAGCACTGCTGTGTCGGATGGAAACCAGGAGAAAAAGTGAGTTGTTTTTTTTATGTTGTTTCCATAGTAATGGAAACAACATCATAGGACGGGCTAAATTTTCCACGTTCATGGGCAAGCATCTGTGGTATAAACGCACGTCACTGCCGATCTCCCGCAGAGACGATTTTGCAAGTGTAACTCTGACAATGACGTAAGAAAACATGCGTCATCGACGCTGGCATGTATGGTCCGCCGAACGCACTTCTCCTCCTCAGTGAGTGCCGTCTGTGCTGTGTGTGCGTGCGTGCGTGCGGCTGTGTGTGTGTGAATTGTGTCCAGGCCCGTTTCTTCGAAAATACTTAACCGAATGGCTTCAAATTTGGGGTATCCAAATATATCAAAATGTTACATTAGACGATTCAAGCGTGTGATGATTGCTTACGTGATTTGGGAGTTATCGCCCTTTTGAGACAAGTTGGTTGTCTTTCGTGTACAGGCGTAATATTTATTTAAATCACTCAATTTTTTGGCAGTAGATAGCTTGAATACGGACTCTGAACAGAGTCACTACTAGAAAATGGTCGCTCTTATAGTTTTCATGTAAACCGAGCCTGAGTTGACATTGCATGTGAACCCAGTTCAGATGCCTATTTCTCCGAAAATACTAAACCGATCGATTTCAAATTTGGGGTTTCTGAATGAATCAAGATTGTTGAATAGAAGGCCCGATCCAGGTACGATTGCACACATGATTTGCGAGTTATCGCCCTTTTCAGAAAAAGTGGCTTTCTGGCGTTTAAAGGCGTAATATTTACCTAAACCACTCCATTGTTTGGACATAGATAGCATGAATACGGACTCTCAACTAAGTGAATTTTGGAGGTTGTCGCTTTTATACTTTTCGCGTAAGCCGTACCTGATGAAAGTGCTGGTGAACACACTTTAGATCTCAAAATCGCTCCTACTATACATAGATAATAAGCCTGGGGTGCCCTAAAAAATATGCAAAAAAATTAGAAAAATTCACTGCAGCCGTTATCGCCAGTTGACTGGAAAATTTGTACTCACAGCACATTTCCTCCACAAGCCACACGCCTCACAAACATCGAAAAAGAGACGCACGCGCAATGACGTAAAGTAAGTGCGTCATGTTTGATTGACGTGATGCTGTTTTTTCTTGGGGGTATCTCGCCACTTTCTCTGTTTGGAGACGTGGTGTATTTTACTTCTACTATGTCGCCAATTTCGTGCAATCGCAGAGAAGACACGGGATATAACAGAATACAACTCCAATACTTTATGAACAGAATATGCACGGAGAACAAATTCATGAAAGAAGAAGAACCCAGAACGCTGTGCAGGGCTGCTTACGTACTGAACAGGTCAGATCCATCGCAGAAAAGGCACGCGCGCACTGACGCAAAAGGCAGTATCAGCGTCATTTTTCCGACGTCATGTTTGATTGACGTGATACTGGCATTTCTTGGGGATGTGTCGCCACTTTTTGGACGTTCTCTATGTGTAGACGGGGAAAGCTGGAGTTTCATTGATGTAGTGTGCTTTGTTTTTCCCACTGACTCTCACTCAATAGCATAGTAGAGTGAGAGAACACCACATAGGTCTCAATGGAGCACAAACGCGGCTCGCGCGAGTCTGTGTGTGTGTTAGTCCGGGCTAACCCATGAGTGTTCGGGGAAGACACATCCTGGGTCAGGGATCCAAGCGAAGAAACTTTTTGGTGGCTACATTTTTTTCGTGGTGGCTATGCCACAGATAAACGTCAGGCTAATATAAGAAAACTGACAGCGTACCTAAGCTGTACGATGATGTTCATAGCTGAACTTGATTGAAATGTTCACGGCTTCAACCGGCCGTCTGCGGAAGTTAGAATGGGATCCCTTATGGCGCACGGCGAAAACTGAAGGGAATGAACTCATTGTTATTTCAGAGCACTCTCTGGGGCACAGAGTCTTTCAGTGGAAAGTACCTCTGTGCACAGTGGGGAAATGGCGCTCACTGCGCTACCGTGACGGGCCTAAATTGTCTCGGTGCTCTCAAACACAAGGTCGCGCACTATGTCATCCTTGACCAGCTTTGAACCCAGAGGATCCTCAGTGGCGCAAGTGATGGCAGGCTGTCTTCAGAGTGAAAGTAGGCGTGTTTCTGAATCAGAGACATACATAACATGTCTCTGTCTGAATGGACAGATCTATTATTACATTCAGTCTTAGAGCACGGGTGTGTATGCTTTTGTAATCGTCTCTTATTCCACCACAAGGCAGATACGTGATCGTCAGCACCGTGAAATAATACTTGCCTGTAGAGTGCAACACCCTTGCCTGTCAGAGTGCAACCCCCTTGCCGTTTACTCACATCCTGTTGGATCAGTGTACAGTATACGCCGGTTATAAGAAACTCGAGGGGGGTGAATTTTTTGGTTTCTTATATCCGAGTTTTCTTATATCTGAAAGTCGGATATAAGAAAGTATTTTGAAAAATATTTCTTATAACCGAGTTCAGTGAAAAAAAAGGTTTAAAACATTTCTTTTTTCTCAGTTCGTGTATGTTTTGCATTAAATTAAGAAATATCTGGTTTCTCTTAAAGACCTGCACAGGAATATATATGTGTAGAGTTAATATACACCAGTGCGCTTGTGTCCTTCAATGTCAGATTTTTTTGTTGTCTTTGAACATGCAAATACTGTTTTTGCTTCCCAACTGTAGGCGCTGGCGGTCATGTGGTAAGAAAAAACAAAACAAAAGGAAAAAACAAAAACCAAACCAACCAACCAACCAACCAACCAAACAAACAAAAAAGAACTAAGGGGAGAGAGAGAGAGAGAGAGAGAGAGAGAGAGAGAATTCCCTTGTATTTATAGGATACATGTATATTAAAAGTGCATTATGTATCAACTTTTGATCTATAAAACACTCGTCCCATTAGAGTATGATATGCGATGCTTTACGTGTCTAATTTAACTGAAAAAAGCTGCAAATTAGCTTTTTTCTCTGTTGGGAGGGGGAAGGGGGATGGAGGAAAGATGGACCACGTATATTGTCAAAGAAAGGAATTGATCAACAGTTAGTCTAATACTGATAGTTTTATTCTCCTTAACGCCGAGCCCTGTAGACAGAGACAGACATACAGAGGAGAGAGAGAGAGAGAGAGAGAGAGAGAGAGAGACTTCGACTTCGACATTTTTATTGATTAGCCCGTTGAGCCATATCAGTGGAGTGAGTTTTTTTTTCTTTCCAGTTATATAGTACATCACTGGTCCTCTCTTAACAGCCATCGCAATCGGACACGGGGTAACAGGATTTACAGCTGCAGACATACAGACATAATTAAATTATACATGACAGACAACAATAGCAGTATAAGTATCAGCCGACGGCTGTAGTACTCTAGTATAGTATAACAATATGCTTGGATTTCAATTGTTACCTCTCAGTGAGAATACTCTATACAGATATCTAGAAATCTGCTTAATTGTGTCATCAGAGTCTGTTTTAAGAATAAAGGAACTGCATTTTCATTGAGTGGCTCACTCCCTGTAGCAGTGGAACGTCATCTCGAAACTCGGCATAGGCTGTGCAAAAGAAGAGTACATGCGCCTCGTCCTCTATTTCATTCCTGCACATTGGACATATCAAATTTCGTGGTGTCACGTCTTTACTATATCTGAATTTGTGAATTGCAATTGGAGAACATGCCAACATCTGAATTTGATATAAGCCTGCCGGAAACATCTAACTGCTGCAGATCAACATAACGCTCAGGCTGTAGCCAAACTCTTAAAGGAAGCATAGAGTTCGAGGCGCTCACTGTCAGTGATGCTGTAATGCCATTCTTGTGCAAAACAGTCTACAAGGCGCTGCCTGAACACCCGAAGAAACCCTGTTTAGTATTGCCAACACCTTGCTGGAGCCAAACAATACCAAAACCATTCACACACAATAACTCTTTAACAGAGAAAGCCCAAGTACTTTTGCCCAAGTCTTGCAAATGGAAAAGCATATTGTATGCCTTACGCGGAAGCCTATCATCAGACATGCTGACAAGTCTGAGCCAGTATTTGATGCAACGCACTTTTGATATAATATAGAGAGGAAACCTCCCAAGGTCACCATAAATCATTTTGTTAGGTGTGTTTAAGCCAACATTTAACAGCCTCTTACAAGCAAAAAGATGGGCCTTCTCCAGTACATCAAAAGGTTGAAAACCCCAAACTTCTGCCCCATACATCAAGATAGGTACAATCTGTGCATCATATATTTTAAAAAATAGTTCTCTGGGTATGACGTCACAAAGTTTCCAGAGACATCTGAAGAGCTGGCTAGTTCTGATCTTTGCTTTAGATGCAAGCTCAGTTACTGCACTGGTAAGTGAAAGCTTTGTGGTGAAGTGCAAACCAAGGTACTTGTATGAATTAACTACATCCAGTTTGCAATCTCCATAATACCAAGATTCTCTACCGGCCAGAAATCCACCTTTTCTGAATACTATTACTTTCGTTTTTTTCTAAATTTACTCTCATTGCAAATTTGTCTGCAAACTGTTTCAGGATATCAATCTGTTTCTGTAAACCAACAGTTGAAAACGACGTGAGTACAACATCATCTGCAAAAAAGCAGTATCAACAGCTGTATGATGTCAGGAGTAAGCTGAACACCATGTACACCGTTCTGACTGACTTCAATCGCTAATTCGTTCACAAAAAACGAGAACAGAGTAGGCGAAAGAACACATCCTTGTCTGACGCCGATAGGGCAGTCGAACCAATCAGTAAGTGCATCTTTGCACCTGACACAAGACCTGACAGTACTGTACATGCTTTGCAACATTTTCAGCATTTTACCCCCAACTCCCGCTTTCCTGAGAACATCCCATAAAATGCCTCTGTTCACTGTGTCAAACGCCTTCTTGAAATCTACAAAACATACATAAACTTTACCAGACTTCTTCAAAAGGTAACGCTGGACAATAGAATAAAGGTATAAAGATATTATCTGTTGTGGAATGTCCGGCCCTAAAACCACTTTGTTCTTCAACAATGTTCTTATTCTGTTCAGCCCAGTTTGTAAGCCGTCTGTTCATAATATGAGCAAATACTTTGCCAAGAATACTAAGGAGGGACACCCCTCGATAATTATCAGGATTGTCCCTGTCACCACTTTTGTGTAAGGGTACAATGATTGCACCACTCCATGCTTTAGGGAACTGAGCCCTGTTGAAAACTGTATTGAATAGGTGTACCAAAAACAATAAAATGACCCCCAAGGAACCTTTCAGCATCTCCGCCAGTACACCATCCGGACCCGCTGCTTTACCCGACTTCAGGTGGTCAACTGCACGTCTAACTTCGTCAGATGTTATCGGCTGGTCGAGACATTCAACGCCAGGAACCTCTCGATCATCCGAAGGTACAGCTGTATCAACAGTAGCGTCTACAACAGACTGAGCCGGGTCCTCGCTAAAAACCTTTTGAAAATGCTGGAACCATTGAGCACTTTCCACATTCGGCTCAGGAACAGAACTTGCACTAACAGATTTGACTTGTCGCCAGAACGCTTGTGAGTTCGTGGTTTTAGATAATAAAGTGTTGAGAGAATCATTTTTGTACTGTTTGCGTTTTTCTTTAAGTAATCGCCTGTAGATCTTTCTGTTTTCAACGTAATCTTTTCTGTCATTGTCTCGTTTAGAACGCCGGAACTTTCTATAGGATTTACGTGCCTGTTTCCTTGCCCCAAAACATTCAGCATCAAACCACTTACTTTTCCTTGGGCCTTGGCGTACGTTACGCTTCATGCACTCAGAGGCCTGCAGAAGACCTGACGTCAGACAGTCAACTGCATCATCGACAGACGTTTCAATCAAACGTGTCGCTTCTTCAAGAATGTTGCAAAATCCCTCACCACTTACAGCCTCAGCAAACTCACCTTGTTTGTTTTCAATCCCACCACAGTTTCTCTACTGTTCCCACCCCACTCTGGAGCCTTTCAATACACCCCGGGCTGACAGAAAGTTCGACAGGCAAGTGCTTGGATTCCAGTCTCTCTGCAACTTCAAGTCTCATATCAGTATACAGCAGTTCACGAGAACAAATAAAGTAATCCACAGTGCTGCTACCTGATGTACATACATATGTAAAATGCCCTTCCTCATCCCCTCGACGTGCTCCATTAAGTATGGTGAAATCACATGCTGCACAAAACTCAAGAAGTATTCTGCCAAAGTTTGATACAATGACGTCTTGGGACATGCGAGATTCATGGTAAGTATCACCTAGAACCAAGTCATCTGAATCATCAGCATCGGAGGTAAACGGGATTCATACCCCCAGTTCTAGCGTTAAAGTCACCTGCTAGTAAATACACACATGACTGACCAAACGTTTGCATACAGTCAAGTACACACTGCTCAACCAGACTCACGCTGCACGTGACAGTTACATGTGCTTGCTTGTAGTAGGGTGAAGATGATGGTGGCACATACGCTCCGCAGAAAATCACATCCTTTTCAAAGCCGAACACAGTTTTGTCTATTTTCAACACCACAATATTATCAGCTAGAGTGTCTATCCTCTGCACTAGGTGACTATGCTTGCTTTTTACCATAACCAATACACCACCACTGCATTTGTTGTCATGGACTGTGAATTTAAAGGCTGGACTGAAATACTGTTCAAAGTCTGAGAAACAATCAAGCCTTCTATCATGCACCAGAAATGTTTCTGTTAAACAGACGATATCAAATGTATTGACATATTCAATAAAGTCTGCTTCGCTTATTTTAGCCATCAGACCTTCGATGTTGTAGTTCAACATACGTACTGATTTTGGTGCATAAGCTCGTGCACCCTGACCTTCTGTGTTGTCTCTGTCACGTTCCGTTGCCCCCTCTCCCTCGCCGTGCTGCGTCGCCTTTGGACTGCTGCTCAGTCGCGCCTCGCCTGTGACGAAAGGAATAGTGCCTGGACTTACGTGCTGCAGGCGGTGACGGCTTGCCACTGTTGAGAGCTGTGACAGTAGCATACGAGGGGCTGACCTCCTGAGTTTGGCGAACTGGGTCACGGGTGGGGGAGGGGGTGCGGGTGCGGGTACGGGTACAGTCGGCCTCACTGACTGGGGTAGGTGGGGGAACAGATGCAGGGGAGGGGTCCAGGGTTACAATTGTGCGGCTCGTGCCTGGCGAGGAGACATCACGAGCATCGCCACCCCTGTTGTTGCTGTCCGTGGTGTGGTCGTCCTTGGCGTCACCCTGGCTGACAGCCACCCTGCCACTACGAAGAGTAGAAATGTTGTTGCCACGGGCACGGGCAGAACCAACACGGCCCCTACGGCTGTCCCCATAGTCATGCCTGTCACTCCTCCTGTAGTTGTAGTCGTAGTGGCCCCTGTAGTTGTAGTCGTCGTGGCCCCTGTAGTTGTAGTCGTCGTGGCCCCTGTAGTTGTAGTCGTCGTGGCCCCTGTGGTTGTAGTCGTAGCCGTTGTAGTCGTAGCCCCTGGTGTCGCTGTCGTAATCGCCGTCGCCCGTGTAGTTGTGGTCGTCGAAGCCCCTTTGTTGTATTTGTCGTCGTTCCTGGAGCTGGCGTCGTCCGTGTAGTTGTGTCTTCTGTAGTCATCGTCGTTGTCCCCATCGTCTCTGTTGTCGTCCTCTGTATGGAGCCGCCCTGCCTTGTAGTACGCCCGCTTGCCCTCCTTCCGCAGGTTTCTGATCGTCTCCATCTGTCTGCGGGTCAAGTCCCCTGCAACACTCACACCATGCTGCCACAGTCTCTGTCTCCCGGTGTTCAGGATGGCCATCTTGTCAGACCAATGTAAAAATTTTACAATCACTGGTCGGGGTTTCTGTCCCTTCTTTCCGATACGGTGACACCGCTCAATATCATTTCTACACCAGTTTCTCTCTGGGAACACACTTCTCAACAGTTCGAAAACCTGCTCAGCACACGCTGTGTAGCTGTTTTTCCCCGTCTCCGCAATGTTGAAAAAGCGAAGGTTGTTTCTCCGTGCTCTCTGCTCCTGGTTTTCTATCTCTTTGTCCATAGCGTCTAGTGTGAGTGTGGTGTGTCTGTCCAGTGTGTCCACTTTCTGTGTCATGTCTTCCACGCGTTTTGTCAGTCGTGCGTTCTGTTGTTTGAGTGTCTTGTTTTCTTCTTCCAGCTCTGCCAGTCTTTGCCGAACTACAGTACCGTCCTGTTTAATGTCAGCAACATCTTTCTGCACTCCAAGCAGCACTTTCATCACATCACCAATAGTAAAATCCTTACCGGCAGTATCAGTGTCAGTGTCCGTGACAGTGCACTCAGTCGTGGCAGTAGCGGCCCCATGTTGTTCCTCGCCGGGCCCCGGGTTGAGTTCGACATCACCACTCAGCAACAGCAATAATCCGGCCAGTGACACAAGTGACACAAAAAATAAACACACCACCAAAATCCTCATGGTCTGAAGTGTCTGTACACAACTTTTCACTGTGTCTCCACTTCTGCTTCCAGTGTAATTAACAAATTTCTGGTAATTATCAGACCCGGTCAAAAATTTTCAGCTGACCTGAATCGTGAGCACAACTCACCTGAGAGAGAGAGAGAGAGGGAGAGAGAGAGAGAGAGAGAGAGAGAGAGAGAGCTCCCAATCAGGAAAAAAAACAAAATAATAATAAAAACAACATATAACAATAGAACAACAAAAATGCATCTCGTATTTTTTCTTCTTGCCAACATTCAATTTTGCACGGAACACAATGGTAAAGAACCAATTCAAGAAAAGAAAGTCATGCGCCATCATGTGCCTGTCCTAAGTGACGTCAGACCTGACCTGTTTTCTTAGAATGAGTGAAATTTTCTTGGGGGTGTCTCGCCACTTTCTTTCCGAATTCCTCTGTTTGGAGACGTGGTGTATTTTACTTCTACTATGTCGCCATCTTCGTGCAATCGCAGAGAAGACACGGGATACAACAGAATACAACTCCAATACTTTATGAACAGAATATGCACGGAGAACAAATTCATGAAAGAAGAAGAACCCAGAACGCTGTGCAGGGCTGCTTACGTACTGAACAGGTCAGATCTAGAACATTTCTCAACTTACTGGAAGGTTCGATATCTTTCCAAGGTGACGTAATCTACTGACGTTACTGCACCAGCATGTTCTGGGATGGTCTAGAAATTATTTTGCATCGAAATGCAGTATCTTTTCGCGATCTCTACAGCTTGACATGTGGAAAGCGGGAATTTCAGTGGGTTTCGTTTTTGCCACTGACTCACACTCAGAAGCATAATGCAAAGATCTTGGAAACCACTCTCTGGGGCACAGAGTCTTTCAGTGGAAAGTACCTCTGTGCACGGTGGGGAAATGGCGCTCACTGCGCTACCGTGACGGGCCTAAATTGTCTCGGTGCTCTCAAACACAAGGTCGCGCACTATGTCATCCTTGACCAGCTTTGAACCCACAGGGATCCTCAATGGCGCAAGTGATGGCAGGCTGTCTTCAGAGTGAAAGTAGGCGTGTTTCTGAATCAGAGACAAACATTACATGTCTCTGTCTGAATGGACAGATCTATTATTACATTCAGTCCTAGAACACGGGTGTGTATGCTTTTGTAATCGTCTCTTATTCCACCACATGGCAGGTACGTGACCGTCTGCACCGTGCAATAATACTTGCCTGTAGAGTGCAACACCCTTGCCTGTCAGAGTGCAACCCCCTTGCCGTTTACTCACATCCTGTTGGATCAGTGTACCACGTAAACAGTGCCATCAAAGCGCAACAATAATTGTCCGCTGGCAAAGATTTTGCCCAAACGAAAAGTGGTCGGATATTCAACACTTCGTTTCAAATCGAATCATACGACACACAAGTCTCTGCTTTTCTAAAAAAAAATCGCCATTTTTGAAAATGGCGCTGGGTGTAAGCAGTCACATTTTCACGCCCCGCCGAAAAGGGACTGCACTCTGGAGTCTACTTGGAAACATAAAGATAGTTCACTTACCTCCCTTTGAGGGACAACGCGTAAGAGTTGTCTGCGCGCATTAGCGCGCATCCCGCAGATCTACGCAGTAATGGCAGTATGGCAGAAAGCCAGAAACCACGCAAAAATTCGGGCGTGCAATGGTGTGCAGCGCCGAATTGCTGTCAGAAGCGAACACCAGGAACGGGAAAACCTTTCTGTAGATTTCCCCCTTGAAAAATAGAGGAAGGTATGCCTACGATATCGAAGTTGGAGCCAAGATTATGTTTTCTCCCAAACATAACACATAGCATCACACGTGAAAACCAAAATCGCCGCATCCACGACGTGTGACTGGCGTAAATTTAGTATAGAATCCGCATGCTTGTAAAAAGTCTGTTTGTTTGACCCAACCCTACACTAGCCGCCGTAAAACATTTTAACAAAATAAACAAAAACGAAGATGTCAGCGACTGACAGGTGGTCTCCCCCCATATATTTCGCATGTGTTTTAGGCCTATGGAAAACATAAGTACTCTCAAAGTTCCGGAGGACGAACGAAAGATCTAGTTTGGCTTTCACTGCTGTACGTAGGCTACGCAGTGCATTTCGTTCGATGTGTTCAAGTAAAACTAGTACGGAACACAGAAAGATCGAATGTGCGAGAGATCCAAAGATGGACGCATCCGCTGAATACTTCCTGCTAACTCAGCATTAATCATATCTGCGACCGACGATCCAGCAGATTCTGTGTTGTGATATGGTTTTACAATGGTTAGAATGAAGTTCAGCCGGATGATTTTGTTCTGTGTGTGTGTGTGTGTGTGTGTGTGTGTGTGTTCTGAATTTAGATGCAGGTAGACGCTAGCACAATTTAAGTCACCGTGATTTGTAAAGTTGTCAGGGAAAAAAAAAATTACGTTGTATCTGCGTCAGCCGCGTGTGTTTACTGTTTGTTTACACTGCATGCACACGTACCACTTGAGGTCTTTTTTTTTTTTTGACAAGAAAGCGAAAAAAAAAGATGTTTGTTTTTCAACAGGAATACCAAAAGAAGTATTTCCCCGTTTATACTTGTCTGTTATTTGAACAATTCGGCGCAGAACACAATTGCATGCCCGGCTTTTGTGATCGCTTTCCACTTTCCGCCATGCTGTCACTATAGGGGCCAGATCTAGGATGCGCGCTAATGCGGGCAGACAACTCTTCGCGTTGTCCCGCTATATGTCTCTCTTACGAGGGCAGGAGTGACGCGTCTTTCTGATTCCAAGGTCTTTGCATAATGTGTGTGTGTGTGTGTAAGGGGGGGGGGGGGGTGCGTGCGTGCGCGCGCAAGCGCGCGTCTAAGGCGAGAGAGAGAGAGAGAGGGTCTCTTCTCCGATACCAGTAAGCAATCGTCTGTCAGTCAGGTCTGCGGGAAGTAACTCTGTCAAAGGGGAACGACTTTATTACAAGAATTCATTCACCCATGTAGAACCTCGCATACGCCAAAAAGTTGTGACGTCAACCAGCTAGGCGAGCTCACACGACCTCATGCAGGGCTGCCACTCTTCCTCCTGTGGCCGGATTTCCGGCTTTTTGAACCGGCTGTGAAGAGCTTTCCGGCTTTTTAACGCCGTTTCCGGCTTTTCCGCATCCCCGTACCGGGGGCCGAATCGTTAACACTAGGCCCCCGCAACCACGGCCAAGTCGGGCTAACCGAGACCGAGCCGAGATAAGTAATAGCTAAGAAGGAAAAACATTAAAATACTCGGTGACAAGGAAAGTGGACAGTTTCGAACAACTTTAAGGCCCCCGTGTTATTTCACAGTGTGCACAGAAGCGAGGAATTCTGTCAAATTCACCGGCACAGTGAATTTTTAGCATGGCTCGGAGATTATTGTGCGTGGGAGTGATTTCCCTTGAAAACAAAAGCAGACGTTTTTTCCCGGGGGAATTTCGGTCACACCTGTCAACATCATCGTCTCCTCCAAATCCAGGGTATGGTATTATTTTGTTATGCTAACAACATTATACAGCTTAGCGAGGCGTTTCCAAATAATTAAGTGCTCTTGAACATTATGCAGCACAATATTAACGTCTGCTGTAAAGCACGTTAAACACCCAAACACCCACGTACTTTCTCTTTCGTGTAGTTTACAAATAAAGCTGATGAGCATTATTGAGAACGGTAAACTGATTAGGCCGTGGGCCAGAGGCCTCTAAAAGGCCTAGTTTTTGAGTTTTTTTTCAAATTTGTGCAAATCACAAAACTTTAAGTGTCCCTAAATGTAAATTTCACGCTGATTTCAAATCTGAAGAGATCCCAAACGTAAGTATGCGCACTACTTCAGAAAATGAGGGACAAGTCTGTGACGACCCTTCATAAGAAGTATCAATACTGTGATGTTTTATGGCTGCAAATGATGCACTATTCTATTCAAAACAATCTGTCTTGTCCCTTTTGCCTATGACAATATAAACTATACATGATTAGTAAACAAATTTGGCAGTTAAGGTTACTTGCAGGTAGGAAAAATATAAGAGGAATAAGAAGATAAGAACTTTATTAATCCCCTCAGGAAAATTTATCGTGTACAGCTCTTGATCACATAATACACAGTACAACTATTATGACACAAGAACAAAATCTCCATGAAGAAATCAGCCATGCACCCACACGCGCGTCCACCCATCACATATATATATATGCACCCACACACTTAAGTGACTTATCCATAGTCATAGCATACACTCTTCTCATGCATACCGCCATGCCACACACCACAAAGTGAAATAACCTGCACACATAATACATACTACATAGTGAAGCTACGTATTATAATTACATTATTAAAAACAAATCTACAATTCAGGGGATACTACTATACTATAGTTCATCATTATTGCTGCATCACAACATTAAAAAATTCAGAGCCATACTTCTGTATGTTTTTGTATGCTGGACAAGAGGCCAGTAGAATATTTGTAACCACAGAATCACACAAAAAAACACGTTTGATCCAGCTGACCTTCATGGATGTCAAAAACGAATTCACATCAAGCATTCTCAGACCACCTAGCTCGTAACCACAGCATATCGTTGCCTTATTTATCTTACTTCTCTTTCCTTCCCATAAGAAGGAGAAGAACATCTTATTAAGCTCGTTAAGAAAATGCGCCTTTGGGTCAGGAATGTTAATGAATAGATGGACAATCTTTGACATGGCAAGTGTTTTAATGACTGTAATTTTTCCCAGTGGTGTGAGATTTCGCTTTGACCATTTCGACAGGATGCATTCGATGTTTTTAAACTTGTTTTCATAATTCAAATCAGTGATAGTGTCAATATCAGTTGAAAACTTAATACCCAACACTGTGAAGATTCCAGGGTCCCAAACAAAATTGAACTCGGGCATATATCTAACATGACAATTTTTCCTTGATCCTAACCATACAACCTGGGTTTTATCCATATTGATTTTGAGGCCAGAGATAGAGGAGAAGAACTGTAGGGTTTGAATACTTTCCTTAAACGATTTTTGGCTGCCATCTAAGAACAGAGATGTGTCATCTGCAAACTGGGAGAGGAGAACATTTACATTTTGTATCTTAATACCTTTTATGTCTTTGTTCTGGCGCACCATTGAAGAGAGAACTTCCGCACAGATCAGGTATAAATAGGGCGAACTGGGATCGCCCTGCCTGCAGCCCCTTCCTATCTCAAACCAGCTAGAGTAGGAGCCATTT
Organism: Batillaria attramentaria; assembly: GCA_018292915.2. Classification (NCBI taxonomy): domain Eukaryota; kingdom Metazoa; phylum Mollusca; class Gastropoda; family Batillariidae; genus Batillaria; species Batillaria attramentaria. The sequence continues at coordinate 208,185 of JACVVK020000687.1, read as the reverse complement.
ACTGCAACGCACGATTTTATGTTGTTATAAAAAGTATATATCCATCTTTTCATATCTGGGCCGAAATTGAAAAAGTCGAGACACTCTTTAAGAAATGACCAGGCTACACTGTCAAATGCTTTTTCGAAATCAATTAGGAGCAAAAGGCCAGGCATCTGATGCATTTCAGTATAAGCCAGAACATCATATAAAAGTCTTACATTTTCACCTATATATCTACCTTTTAGGAAGCCTTTTTGGTCCTCATGGATTATGCTTGGGAGTACAGTCTTTAATCGGTTGGAGATGCAGGCAGAGGCAATCTTGTATGTTGTATTTAATAGAGTGATAGGACGCCAATTTTTTAGAAATTTCTTGTTTTTCCCCTCCTTTGGGACACATGTTATGACACCTTGACGTTGCGTAGTTGACATTTGACCTTGACAGAAACCATAGTTGATAGATCTGACCAAGAAAATACCAATGTCCATCCAAAAAAATTTGAAGAATTCTGTTGTAAAGCCATCTGAGCCTGGACTCTTATTATTGCTCATATGTTTCAGTGCATTAAAAGCTTCTTGGACAGAAATGGGGCCTTCTATGGAGGCACTTAACTCTTCCGATAGCTTCGGTGCAAAAACTGTGGAAGAAAGGTCGACATCAACAATATCTGCCTCTCTCGAGGCATACAGTTGCTGATAGAAGAGCTGAGTTTCATCAACAATAGATTTCTGATCATGGACTACCTCACCATTTTCTTTTTCGATGTAATTCATCGACTTCTGATTATAATTCCGACTCTCAAGGCTACAGAAGTATCTGGTAGCTTTTTCACCATCTTGGATCCATTTTGCACGGGATCGGACAATTACGCCCTCAGTTTTCTTCTTACGCAGCTCTACAAGTTCAGCTCTTTTGTTCTCAAGAACGTCTACATTATCTTCATTTACATTTAGTTCTAATTCAGTAATGGTTTTTTGTAGTGTTATCTCTTTATTATTTTCTTCTTTCTTTTTGAAACTTGCATATGAGATTGTCCGGCCCCGCACTTCCAGAAGTATCATTTCAAAAAACAACTGATCATTTATGGTGAATTGAATGTCATGGTTACTAATGTCCGAAATTGTGTCCATGTTGTACACTACAATGCCATACTGCCTTTTCAGTTCTAAGATGACCTTTTTGACCATATCAACATATTCTTTATCCCTAAGCAAAGAGTTATTAAACTTCCAAAGTGACTTTGTTTTCTGTTTACATTGTGATGAGAACTCGTCAGAGACCAATGAATGATCTGATCGGTAACCAGATTCAATTTTCGTACATGATGCATCTAACAGTAGGCATTCAGAGACCAGAAAGTAGTCCAATCTGCCCTGCTGAGTTGAATTGAAACGCCGCCATGTGTATTGTCTTTTGCCAGGATTAAGCTCCCGCCATACATCAGCTAAGGCATAATTATTTATCATATCATGCACTTTTTTCATTGACTGGGGTCGGTTGACGTTCCTGTATCTGAAAGTGTCTTTGCTAGCGTCCAGGACTACGTTCCAATCTCCGCCGATAATAACGTACTGATTATCCAAGCGGTCCATTTGCTCACAAATGGCATCAAAAAAGACCGGCAAGTCCATGTTACTCGGCCCATACACATTTACAAGTGTCATGCGCTTTCCAGCAACATCAATATCTAACACAATATAGCTAACATCATCACTTCGGATTACTTCATGCAGCTTATACTCAAAGTTGTTGTTGAACAATATAGCAACCCCCTTACTATTAGTATTGTTACCACTAAGGATACATTCGTAACCCCACATAGATCTTGTAATACTTTCCATTTCTGTTTTTAAGTGTGTTTCCTGCAAGAAATATATACATGCATTTTGTTGCCGGAGAAAGTTGAATACATCCTTTCTCTTTTTGTACTCACCAAGTCCATTGGTGTTGAATGAGCATATCTTTATGGGACTATCATTTGTCATTTTATATAGCTAGGAATATTAGGCATCCCACGCACATTAACATCAATCCTCAGTACATGAGGATAGGTCCTATAGACAGAACAGACTTTGGACCACCTTGCTGTCAAGTTCACAAATCTAATCATGTTCATACTGAGCCCAGATGGTAGAGAAAACAGCAAAACATTCCAAGTACAATACTCACAGCAGCAGCAGGTATAAACTAGGCAACACAGAGGCAAACAAGTAAGGCCATCAAGTAAGTTGTCAAACCAGCAAAGCACAAATAACACGAATAAAGGACAAAAAAGGACACAGGGATAGTGAAAACAGTAAGAAAAAAAGGAAAAAAATACATTAGATGGGAACATATCGCTCTCTTCCACGGAGGAATGGGTGTTCACCCAGAGATGACCTCACGACATGAAGCTAATTAGGTATCAAAACATCCATGTACACATTGAAGAATTAAACGTAAGTCAGTGCAGGCTTTTGGGGAAAGAGAGAAAAAAAAAAAAAAGGGGGGGGGGAGGGGGAAGCGGGGGGGGGGGGGGGGGGGAAACTAGGTGGGGGGGGGGAACAAGGAAAAAAAAAGAAGTAGAATTGAAAAAAGAACAAAAAATAAATAAGTAAAAAGATATAAAATAAATAAATAGATAAAATAGAAAAAGAAAGAAGAAAAAAAAAAAAAGGGCTGAGGAGGAAAAATTCACTGAATAATGGATGTGTTGCATGTTTTTTTTTGGGAAAAAAAAAAAAAAAGCCACTTCATGGCATGAGGCCAGCACTAAGACGCTCCTGGAGCCAACTACTCAAAACAGTAATGTAAATGTAAATAGGCAGCCAGTAAAAAGCTGTAGCCACCGAGAAGAGAACCCATCCTAACATACCAAACAACAGGGGGGGGGGGGGGGGGCAGTACGTGAGCACTCAGATGTAAAGGATGACAAGTACCAAAATATGAGAAGAGAGGTGACTAAAAACAAACAAACAAAAAAAACCTATATACACACACATGCATACACATACACATGTATACATATATATACATACACTGTACATACATACATACGCATACATATATATATATATATATACACATACACACACATGTATATATATACCCACACACCCACACATGCATACCCCCATACATAATGTATAAGGAGCAGAACCGACTGATGAGACAAAATAAGACTGTTCAGTATTTGCAAGTTTTTGTACACGGACACTTATGAAAAGGTAAGCCAACCAAACAGTCAAGCTTGGCAGCGAAGACTAGTTAGAGTAAAAAGAAACTAGAAGGGCATTATTACATACATCTCTACATACAATGACCATGGAGCAAATTTGCTCGCCTTAGATGTAACATGATGAGTACAATCCCCCCCCCCCACACACACACACACTCGCATACACTCACTCATCCCTATATACACACTCAAAAATCCATGAAGTGTAGGGAACAAACTGACTGAAAGGGGAAGGGATTAGTAGACGTATTCGCCGCCATAACAGCAACAAAGGCATGTGGTGACTGACAGTAAAGAGCAAAGACAAGTAGGAATAGAATGATGTAAGTCAAAGGAGACAGCCAAAAAACTGAAACGTGAGGTATTCTCACCAAGTACAGGCGATAAAAAAAGCGAAGCAAACAAATGTACAGATATACAAAAACTAAACAGAGAAGTAATAATAATAAGTTGGAAAAGAACAAAAGAAAAAAAAAAGACTGACATGGAGACCACCACCATGAGGATCCAAAAAGAACACAATGCGCCAACTAAAAGAGCAAGCCGCCCTGTAGATGTTCCCCAGGACCCTAAATAGATCCGTGATGTTCCTCTTTAGTGAGGTGATCATAATGATCTACCAGTAGTATGCTGAAAAGCGTGTCATGACCGCAAAAAAAAAATAATAATAATAATAAAAAAAAAAACACCAAACCGTGGATTCAGATCCTAGGCTGTTGCTAGTATCACGACGGCATGCCTGTTTTCCTATTCATAGCACAGAACTATGGGCAAAAGCAAGAGAAAACGATGTGGCACACTAACTAAAGAGCCGCGCAATAAGTGTTCCACTTTTGTGAGATTATCATTTTTGCTCTACGTGTACCATGCTGAAGGGTGTGTGACCAAAAGTGACACAACTACCAGAAAAAAAAAAAAGATGGGGGGGGGGGGGGGGGTGTCACGACCCTGTCCTGCGTTCCGTGTAAACACACATTCACACTCACTATCACATTCACCTACATACCACACTCAATCGTGCACAGTTACACAGGGGCATACAAGGGTACAATCATACAAACATTTATTACCCCATACAAGTACAATCACACTAACATGTATTTCCCCATACAAAACAAAAGAGAGAGAGGTGCGAGGTTTCCAACCGACTATCACGGTTACTAAAACTCGACTAATGAAAAACACCCTGTCAGTGCTCTCAAACAAGAAAAGTATACAAAGTATTTCACTATTTTAGTTCCTGATTGTTTAAGAATGTGGCTCTAAAGACAGAGTATACTTATGAGTTTATTATAAAAAATCCCAAGAAGGCGAACAGTCCCACGAAGACAGGATTTACGTAGTCACTTCTTCGTGGCTGTCGGCGACACTTTTCCTGATGTAGATACTGTCGTAGCTAATATGATATTCCAACGGTAACTTCCTGGCGTTGCGGCGCTACACCGAGGCCTTTCAGCAACCCAGTGAACTCAGTACTTGTCCGGACTGGACCGCTGTTAACACAGTTGATACTCGTGTACAATTGTCCACATACACCGTAAACTCAAACTCAAAGTAAACCCCTTCTGTCTTACAATAGTTGAGCCACACCAGACTAAACCACTACAGCAGTTACGTGTTAGACACTGTTCTTTTTTTGCAACGGTACAAAGCTGAGTAAAATTGCAAGAAGAAATGTAACTTCCACGTTATGAACAGTAAAAATACTAGCCGCAAAACAGAACATCATTTCACATGTAATAGTTAAAAAGCTTACCCCTACACAAAGGGCAAATACTTGGGTAATAGTGACGATCAGCGTCAAAATGGCTGTTTTGACGGTTTTTCCGCTCATCAGCTACATCTCTGAACAGGAACAGACGTCAGTTTTCGTTACGTCACAATTTGTTTCTGACGGAAGCAACATACGCAATTTCAGTGGTTGACGTCATCATCTACTCTATCAGAATTCTATCATTTCAATTAAAAACACAACTTACTATTATGACAGGAACCAAGGAACCTGTCTATATAACGGACAGTAGTACTTGTTACGATTTAAATTACAATGAATTTTAAAATACAACAATCTGGTTCCTGACATCCTCTCCCCCCCCCCCCCCCCCCCCCTGGAAAAGACAAATCTTGAAAGTAATTGAAAGAGTTTGTCAACTTTCACAAGAGAGATCTGACTCACAGAAGTTGAGTTTCGAGTACAATACAAAATCGTGATACGAACACGCATATATCATAAATGCAACATATAACAAACATTTTGCAAACATTTGGTAAATCTTTTGCGAGGCAAGAATGACAGAAAATTTCGCAAAAACACTCTTTCACTACTGGATGGATGGTCTGCTGTAAAATCTCTGCTCTATATACATACAACTCGCTGTAAACATGACTAAGTTGGACACCTAGACAACGCATCAGCTTCTACCTTGGAACAGCCTGCAATGTGAACTGAACTCCTGCAGAGCCAAAGCCCACCGAATAAGCCTGGGCGGCAACTCCCCCTGGTGACCTTCCTGGTTCTCAGCTGACCTGAGATGTCCAGCGAAGTCCCAGAGTAGAAGTACGGGCGGTCTACAACCCCCGAGTCCTTCAAGCGACGTGGTGCACCGCACGTCCTCGGAACATGGTTCAGCTCCCTGCTGAACAAGAGTGCCCCCACTCCCAAGGTTCATTTACTTGCAGCATCAGCTTTTACTGACTTGTAACTCCAAGGCGCATCCATTCCAGTCCTAACTGGTGTTCACGCTCAGCTTGTCTGTCTCTAGCGAACCTTTCAGCTTCCGCATCCTGAACTAGCCTCCTACGCTCAAGCTCACTATGATAAAAGTTCGCCAACTTCTCACCTTTCAAGCCCATTCTTTCTCCAAGGAGCAAGACCTCCTCGACTGTGTCGGGTAGACGTGATGTCTCTCCAGCTGACATCGCGCCAACCAATTTTGGAGTCAATACCTGAGTCATACCCCGACCAACACCTGCAAACTTTGGAGTAACAGGATCTGCCATAACTACACTCAAAACGACGGCGACCACCAGTAATCCCATATACTAATTAAACTATCCACCTATATACAAAACAGTGTTCCGTTGAGTGCGTCTGTGAGCCCGCAAGCCCCCATAAAGCAGATAGCGGTTTCTATGTACCACTGAGTACTCACATGCCAACCTGCATCACGTCAGCATGGCTAAAGGTTTCTACATGGTGTGAGCAGTGCGATTGGTCTACATCTCGGCTGAGAGGTTACAGCAGACGAGTAGTCACTTCTTTGTGGCTGTCGGCGACACTTTTCCTGATGTAGATACTGTCGTAGCTAATATGATATTCCAACGGTAACTTCCTGGCGTTGCGGCGCTACACCGAGGCCTTTCAGCAACCCAGTGAACCCAGTACTTGTCCGGACTGGACCGCTGTTAACACAGTTGATACTCGTGTACAATTGTCCACATACACCGTAAACTCAAACTCAAAGTAAACCCCTTCTGTCTTACAATAGTTGAGCCACACCAGACTAAACCACTACAGCAGTTACGTGTTAGACACTGTTCTTTTTTTGCAACGGTACAAAGCTGAGTAAAATTGCAAGAAGAAATGTAACTTCCACGTGATGAACAGTAAAAATACTAGCCGCAAAACAGAACATCATTTCACATGTAATAGTTAAAAGCTTACCCCTACACAAAGGGCAAATACTTGGGTAATAGTGACGATCAGCGTCAAAATGGCTGTTTTGACGGTTTTCCGCTCATCAGCTACATCTCTGAACAGGAACAGACGTCAGTTTTCGTTACGTCACAATTTGTTTCTGACGGAAGCAACATACGCAATTTCAGTGGTTGACGTCATCATCTACTCTATCAGAATTCTATCATTTCAATTAAAAACACAACTTACTATTATGGCAGGAACCAAGGAACCTGTCTATATAACGGACAGTAGTACTTGTTACGATTTAAATTACAATGAATTTTAAAATACAACAATCTGGTTCCTGACAGGGGGGGGGGGGGAGGGGAAGAAAAAAGAAAAAGAAAAAAAGGGGGGGTGGGGAATTCAGATCAGCTGTTGCTAGCATCACCACGGTAGGCCTGTTTTCCTATTCATGTCACCGAATCTACGTCTCCACTCGGCAAGACCCGAGGCCAAAGCACGGCCCCGCCCCTTTCCTCTCAGTGCCGTGTATTGGCAAAACACAGTACGTCCATGACGCCGTTTTATGGATAAATAGATGATTTCAAGATGAACGACATCTACGTTATGGTCTGTTTCCTCAAATGACGTCAGTGAACTTACTACAGTACTTTCTTTCCAAGTTTCAGTCATATCAAACTACTCGTGCCTCCCACGTTGTCCTGTCTGGCAAAAAGCTTGCCAGACCATGCCACGTGTTGTGCTAATTATGCCGCGGGACGCGATTGGCTGAATTCTGTTGGCTCGGCACTTTTGACTGACAGCAGTGTAGTCGTGCATTATCGGCCAAAGAATGAGTAAACGAAGTAGCGCAATAACAATACCTCGCGTCGCCGAAGAAGGGTGCCTACCATCGTCTCGGCTTTCTGCCATTTTTAACATGCATGCACGCATGCGTCAAAACAATCACGAGGTTTATCACGTGGTTACAGGGACAAAAATACCACGCGGCCTGGGACAACAAACGCACGTGGCCTGTCGACAGACTACTAACTTCAACCAGCAAATGATCACTTTGTCCCAACCAGCTGGATATTAAGTAATTGCTGGCTATTTTGTAGTGGCCTGTTATCTAGACAGTGAACATGAAATATAATAATAGCAATAATGATAATATGTAATATCCATCTGCATATGTAAAAGAAAAAAGAAAAAAACCCAAAAACAAAAAAAAAAAAGAAAGAAAAAGAAAAAAAAAAAACAAAAAAAAAAAAACCAAAACGCACAAACATGAGAGACATAAATGAATGAGTGATTTTATCTCTAAAGCTGTAATTTATAAGATCCAAAGTTACCTGCATGTGGCATGTGCAAAAAGGAAGAACACTTTTCCCTCACAGTTCGCAGTCCATTACATGTATTTCAGGCCAATAACTGTATCCGAGTCCGTCGAACTTGCGCCGTCACTGCCTGGCACTGCTACAGCTGGGTGTCCTGTACTTCCCAGCAAAACATATGTCTGAATCTGTCAGCTTTCCACTGTCACTGACACTATGACAGCTGAGTGTCCCTTATTTCACAACAATAATGTCTGAGTCTGTCAGCCTTGAACTGTCACTATCTGGCACAATTACAGCTGTCATTACCTGTCACTGTTGTAGATGGATGACCATTACTTCAGAGTCACTGGCACTGTCATTACAGTGTCATTGTCAGTCCCTGTTACAGGTGAGTGTCCATTACTTCAGAGTCACTGGCACTGTCATTAGCATTCACAACATGAAGAGAGGGCCTAATAAGTGCATCTGCACCTATGTCGTTGCGCCAGGTTCCTGCACCAGCTCTGTTGCCCACTTGACCCCTGCGCTGACCACGCTGACCACCAGCAATTGCACCCCTGCGCAAGTTGCCAGTCACCTCTCCATACCGCCTGGTCTGACGTCCACGGAAGTTCGATCCAAAGGGTCGTCTCATTCCGCGACCGCCTCGAGCATATAGTGGCGTTGAGGTGTTGACCAGGTCCATGTTGATCTCCATGTCTGTCAGATCGGCTAGTTCCTGGACAGCCACAATCTGTAGATCAAGAGTTTTAGCATAGATTGTTCCCCTCATGGACCACACTGACAGTACGTTGGGATGGTCCTTGCACGCTACGAGCAGGTCATAGTTAGCCTTTGTCAGGTCTTCCACTATCATATAGTCAGTGTCCCGAAGCTTTTTCTTATTGCTGAGAACCAGCTGAGTGGCTTTTCTTGACAGAAATTTCACAATGACGGGACGAGGGTTGTCTACCTGTGGTCTCTTAGGCCCAATTCGGTGTGCAGCTTCAATGTCCTCACTGTGCAGGTCACGTAGACCAAGTTTGTCATGCAGAAGTTTGAGCACTTCCCTCACACTTTTCTGGCGACTCTCGTTCCTCCTCCGCAATCCCGAATATACGTATATTATTTCGCCTTGTGTATTGCTCGAGGTCATTTGCTCGACGGTCAGCAAGTGCAGCTTGGTGTTTAGCCTCCGACGCAATTCGAGTCAAATCCCCCTCCTTCTTTCTACACGCATGAATGTCCCTTTTCAACTGGTCGTTTTCTTGACGCAGCTCGAAGATTTGCCCACTCATTTCCTCTATTTTGTCGTTTAGGTTGTCAATTTTCTTAGACATGGCATACAGTTCCTTCAACAGGTCTGCATTGGAGATATTACCCTCCATCAGGCTAACGCTACCTGCTAACTGGCCGGCCGTAGGTAAGTCATTACCACCACCCATGGCTGCTGCACTTTCCGTTCGACTGGTAACTTGAAAATGGTCACGAATAGTTGAAGATGCACTTACAGACCTTTCGCTCCTGTGTTTCTTCGCTTTGCTCTTCTCTGCAGAGGCAGTCTCCTTACTTTTATCAGCAGAATCTGACACATCATGGCTGCTCGACTCGTTTCGTGACTGTTGTGCCTGTTTGCGTTTTCCGTGCGCCATATGTTGCCGGTGGGTCTCGCACTGCACGCCTCGAGATGTCAGGCCGAAAATTTCGTGTTTTGCGTAGAAAACCCCCCAAAATTTTTACACCATCCTCATCTGGAGGAAGGGACCGTGCCTAGGCAGCCATCATTATGTTGATGGTGTTACTCCTCGTTGGTTAATTAATTAACCAAAAGAGAGCCGAAAAAAAGGCACGACCACCTATGAGGGTGAGCGATGTTCCGCTGGTGGCCATCTTGTTTCCTTTTATTCTTTCTCCTCACTACCATCCTTCCACGTGGATGTGCTTGTCGGCTCATTATCTAGATCTAGAGAGACATAAGTGACATAAACTGACACTCACACATCAGTGATCACATCAAATCAGTGGTAATCAGAAATTCAGTCATCAAAGAAAAATCTCGTGTGTTTGTGTAGATCTTTCTGCTATGCGGTTGGGAGGAATCAGCATGCCGGCCTGTCAGATTCGAGGGATCTTGAACTGACTTACGTTTTAGTTAAAAGATCTTTTAAGAAAAGCTTGTAGAAAGCAGTACAGGACCTGCGAGATTTTTCTGCCAACTGTTTTTGAGACTGACAAATAGATATTACACCAATTCCTGTTATTCTGTCAGCTTTTGTCTGATCTGCCCACCTTTAGAAATCTCCGACTTTTCCCGCGGTTTTCTATTCAGGCACGCATGCGCCGACACCTTGCAAATGGCTGCCAAGCAGACGAACCTCAGCTCACAGTGTTAGAGTTCGGCATTTTCCACTCAGACAATCATGCACGGTAGCTTGTAAGGCCAAAGTGTATATTTTCATGGAGCGTTATTCAGCGTCACTTGTATCCTATCATTATTTAAATATTGGTCCAGCCACCACAGAGATATTAATGTGTTAATTTTTTTCCTACGCGAAGAGCCATGACCCTCGATTACAGGAGAGGGGAAACCATGACTAGCTCTGTCCCAACTTTCAAACAGCTCTTCTTCAAATATCTTATGTCACACGATGTTTTAATCGTCCCACGTTTATTCTCGCCCATTCCTACATGTATTGACATAATTGGTATGTTATTCACGCTTTTTAAATATTCTTTATTAGTGCACGTAGTTTCTTTTCACTATAGATTCATTGCTATTTCTGTTTTGTTCCTGTTGCTGTACATGGGACAGTTGTGTGTGTGTGTGTGTGTGTGTGTGTGTGTGTGTGTGTGTGTGTGTGTGTGATTTAGATAGACATTACTACAATAAATACTACTAGAATTAGAAACGGTAGGTATGAAAATTGGCTGTTTTACGTTAATTACCTCTACCGTTGAAAAATAAAGTTTTCTTGACTCTCTCTCTCTCTCTCTCTCTCACACACACACACACACACACACACACACACACACACACACACACACATCCGAACTGAACACCCTCAACCTACATGACTGTATTAGTTGTCCCCGAAAAGATTAAACAAGTCATATGTTGCTACTTTAGAAGTGTCACGACGTACCTGGAGGCACGCTTGGATGCATGATTGCAGTCTGCGGGCCAGCTATTGATGTGGATAGTGGATAGGCATTAACGTTTCGTCCAATCATATGTCTAGCCTGCTTCCTGAACTCCACCCCTGCCCAGATATACAAGATAAAGTTGATGGCGTGGGTCACACACTTCAGAACTCTGGCAACGTCCCACCAGAAGACAAACTGCTTGTCTGACCACACCCGGCGGATTACTCTTGCATATATCAGAGCCACTTGCGTTGGAAGCATGAGCACAACAAAGGCAATAGACGCTGCTATGGTGGTGTAAGTCATCCGGGAAATTATGTGAGTCCTTTGAGCGGTGCTGACTTGGTGGGCCAGCCGTTTTAATTCCATCACTTTCCGGATGAGAAAGTAGTTACTGATGACCATGATGACTGAAGGCACATTAATGCTGATTGCGGTATTGAAGGAAGCCATTGGTAATTGGGCAGTTTTTCTAAAACGTTTACTCCAACCGCACTTCCTCTTTCGCCTGAAATCTCGTATAACGAAAGGAATGTAGGAATTGAAGCCGAAGCAAATAATGACAACACTGGCGACTATGATGTAGGCGACTTTGATTCTGCACGTTGCACGCAAGCGTTCGAGCCGAAAAATAACAATCACTCGATAGACAGTCAGGATCACAAGCATGAAGGCTGACTGCCACCCCAACGCTTCTGTCGACCACAAGAAAAGCACGCACAGAGCCTTGTTCTGCTCCTGATATTTAAAATCAAACGTATACCTAGTCCATTTGCCCAAGCACAAGGTGATCATTATGAGGAGGTCAGTGGCGGTCAGTGTTTTAAAAAACACGTGAGACGCCGAGTTGACATGCAGCCGGTGCAAGATTATCAGTGTCAGGGAATTGCCAACGATTCCTAAAGTCAAGATGAAGGGTCCAGCTATGATCCACAAGTATTTACTTCTCTCAGGCCACGGATCTGATGTACCGTTGAATGGAAATGCACGAGATTGTGCTTCCATTGTTCCTGGCTATTCCCTTCTAAGCCTTCAAGTATGAGACACAGAGAAGCACTTTCAACTTTGAATTGGTTAGACACTAGTTTTTGTCGGCGTCACTGCTTGCTGTAGTCAGAGTAACACAACTGCAAGAAAGGAGTCACGCGATGTGTTTATGTCATTTATGCATTTACACGTAATCTGTGCGTTCTTCAGAAATACTTTTTTTTCTTTGAAAAGTTCCTAAATGGGATGTACAACATCAAGATGACGTCAGATTTGTAAAACTGGGTCAACATCAGTGTCAATTCTGTCGGGAGAAAAATTACACCGCTCGCCAGTGCAAACTTTCTGAGTGTTTTACGTCCGAAAATAGTAATAAAACAGAGAGCGAAAGTGTGAGTTATGACTTTCCATAACCCACTCAGTGGTTTACGAGTTCACAAAAACACACTCCAGTTACGTCATCAATCAGAAAGTGCGTCATTTGAAACATTTGGAACGCATACGTCACGGCCGGTGCACAGTGATTTTGCTCACTTTTGGGGGAGAAATTTCATTTCCCCCTAGATCACAGAAAAATCTCTGCAAAGTATTTGCGAGTGCACATTGGAATGTCAGTACATGAACATGCCTTGAATGATATTTTTCTTTATCATCCATAGCGGCTTCTTTGATCTCTCCTGTGTAGTCATTGTCCGTATTGTACTGTTACTTGAGAAATCATGTGACACAGAGCACGACATCACATGACAATCAGGCATGGTTCCCTGAAAAAAGGTTCTTTCAGACAGAAAGAACAGAGATACAGCCATTCTGGCAAAAAAAAAAAAAAAAATCGTCATCGATTAGCAAGTACATGTATTACTACTCCTCGGGGGAGAACTCCCTCCCGATGTCAACACCATCGACGACCAGAGACATACATAAGAGACTCGGCATATTGGTGTTTCCAACTTTATAAATTCGTTGTACAAGTACAGAACAACAGTAGCCTGTACCTAGCAAGCACTCCTTACTCAAATTTCGGACAGTTTTAACCAACACTTATCAAAATTCGTTCTCAAAAAGTTCAGTCGAAGCTGGCGGCTCATCGACATGTATGCTGTTTACTGATTTGGCCGTGTGCCATCGGCGCAGAGAATTAGCAGTTATTCCCCATCAAGCTGTGGGATACCGACGAGTATTTTGATCCAAGACGCAAATCAACCCTGAGCTTTAGCGAAGGGTTGATTGCGTCTTGGATCAAAATACGAGTCGGTATCCCACAGCTTGATGGGGTGTAAATGCTTTATCATCCTTTTTTGGGCCAATTTATGGTATATTTTGAACGTTTATCCTAGTAAAAACTGACAGTCGACAGCGGCTGCACATAGCAGACGAACGAGTTTATGCGTCGGCAGAGCACTACGCCGACAGAATAAAGTGCGCCTTTTTATGCTGTCAGGACGGTGTCAATTCACTCATGAACTCAAATCCAAACAAAACCACAAGTTTTAAACTTCCACTAAAGACGCAAACAACCATGCTGACGCTTTCAAGGAAATGTAAATTTGGGAGGTGAATGCGAAACCGATCAAAACTGAACAGCTCTGTTCACGCGTTGTACGATTAGGGCGCGTTCAAGCGGGGTTCTTCCTGTTGCGATTTTCACGAAATCTGAATCTTTGTGAGTGTTTATTCTAATATTTGTAGTACATATACACCGATTAAAGTGACCTTCCCCCCAGCAGCTACATTTTATAACTGCATGCATGACTCAAACGATTCAAGAAGCTTCTGTTCAATCGGAGATGTATCTAGATCACGAATCCGCTGCCATTCTCTGCGCCGATAGCACACGGCCAAATCAGTAAACAGCATACATGCCGGCGAGACGCCAGCCTCGATTGAACTTTTTGAGAACGAATTTTGATAAGTGTTGGTTAAAACTGTCCGAAATTTGAGTAAGGATTGCTTGCTAGGTACAGGCTACTGTTGTTTTGTACTTGTACAACGAGTTTATGAAGTTGGAAACACCGATATGCCGAGTCAAAATGTTTCATCGTCGATGGTGTTGATGTAGCGTTGGTGGGTGTTATGGGGATAAAAGTGTCCTACACGCCAGCAACGGGGGTTCGTTGTTTCGCTCTCCAAATGATCACCGACACAGTTTCTGACAGTTCCAATATATTTATTCAGTAGCCTCTCAGCCAATCAAACCACTCAAGCAGTGAATCCAATCCAATAAAACTGAATTGATGCAATCGAACTGAAGTGATCAAATCGAATCACCCTGCAAACAAGTAGTTTACAGTATTGTTAAAATACAGAATACACATCATTCATCATTCAGCAACATCACAACACTCATACACTTCATTTACAACATACAGGCTTTCATCCAAAAAGACTTACAATAAATACCTCTAGAGTGCGATAATTCAGAATACGTGTGAACACTACCAGTGAAACCAGAAAACCTATCACATGAATAAAACAGCTGACTTACTAAAGATAAACTTTAACTGTCACAATACTTCAATTCACTTGCAATACACAAATACAAGCACATACCTCATCAGGGTGACAAAGGTGAAAAATACACAGAAACTGCAACAGCAACTACAGAGATGTTGCCTCCTTGAATGGACAAGTAAAACTGAACTAGCTCATACACTGACTACTAGTGAGGTGAACAAGTGAACTCAATTCAGGTACATGTATCACACACATAAAAAGCATGCAACCAATGTTTCATGACTGGCTCTGCAGGTTAGATAGAGACCAACTGGCAGTGCATATTGTTCATGCATGACTGACTTTCTACACTCATTCACTCTCCCATTCACACTATGCCTATCAGTCTGTGCTCTGTGCTCTGTGCGTGTGTGTGTGTGTGTGTGTGTGTGTGTGTTCAGCTACATCTACTCACATACTAACCCTTACACACTAATCACTAAATACTAATTAACTACCTATTGTGAATAATTATAGAAATAATTCACTCTGCCACATTGACATCGGGAGCGAGTTCTCCCTGAGGAGTAGTAATACATGTACTTGCTCATCGATGACGACGGGTTTTTTTTTGCCAAAACGGTTGTATCTCTGTTCTTTCTTTCTGAAAGAAAGAACCTTTTTGCAGGGAAGCATGCCTGATTGTCATGTGATGTCGTGCTCTGTGTCACATGATTTCTCAAGTACTAGGCCCCATGGGCTCGCCTTCACGCGGCGGGGCTGATTTTGCCAAGCTTGCCCACCCCTTTTGCTCTTTCTTTACTCTTATTTCTGCCTCACTCGGTCCATTCACCTGTCTTTTGCTCTCTTAAAATCTCCTCCGGGGGGGCGGTCAGTAAGCGGGTGTCTGCTGACCCTTGGTCCAGTGAGACATCTGAGGGTCGTTTCTGAAGGCCGACTTCACTGGATTCCCCCCACCTGGTCTTCAGCCTGGCGGGCTTTGTTCTCAGCGCCCTGCTGGTGCTGCTGAACACCTGTCATGTTGAAGACCTTCACAACGCACCCCTCTCTGGTGCGTTGTTTTCCCAAACCGCCTCACGGCGGGGAGGTTCCGTGTTGGAGCGGTCTGTTCTCCAACTGCCTCCCAGGCATGTTGTCTTCATTGGCAACTAAGGAATTTTCCTTCCTACCTCTCTGTCTATCCCTCACCAGCCCATTCACCTGTATCTTTCTCTTTAAAACCTCCCGAATTTAGCCGCTCTGTCCTTCCTCTCTTCTCTCAGCTGATTTCTAAGTTCGGCCCTTTCATCTATATTTCTTCTTTTTAACCCCTCACTCACGTCTGCACTACCAGTGGTTAGGCATAAGTGATGTTGGGAATATGCTGCGAACTGGTTTGTTGCGCCTAGGAGATGATAGGTTGCAATGTTTGCTGTGTATGCGCTTAGTATTTATCTTTGTTTTAACTAGTTGTAATTGTCATTTGTTTTCTACGCTTTTTTGTAACCGGGAGTTCGATAAATTAGCATGAAGGTGCAGCGTCTCCTGCGTGTCCTGGGTTTATGTTGCCCCGTGGACCAGTTTGCATCCTATGTCCAGCGTTACATTTTTGTTTTTTTCATGTAGTGCAGACACACTCAGCCGCGAATTAGTCTTTGTGGCTTGCGCGGCTTTAAGCCCTAAAAACTCACTCACTCTCAAGTACTAGTACAATACGGACACTTATTACACAGGAGAGATCAAAGAAAAAGATGCCGCCATGGATGATAATTGCAGCGGATTCGTGATCTAGATAGATCTCCGATTGAACAGTAACTTCTTGAATCGTTTGAGTCATGCATAAAATGTAGCTGCTGGGGGGAAAGGTCACTTTAATCGGTGTACATAATAATAATGAGTATTATATAGGCGCTTTACCCAATTTCATGAATCGGCTCAAAGCGCCGCGAACTGAACCCAACACGCACGCTCACGTGAATCACACACATTCTCTCACACACTGGACATAAACACATTACAATCACGTGGTGCGAAGGGTCAGCTCAGCTATTTAAATTTTGGAATTTAGAATTGTATTTATTTTTTCAAATTCGGTGGGCTGAACATTTCCAAAGCAGAGGGGGAGGAAGCCGGAGTACCCGGAGAGAACCCCCGACGATCGGCCCGAATGAACGGTGCCACATACGAGAAGGAAAAATTCTTTGCCCCGAGTGGGACTCGAACCCCTGACCTCTCGCATTGGTGACAGGTCTCTTAACCACTAGACCACCGACCGCCCATACATGTACTACAAATATACTGAGCCACAAAAGAAACGCAAATGGAGGGGTAGGTAGGGGTGAATAAAATTGAAGGCACTGTATGTGTGCTGTGACCATTTATTCCGTGCGGTCATGTGAGTCAGCATTGGATCTAGCGTGCAGCACGTGAAAATCAGGTCAGTGCCACTAAAAATGAGCTCACAGCGGCACCGTGAACGTGGAACCGCGTTTTTGCACATGCAAGTCGAATGCAAACAGTCATGTCGATCTGTTGGGCTGAACAGTATTCACATATCACTAGGAATAAAAACCCAGGCTGTTACGTCCTGGCAAAGCAGTCACTTCCGCATGACCAGAATGCCAAGACTGAGCTCCGTCGATAGAGAAAGAGCTGCCGTACATCAGATAGACAAGTAGAAAACTACGTGAACTGTAAATTGTGATTGATCAGCAACGCTGTTAACAGTTTGCACAAAGTACTGCATGTCACTGGTGTCGCTTCTTGTGTACAATGTATCCCCCTCCCTCCCTCCCGGTTGTTGGCTTTTATGCAGAAGCACTGACCCCTCTCCCACCCCTGTCAATTTTTTACCCATGTGTAACAAAATGAGTCTTTGTAATAACCCTCTGTCGTCTGTCCGTCTGTCTGTGGTAAACTTTATCATTGATTTTTTCAGGAAGTATATTACATAGTAGAAACATCCAATTTAGCACAATGATAGCTGGTACACATCACTTGAAATGACCTCCCATAGACTGATAGAGGTCAGTGTCACAGAATCATGGTGAGAATTTTAAACGTTTTCTCTGTTTCTCAGCAACAAAGACATCAGGCAACACAAACTTAGCACAAATGAAGTTGGTATAAATAACTGTAATGTGTACAGTTTGGATGACCTTGGCTTCAGGATGAAGGTCACAGGAGCATGTTGAAATTGTTAGAAATCAAACTTTCTGCCTGATCTGCATTGTAAGAATGGCTTCTTGAGTGACCTATAGCAAAGGTCAAGGTCACACATGACTCCTAAAGGCTTTGCCTAAACTATTTCTTCTTTTCTTTTGTGTTTTGCAAAAGGGTCACCCCTATTTTGGAAAAGTGTCATCAATTTATATTTTCTGTGTTCAGGTTTATTGGAACCCTGTTACTGCCTGCTGCTATTACATCTGGAACAGCACGTGAACACCCTTTGGACTATTCTCCTTGGCTGAATCTTTAGCAAAGTCGCAGAAAACACGTGAATATATCTGTCCAGATGTCCTAGTCGACTTCTGTAACAGACGAACAGCCTGTGCCTGCGACTTCTGTAACAGCCTGAACACCCTTTAGTATATCTTCCATAGCGGTCCATGAAGTAGGGAAATTAATTAGTAGCATGCAAAACAAAAAATCAAGTGGACCAGATGACATCAGTCCCCATATCTTAAAACTGTCATTACCATATATTGTTAACTCCCTTACTTATATTTATAATCTCTCTATCCAGCAAAACGTGTTTCCCTCACAGTTAAAAAAATGCAAAAGTGATTCCGCTCCCTAAATCAAGAGAGATGGCAGACCCAAATAACTACCGACCAATTTCCCTTTTATCGGTTTTCTCAAAGCCATTGAAGCGACACGTACACACACACACTTACAAGCCTACCTAGAAAGCAGACAGCTTATCCACCGTTTTCAGCCAGGGTTTCGTCCCCTGCACTCCTGCCACACCTCTCTCACTCGGCTCACAGACACTTGGTTATCCAACTGAACAATGCACAGACAACAGGGGCCATCTTTCCTGATTTAAGAAAAGCGTTTGATCTCGTTAATCATACCATCTTGATCAAGAAACTTCAAAGTTATTTATGTAGTGAACCCACTGTCTCTTTCTTTCAGTCATATCTTGAAAAAAGGCAGCAGAAAGTAGTTGTAAATGGGTCATTCTCTAATGTCAGAAACATATCTCTCGGCGTACCCCAGGGATCCATCGTTAGCCCTCTACTATTTAACATTCTTATTAATGATTTACCTCTGCATCTGACTAGCAATAATATTGAGTGTGACATGTTTGCGGACGATACATCGCTCCACTCCGCTGACAAAGATATCACTGTTGTTCGTAGTCGACTTCAGGAAGGCCTAAGCGGCGTGTCGGACTAGTGCTGTATTAATTCAATGTCCATACACCCCGTAAAAACTAAGTCCATGGTAATAGCTACCCGTCAAAGGCACCAACTCAGCCCTTTGTCACTCAGTTTGGTTCTTAACAACGCGCCTATAGAGCAGGTGTCCGAACATCGTCTTCTCGGCATCACAATTGATAATCAGCTTAGTTGGAAAGCCCACACTAACACCGTAGGCAAAACGCTATCCAGACAGCTATTCGCCCTCTCCAAACTACGGCATTTTCTTGACTTGGACAGTCGTAAAATGCATTTAAACGCGCGCACACGGTCTCATTTGGACTATGCGTCAACGGTGTGGGATGGTCGCAGTCACATTCACTTAAAGGGGCTTAACTCCCTTCATAGACGTGGAGCAAAGCTACTTTTGCCGTACCCTCATCTTACAGCTGATGAGAAGCTGAACCAGCTGCAGCTTCTTCCCCTGTCAAAACACCTGCTATACAACAAAGGAATGTTCATGTATAAGCTTTGGACCAAAAGGGCTCTTAGCTATTTATCCGACTGTTGCCACCGCTCAGCTTCCCGGTATGGCTGTTCAAACAGCCTGTGTACAATCCCAAAGCCGCGAATTGACATTTTCAAATGTAGTCTTTCATTTTCAGGGGCGGCATTATGGAATAGTCCTCCAGCGCATGTTCAACACGCTTGCTCTGTCCCAACTTTCAAACAGCTCTTCTTCAAAAATCTTATGTCACACGATGTTTTAATCGTCCCACGTTTATTCTCGCCCATTCCTACATGTATTGATATAATTGGTATGTTATTCACGCTTTTTAAATGTTCTTTATTAGTGCACGTAGTTTCTTTTCACTATAGATTCATTGCTATTTCTGTTTTGTTCCTGTTGCTGTACATGGGACAGTTGTGTGTGTGTGTGTGTGTGTGTGTGTGTGTGTGTGTGTGTGTGTGTGTGTGATTTAGATAGACATTACTACAATAAATGCTACTAGAATTAGAAACGGTAGGTATGAAAATTGGCTGTTTTACGTTAATTACCTCTACCGTTGAAAAATAAAGTTTTCTTGACTCTCTCTCTCTCTCTCTCTCTCTCTCTCACACACACACACAAACACACCCACCCGAACTGAACACCCTCAACCTACATGACTGTATTAGTTGTCCCCGAAAAGATTAAACAAGTCATATGTTGCTACTTTAGAAGTGTCACGATGTACCTGGAGGCACGCTTGGATGCATGATTGCAGTCTGACGGCCAGCTATTGATGTGGATAGTGGAAAGACACTAACGTTTCGTCCAATCATATGTCTAGCCTGCTTCCTGAACTCCACCCCTGCCCAGATATACAAGATAAAGTTGATGGCGTGGGTCACACACTTCAGAACTCTGGCAACGTCCCACCAGAAGACAAACTGCTTGTCTGACCACACCCGGCGGATTACTCTTGCATATATCAGAGCCACTTGCGTTGGAAGCATGAGCACAACAAAGGCAATAGACGCTGCTATGGTGGTGTAAGTCATCCGGGAAATCCTCATTTGAGTCCTTTGAGCCGTGCTGACTTGGTGGGCCAACCGTTTTAATTCCATCACTTTCCGGATGAGAAAGTAGTTACTGATGACCATGATGACTGAAGGCACATTAATGCCGATTGCGGTATTGAAGGAAGCCATTGGTAATTGGGCAGTTTCTCTAAAACTTTTACTCCAAGCGCACTTCCTCTTTCGCCTGAAATCTCGTATAACGAAAGGAATGTAGGAATTGAAGCCGAAGCAAATAATGACAACACTGGCGACTATGATGTAGGCGACTTTGATTCTGCACGTTGCATGCACGCGTTCGAGCCGAAAAATAACAATCACTCGATAGACAGTCAGGATCACACGCATGAAGGCTGACTGCCACGCCAACGCTGTTGCCGACCACAACATTAACACGCACAGAGCCTGGTTCTGGTTCTGATATCTAAAATCAAACGTATATTTTGTCCATTTGCCCAAGCACATGGTGATCATTATGAGGAGGTCAGTGGCGGTCAGTGTTTTAAAAAACACGTGAGACGCCGAGTTGACACGCAGCTTGTGCAAGATTATCAGTGTCAGGGAATTGCCAACGAGTCCTAAAGTCAAGATGAAGGGTCCAGCTATGATCCATAAGTATTTACTTCTGTCAGCCCACCGATCTGATGTAAAGTTGGATGGAAGTGCGCGAAGTTCTGCTTCCATTGTCCCTGGCTACTTCTACGCCTGCAAGTATGAGACACAGAGAAGCACTTTCAACTTTGAATTGGTTAGACACTAGTTTTTGTCGGCGTCACTGCTTGCTGTAGTCAGAGTATCACAACTGCAAGAAAGGCGTCACGCGATATGTCATGATGCATTTACACGTAATCTGTGTGTTGTTCAGATTTTTTTTTTTTTTTTTTTAAGCTCCTACCTGGGATGTGCAACATCAAAATGATGTCAGATGTGTAAAACTGGGTCGTTAGGGAAAGATAGAAACGTTCAACGGCTAACATTCTTTGTCGTTTCATGACGTCATTATGAGCCGAAGACGCGCGCACAAATCTGTAGCATAAGATAAGATAAGATAGATTTATTGCTTCTTAGTTACAATTAAGAAGAATTTGCTTCGTCGGCGCGTTCTAGACTCCAGAGTGCAGTCCCTTTTCGGCGGGTCGTGAAAATGTGACTGCTTACAGCCAGCGCCATTTTAAAAAATGGCGTTTTTTTTAATTTTTTTTTTTTTTTTAATAGAAAACCGAAGACTTATGTGTCATATGAATCGATTTGAAACGAAGTCTTGAATATCCGACCACTTTTGGTTTGGGCAAAATCTTTGCCAGCGGACAATTATTGTTGCGCTTTGATGGCACTGTTTACGTGGTACACTGATCCAACAGGATGTGAGTGAACGGCAAAGGGGTTGCACTCTGACAGGCATTGAGGATCCCCCTGGGTTCAGAGCTGGTCAAGGAGAGTAAACACACACACACACACACACACACACACACACACACACACACACACAGGTTTGTGGGGGTGGGTGTTTCAGGGTTTAACGTCCTTTTCCACCACATACGAGTGATATCAAAGACGGGACAACCATGAAAAAGCCAGCACAAATATTTGGCCTGAGCCGGGATTCCACACACACACACACACACACACACACACACACACACACACACACACACACACACCATTATCGAATGCCGTGGGTCGTTGTACAGCAGTACGAACAAGATTACATTTGACATCATTGTCACTGGAGGTGCTCGAAAGGTATATTTTAGGCACATTTCGATTTTTAGATTTTTCCACCTCGATTTTTCTCTCAAATTTTCACTTACGCCGAGGTCGTCAGCTATTGCAGATTCATATACATGGTAGATAAAAAGTTTGGTCACAATTAAGTTTTCAACATCAATATCCACTTAGAGAATACATAGAAATGGAGCAAACGTCTGGCAGATGAGCACGACAAACTGCCTCCTGACAATGCAACAAACACTTTACTTATATGCCTATACCACAGAAAGCAAGGAAAAATTTCAAGCGGAAGCTGCCATTTCTCGTAGTAGCACCAGAGTCCTATCAGTATCGCTATGCTGATACAGCTACCTGACTCCTGGTCCCGCTGCAGACATGATCTCATTAGCAGACGACTTCCCGTTTGGCCAATCTTTCGTTAGATTTGCGAAGTCTGTGTCTGTTTCCCTTCAAAGCAAATGCATAGTGGTATTTAATGAGAGTTCCATAGTGATTTATAACTAGCGTTTGTGTATTTTTGTCTGTGGAAGTTCTTTTTGTGCAGTGCCATTTAGGGCTAGGCAGATTTGCGCAGACAGTGGATCTGAAGTTCTGAACAGTGGGAGAGGTTTTGTGCCGGCCGGACTATAAACACTGTGTTGCATTGTCTCAGCTTCATCTGCGTGAACCTTGCGCCATTTGATTCTATTGTCTTGCAATCGCTTACTACATGTAGATTGAGGATGACAGGGGATTTGGTCTAGTGGTTAAGGCATCCGACTTCGGATCCTGAGCTGCCTAGTACGAGTTCCTGATGGGCAGGAATATGGTGGGATTTTTCTTACCATATCGAGTCAAATTCATGTGCAGACTCGTTTACGGTGCCTGTCTCGCCTTCGTGTACACACGCACGTACACATATCAAGTGTGCACGCTTAAAATCCCACGTTCATCTTTCGAAGAAGAGTAGGCTGTGGCCGGTGGCGTGGTAAACAGAAATAGTGTCGCACGCACCAGAGTGAAAAGCAGGGTGGAGGTTTGCACATAAAGTAGCGCCTAGCGGCAGCAGGCTTTCGAAGCTTCGTCCTCCAGCCCTGCGGCACCATGCGCATTTCAAAAGCAATGGATATGCGCGCCGAGGAGGTC
Organism: Batillaria attramentaria; assembly: GCA_018292915.2. Lineage (NCBI taxonomy): Eukaryota > Metazoa > Mollusca > Gastropoda > Batillariidae > Batillaria > Batillaria attramentaria. The sequence continues at coordinate 184,698 of JACVVK020000687.1, read as the reverse complement.
TACCATACCATACCATACCATACCATACCATACCATACCATACCATACCATACCATACCATACCATACCTTGTCGTGTACGATTACAGCGAAGCCGCTAGCAAACGGTCTTGTTTGAAACTGTCTTATTAGACCGGCAAAAAATCGGCCCGCGTTCCCGCGTGTTGGTTTTTAGTGACAGTCATAAAATGATTTCCAATCAGTTGGAAATGTACCGTCCGAACGTAATCTTCGGCTGAGCTATATCCGAAACGATTTTGCGGTTTCGCAGCAAGAAAACAGCAGACGAAAGTCAAGCTCTTATGGGCATAAATACAATGCACCAGGCTGCTGGTTTACTGGAATGTCAAGGGCACTGGTTTTGGGGTGTTTTTTTTTTTTTTTTTGGAGCGTCTTTGTCAGTTCACCATATATGACCAATATATGACCGATCGTCGGGTGTTCTCTCCGGGTACTCCGGCTTCCTCCCCCTCTGCTTTGGAAATGTTCAGCCCACCAAATTTGAAAAAATAAATGCAAATCTAAATTCCGAAATTTAAATAGCTGAGCTGATCCTTCGCACCACGTGATTGTAATGTGTTTATGTCCGGTGTGTGAGAGAATGCGTGTTGGGTTCAGTTCGCGGCGCTTTGAGCCGATTCATGAAATTGGGAAAAGCGCCTATATAATACTCATTATTATTATTATTATTAATGCAAAGCGTCAGGCTTTTGTGGCGGTGTAAATCACTGCTTCATAATAAAGTACCAACGTGACCGGACGGTGTCAATGGAGACGCAGACGGTGATGGCGTAGACCACTTGGACGCGGTGACGATGATGATCCTGGTTGAAAGATTAGTCGATTATCACCCAAGCGCCACACATGCCTCCGAAGAGATCGGTGGCTCAAACCAGAGACTCGCTCAACCCGCCCACACAACCGCCGGCGACGCACTCAAGGGCAACACTGTCGTTGCTTCCGTCCTCAGCGACGATGGCGACGGCTTGTGCTACAATAGGTGGAGATTGACGACGAAAAGGGGGGGGGGGGGGAGAACGGGTGATGACGCAGTAAAGGGGGGGGGGGGTAAAGAAGTGTTGACACGGTGGTCACCAGGCACCCCTTCACGTCTCGCCAAGTGGCTCCCTCAACGACGTCGACGTGTCGGAATAACGATGACGAAGCAATGTAGCGGCACCGATGATGGGGCAGCGCCGACGATGAAGAATATGACGATGTAGGTTCCTGGAGATATTAATGAGCGGCTAGCATACCGCCACGGCAGCACGCCACGCAGGGTTACGTCCCGTGACGCTGACGAAATGGCGAAATGTAGTCGCCGTAGTACTGGCTCCTGTCCACCGCTTGAAGCAAGGGTGCTCACCCCGGAACGGCAGCGGGTAAAGGGGTCGAAGAATAATTATGAAAAGGTCGAAGAAGATGCAGTCAGCAGGTTCTGAAAACTCATAACTCATTGTCAATATTCTACCAGAATTTCCCAGGTAACATCCTCAATTGTCGACTAGCTCACTGACGCGCGATAGCACCGAACTAGAAATGTCGTACCCTCAGGAATTTACAAGACATAAATAACAGTGTCTCAAAGATGGTGGTGAACAACGAATTTATACTCAAAGGTGTCGATGAACGATGATGGAGATGATGAATTTACAATTACCTTTTGCCCTACCCCACCTTCCTCTTTTCCCCCATAAACAAAATACATGTACACGAACTTAAGCACACACAGTAACGAAGGACAACCCACTCATACAACGAGGTAAGGATGCTGGCAAGGAATAATGAAGAAAGAGAGAATTTGAACCCTTACCAGACAACCCGTCACAACGCCGGCCCACAACACACAAAGCAGGAAGCTACATTCAAAATGCACTCCAGTATGAGCAGGTAAACCAACTTGCAACCATACTTCAGGGTTCACCTCAAAGCAGACAGCCTGGTAATTACTTTGATGCATGGGTGTTTTTGCTGTGGCAAAAGTGGCTCAGATATTTATACAGATTAGTTCTTCGTGTGTGTCCCAAACTGAGGGCTGTCGCTGTATACATATGCCTGTGTACATGAGGGCGAGACACGTACCGTAAAGATATGTACACACAAGAAAAGTCAAAATACTATTCTAGAGACCTATTACCTGTCAAGATAATTATGCACTATGACGTTTGCTGTCCTTGTCATCTGTATGCTGTCATTTATTTTAATTCATTGTACACCGTTTTCAGACAAAGTTTCTGTGTGCCACGGGCGGCGATTCAGTTGCGGACATGACGAGGAAGGTCTTGAGAAAGATGGTGTCTGCTGAAGTTGTACAACAATCCCGGGCAGCGTGGAAAACGACGATTTAGATCTCCGAAGCTAAATATTCGGTAAGCCGATGCTCTTACAAGCGGAATTAAAATTGACAGAACATTGTGTGCAAAATTGCACGGAGAGTAGCCGAAAACAGCTGTTGTCTTTGTTTTCGTTGGTGGGGACTGACCAGTCGTGCTTTTCATTTTATCATGAAAATACGTTTGACATGTTTAAATAAGCCTAGTTAGTCCACTGCGCAAACAACAACAACAACAACAACAACAACAACCTGATGACATTTCAGTGGCGATCTTATTTCTAATATTTGGGATTTTTTTTGTCAGATATCACCGAAAGCGATTTGGGCAGGATACTCGCCGATTAACTGGTGGTGCTTTACTAGGCACAGGGATGGCAGCCGCAAGAAAGTGTCAGTGAAACGACCTGCGCCTGCAGTCTCTCGTGGTCACTGCCGATCCCAACGAACACAAATTTCTGGACATTCCTCCATGTTGTTCCAGTGATGTCATTGTATCTGAGGGGTTTATGTTTTCTTGTTTGTTTGTGTTTAGGACAGCAGCCATTCTTAGTACAGGCGCACTTTTAAGTTGGGTCAAGCTAGCCACAGTGAAGGGTCAGTTCTCACGTGCGCTGGCCATGTGATCGCGTCTTGAGCGCGTGATTTCTTGTATCAACGCTAAAGACAGAACCTAGCGAGAGTTTCCCGCGTTTTCATCAGTCGCTTTCTGAGAGTCCCCGGAGACGCGTGTGTCGCCCCTCCAGCCCTCGAATCTTCCTGTAACCGCTCTCTTCGTTCCCTCGCTATAGGTCTCATCTTCTTGCTCAGCCTCTAGACTTATTTTGGTATATGGGAACCAATGTTGAAACTGTTACTGGATACATCTTCTATTTGGAACTATGTGCACTGACACTGAAGAAACTGTGATTCTGTATTGGATTATTTGTGAACTGTGTTTGGAACCACTGAATTCGGACTTGGAATTAGTCTTCAGATAAACGGTGACTGTGTCTCATTTTATTCCCTTTTAACTAGAGAACAGCTGGTGTAAAATAGGAAGATACTTGTAGTGGCTCGATGTACTCCCGGCGCTAAGAGATCTGAGTTAACATAACTAGTCAGAGCAGTTATGTAAAGTCGTTGTCTTGGTTTAGACAGATACTGGGTGAGAACGTTTTTTTTTTAATAGTTGGAGAGAGACTCTAGTATCAGGCTCCTTTGTTTCATGCCCAGTCAGAGAGGGAGGTTTCCCAGCATCTGTGCTATATGCAGTACACACGCGGCCGAGTGTGTATTGTCTATTCCATTCAGTAACTGACGGTCACCAGGCAGAGCAAGGAATTCCATTCACAGAGTGACCACGCTCTCGGTTTACATCATTCACGGAATTGTCCACTCCACTCTGCTTTAATTGTACTGTCCCGCCCGTCCCGTATTTTGTAATTTATTTCTTCCCGTATTTTTTTTTTTTTTTTTGTATAAGTAGTGTAGGTTTTAGTACTCTAGTTTGTTGCCCGACAAATATTAATCATCAGGCTCATATATTTTGAGCCGAATCTGTGTTGCCTTATTACATCTAACGATTCATATGATCCGCATGTAACTTTTACTGGAATAAGTGAACACTCTGATTTTTATTCTCTTGTCAGTTGTTTCTTTCGAGAGATAGTGTAAGTTTGATGAGTGATTGAGTGTGGAGATGTGTGTGGCACGTAGGCCCGACAGTATGATGCAATACTCTTTCGCACTTCAGCCATCTGTGGCGTCGCTAACTGCAGACTGTCGTTAACTGCAGACAGATCGCAGAAACTGATGATAACTGGGATACATCACTAATTTGGTAATTAAGGCACAATGATGACGTTAACGCGCCTCCACCTAAGGATTTGTTGATCAATAAAAGCAGCAAACATAACGTAGTTTAATAATTTGCGTTCCGTGACAATTTAATGAGAACTCCCGAACAATGCGGTGCTGACCTTGACCTCGAGTGCGCGCGACTGAGGTACAGGCGCGTGATTTGCAAGAATGGCGTGAACGTTTGCGTATCATGTGCGCTTCTTTTGTGCAGCGTTGCACTCACGAGTCACTTTGAGCACTGCTGTGTCGGATGGAAACCAGGAGAAAAAGTGAGTTGTTTTTTTAATGTTGTTTCCATAGTAATGGAAACAACATCATAGGACGGGCTAAATTTTCCACGTTCATGGGCAAGCATCTGTGGTACAAACGCACGTCACTGCCGATCTCCCGCAGAGACGATTTTGCAAGTGTAACTCTGACAATGACGTAAGAAAACATGCGTCATCGACGCTGGCATGTATGGTCCGCCGAACGCACTTCTCCTCCTCAGTGAGTGCCGTCTGTGCGGATGTGTGTGTGTGCGTGCGTGCGTGCGGCTGTGTGTGTGTGAATTGTGTCCAGGCCCGTTTCTTCGAAAATACTTAACCGAATGGCTTCAAATTTGGGGTATCCAAATATATCAAAATGTTACATTAGAGGAACCAAGCGTGTGATGATTGCTTAAGTGATTTGGGAGTTATCGCCCTTTTGAGACAAGTTGGTTGTCTTTCGTGTACAGGCGTAATATTAATTTAAATCACTCAATTTTTTGGCAGTAGATAGCTTGAATACGGACTCTGAACAGAGTCACTACTAGAAAATGGTCGCTCTTATAGTTTTCATGTAAACCGAGCCTGAGTTGACATTGCATGTGAACCCAGTTCAGATGCCTATTTCTCCGAAAATACTAAACCGATCGATTTCAAATTTGAGGTTTCTAAATGAATCAAGATTGTTAAATAGAAGGCCCGATCCAGGTACGATTGCACACATGATTTGCGAGTTATCGCCCTTTTCAGAAAAAAGTGGCTTTCTGGCGTTTAAAGGCGTAATATTTACCTAAACCACTCCATTTTTTTGGACGTAGATAGCATGAATACGGACTCTCAACTAAATGAATTTTGGAGGTTGTCGCTTTTATACTTTTGGCGTAAGCCGTACCTGATGAAAGTGCTGGTGAACACACTTTAGATCTCAAAATCGCTCCTACTATACATAGATAATGAGCCTGGGGTGCCCTAAAAAATATGCAAAAAAATTAGAAAAATTCACTGCAGCCGTTATCGTCAGTTGACTGGAAAATTTGTACTCACAGCACATTTCCTCTACAAGCCACACGCCTCACAAACATCGAAAAAGAGACGCACGCGCACTGACGTAAAGTAAGTGCGTCATGTTTGATTGACGTGATGCTGTTTTTTCTTGGGGGTGTCTCGCCACTTTCTTTCCGAATTCCTCTGTTTGGAGACGTGGTGTATTTTACTTCTACTATGTCGCCATCTTCGTGCAATCGCAGAGAAGACACGGGATATAACAGAATACAACTCCAATACTTTATGAACAGAATATGCACGGAGAACAAATTCATGAAAGAAGAAGAACCCAGAACGCTGTGCAGGGCTGCTTACGTACTGAACAGGTCAGATCCATCGCAGAAAAGGCACGCGCGCACTGACGCAAAAGGCAGTATCAGCGTCATTTTTCCGACGTCATGTTTGATTGACGTGATACTGGCATTTCTTGGGGATGTGTCGCCACTTTTTGGACGTTCTCTATGTGTAGACCCCATCGATGAGTGCATCCTTGCCGTTGGAGATGGGGCTTGCGTGTCTCCATGACCCCGAGAGCTATGCTGGCGGGAGATTCGTCTCCTGGTAGGGCCACCCATGCTGGTCAGGTCGAAGGGTAGAGGCCAGACGAAGCGCACTCACTGGTCCTCCAGGTTGGGGGTTTGAGTAGGGCTAACAACCCAACTCTTTAAAAAAAAGAACTTGTTACAGAAACTACAACCACAGATCTACAACGCAACTTGGTCCAGGAAGAGTCCTCTCTAGTAGAGCCCATGACGCGAGCTGGTGAAAGCCCTCGGGAAGCCAGTGCGCCGACTACTCTTCTGACGGCCAAGACCAAAGCCAGGATAGGGACCTGGAACATCCGAACCCTATACGAAACAGGAAAGACAGCACAAGTGAGTCAAGAAATGCATAGATACAATCTGAAGCTGCTCGGCCTGTGTGAGACAAGATGGACAGGAACAGGACGCACACGACTCACCTCCGGAGACACCATCCTCTACTCCGGACACGAAGACGGCCAGCCACACATGCATGGAGTAGCGTTGCTGATGACACCTGAAGCAACACAAGCACTATTGTCCTGGGAACCAGTGTCACCAAGGATCCTGAGCGCCAGGTTCAACTCCAAGGGCAGGAAAGTCACCATCCTCCAGTGCTACGCTCCCACCAACGTGGCGGACGAAGAAGAAAAGGAGAACTTCTACGAGCAGCTCCAAGCCGTCCTGGACAAAGCACCGAGAAGAGACCTGAAGATCCTCATGGGAGACCTCAACGCCAAAGTGGGCACCGACAACACAGACAGAGAACTCATCATGGGCAAACACGGAACAGGGACACAGAACGAGAACGGAGAGCTCTTCACAGAATTCTGCACCACCAACGACCTGGTCATCGGAGGCACCATCTTCCCGCACAAGACCATCCACAAAACCACCTGGACATCACCGGACGGAAGAACTGTAAACCAGATCGACCACATCACCATCGGCAGGAAGTGGCGAAGAAGCTTGCTGGATGTCCGAGCAAAGCGGGGAGCTGATGCAGCCTCAGACCATCACCTCGTCATTGCAGCGATCAAGATCAAGCTGAAGGCCTACAGAGACCAGGCGGACAGACCATCTCACAAGTACAACGTGCACAGTCTGAAGGAGAGCGTCAAGACCAACGCCTTCAGGTGTGAGCTGAGGAACAGATTCAGCGCTCTTGACACACCACCTGAAGAGACAATCGAGGAGCACTGGCATGACCTGCGAGAAACCTGGACAGCAACATGCAAGAAAGTGCTGGGAAAGAAGACGAGACAACACAAAGAGTGGCTTACATCTGACACCTGGGACCTCATCACAGAGAGGAAACGCCTGAAAGACCTGATCAACCACACTGACGACCAAGACGACAAGCGCGACCTGCAGGCTCAATACTGGGACGTCAACCGGCAGGTCAAGAGGAGCGCAAGGAACGACAAGAGGAACTTCATCAACGACCTCACAGAAGAAGCAGAAACAGCAGCAGGACAACGGAACATGAAACGGCTCTACGAAATAACAAGGACACTCTCTGGGAAAAATAACAACCCCACCAGACCAGTCAAAGACAAGAATGGACAAATCATCACCAAAGAGGAAGACCAAAGGACAAGGGGGGCTGAACACTTCAAGGAAACGCTCAACAGGCCTCCACCACCAGTCCCACCAGACATACCACCGGCAGCCCAGCTACTCGACATCAGCACCAACCCCCCTACCAAGACCGAGATCATCAAAGCCATCAAGTCCCTCAAGTCTGGCAAAGCAGCAGGCCCCGACGGCATACCACCAGAAGCCCTCAAGGCCGACATCCAGACCTCCACCGACATGCTGCACCCGCTCCTGAGGAAGATCTGGGAGAACGAGAGCGTGCCACAAGACTGGAAGAAGGGACACCTGGTAAAGCTGCCAAAGAAAGGGGACCTCTCATCCTGTAGCAACTGGCGAGGCATCATGCTCCTGTCCATACCAGGGAAGGTTCTCACCAGGATCATCCTGGAGAGGCTGAAGACCGCGCTGGACAAGACACTCCGGGAGGAACAGGCAGGATTCCGCAACGACCGATCCTGCACTGATCACATAGCCACGATGAGGATCATCATCGAGCAGTCCCTGGAGTGGCAGACCCCCCTGTACAGCACCTTTGTTGACTTCCAGAAGGCGTTCGACAGTGTTGACAGGGAGGTCATCTGGAAGCTGATGTCTCACTACGGTTTTCCACCAAAGTTTGTCAACATCATCCGACAGCTGTACGAAGATGCCACCTGCCAGGTAATCCACGACGGGAAACTGACAGAGCCATTCACAGTACGGACCGGCGTTCGTCAAGGCTGCATCCTCTCACCCACAATCTTCCTGATGGTGGTCGACTGGGTCATGAGGCAAGCCACCGACGGCAAGAGGACAGGGATCCAGTGGACCTTCAGCAAACAGCTCGAGGACCTGGATTTCGCGGATGACATCGCCCTCCTCTCCCACAAACAACAAGATGCGCAGGAGAAGCTGAACAGAGTCGCCAAAGAAGCTGAGAAGACCGGCCTCAAGATCAACATCAGCAAGACCGAAGTCATGAGAGTCAACCACAAACAGCACGACCCCATCCGGCTGCACCAGTAAGACATCAAAGAGGTGGACAAGTTCGTCTACCTCGGCAGCGTTGTCAGCAAGGATGGAGGAACGGACGAGGACATCAAGAGCCGCACCAACAAAGCCAGACATGCCTTTCGCACTCTACGCCCCATCTGGAGATCCACAGCCCTATCCCTGCAAAACAAGATTCGGATCTTCAACTCAAATGTGAAGTCGGTCCTACTCTATGGCTCGGAGACATGGCGCACCACCAAGACAAGCTCCCACAAGCTGCAAACCTTCATCAACAGATGCCTCCGCAACATTCTCAACATCAGATACCCACTGGTGATCACCAACCAAGACCTCTGGGAGGGAACAAGACAGGTCCCCATCGAGCAGGAGATCAAGAAAAGGAAATGGGGATGGATCGGACACACTCTGCGAAAGTCAACATCAAATGTCACCAGGCAGTCCCTTGATTGGAACCCCCAGGGAAAGCGCAAAGTGGGCCGACCGAAGCAGACCTGGCGGAGGAGTACGGACGCTGAAGCCAAGGCCGCCGGAACGACGTGGGCCGAACTAAAGAGGGCGTCCCAGAACCGAGTGCGCTGGCGGAGTGTGGTTGCAGCCCTATGTTCCCCAGGGAATAAAGAGGATTAAGCTAAGCTATGTGTAGACGGGGAAAGCGGGAGTTTCATTGATGTAGTGTGCTTTGTTTTTCCCACTGACTCTCACTCAATAGCATAGTAGAGTGAGAGAACACCACATAGGTCTCAATGGAGCACAAACGCGGCTCGCGCGAGTCTGTGTGTGTGTGTGCGTGTGCGCGTGCGTGCGTGCGTGTGAGTGTGTGTGCGCGCGCGTGTGTATGTCTGACATAACACATAGTTAGAAAACGTTCGCCGCGCAGACTTGTCTGTTAAACATATTGGGTTGGTATTAATTCGATCTTTACACTGCGCACGCAGCAGCAACACTTCAATTTTCATGGGCCTGCTTTCATTGCAAGAACTGTATCAAAGTTATTACGCCAAATGTATTATGCGTCATCCCATTGAGGAACAAGGAGGAACGGCCCCGTCCTACAAAGTTGTTTCTCCAAACTTCATATTATTTTGTCTGTTTTGTTGTTATTGTTGCCGGTTCTCCCCTCTCCACGTTCTACCAACGACACTAGATCCTCTACGACCTCGACCGATTAGCCACGTGACTGGGGGTGGGGCCGGGTGGGGGAAGAAGGGAGAGAGAGAGAGAGAGAGGCAGAGATAGAGGGTGGGTGGGTGGGTGTTTAAGAGTTTAACGTCCTTTTCCACCACAAAAGGGTGATATCAAGGACGGGGCAACGAGAAAAAGGCCAGCACAAATATTTGGCCCCAGCGGCCGGGATTCGAACTCTCGGCCCAAGCATTGAAAGTCCAACGCTCTACCATTCGGCCACCCTGGCTCCCCAGAGAGAGAGAGAGAGAGAGAGAGAGGTCAGTTCCGTGAACTAAACATTTGCCGTCAGCCTCAGGCAGGTCGTCATACAGAGAGAGAGAGAGATGACGTCAATTCCGTGAACTAAACTTTTGACGTCAGCCTCTAGCACTGAGATCGTCTGAGGATGCTTGTTCATGTCTTGTGATTTCCCTGTTGGCTTTGTGACTTCTCCGACTGAATTATTTTTCACATGAAATCTGGAAGATCTAGAGGGCTGATGAAATGTCGGAAGCAGTGACGATACTTGCAGATTTTGTCTGTGAACCAAACATTTGACGTCAGCCTCAAGATGCTCGTCTGTCAGGTGATACTTCTTCATATCTTGCGATTTCCTTGTTGTTTCTATGACTTCCGTGACTGAATTAATTTTGATATAAAATCTGGAAGATCTAGAGAGCTGATGAAACGTGGACTTAAGTGCCTCGGGTTGTACTTACGAAATTGCAAAATTGGAACTTTTTTGACCAGCGCTTCTCGCAGAAACGTGAAAAAATTTGTTTATCTAAAAGCTCTGTTATTCTTAATACTAAAGCTATAATAGTGCAGTAGTTCATGTCATATGTGCAGTTGGCATAAGTGACAAAAATACCGGAATGATGAGTAATTTGAAGGAGTCTTTTCATAGATATTTGGCCTTATATGCAAACAACCCCTACCTCGGAAATATTTTTCTTACACAAAACCTGTCAGAGCTACAGAGCTGTGCTACGAAGACAGGCAGTATAATTGGATGATCTTCCCAATTTCAGAAGATGAAGCCATCTGAACATTTTTTTCGAAAAAATTCGTAACATGACCGATTTTTTAAAATCGGCGCTAACTCTTCTGAAAATGCGGCAGGCTAAAAATCGTGAAAGGTAGCTCTGGAGAAGGTGAATTCCCATTTTATCTCAAAGTAAAAGGCCTCCAACGAGGTGGTTTAGGAGATAGCCATCATTACATCCGTCCACACACACACACACACACACACACACACACGTCACTCCCGCCAAAAAGAACGCAGCAGCATAGTGTGCACGTAAGGTGTCTATGACGCAGATTTCGTTACGTCACTGTGTGCGTGAAAGTAAGTATTGTGTGGAGAAACGTCACAGTCTTGTTTTGTATCACTGAAACTTGCTGCTGCGCGTAGCAAAATCTGCCCCGTCTCATAAAGTTGTTTCTCCATAGAGAAACAACTTAAAAACGTCATAGATTTCAAAGAATACAACTTGACGTCTCTCTTCCAAAAACAAGATTGGGGTGACAGCCCGGTCAGTTGTTTCCATTCAGAGTGAGAGAGAGAGAGAGACAGAGAGAGTGTGTGTGTGTGTGTGTGTGTGTGTGTGTGTGTGTGTGTGTGGATACATGGCATTACAAAAGAACGACCGTGACGATAGCAGGTGATCAAATGGAAACAACATATTGGGCTGGTGGCCATCTTGTTACCTGGTAAAATGATGACATTTTGTAAGTGGAAGTCTGTTGTAGAGATCGCGAAAGTCACTGCATTTCGATGGAAATTTCTAGACCATCCCAGAACATGCGAGTGCAGTAACGTCACTAGACTACGTAACCTTGGAAAGATTCCGTACTTGCCAGTAAGTTGCGGAATGTTCTAGATCTGACCTGTCAGTATATAAGCAGCACTGCACAGCGTTCTGGGTTCTCCCTCTTTCATGAGTTTGTTCTTCGCGCATCTTCTGTTAATAAAGTATTGGAGTTCTATCCTGTTGTATCCCGTGTCTTCTCTGCGAGTGCACCGAGAGAGCGACATAGCAGGAGAAAAATACAACAAAGTCATAATATTAAATGGAATTAGGCATACAGTCTGAAGCGTTCCCGACAACCACAACGACCCCACACCCAGGGCGCTACATATGTATCAGACAGAAACGAAACAATGCTGACACGCCACAAACTTTCTAGTGTCGTAGGTGAAGTTCTCGGGAGGTGAGACAGAAGTAAGTTGTAGCCCGCAGCTACGACTTTCTTCTCTGTCACCTCCGGAGAACTACACCTACGGCGCTACCCCCCCCCCCCAAAAAAAAAACAACAACAAAAAAACAACAACAAACAAACAAAAAAACAAACAAACAAAAAACAAAAACAAAAACAAAAAAAAACCTCTGAAAACTGAAGTTTAAAACCAAACTTTCGGAAACAGTTAACAACTTCTCCCTGCAGACATTGTTTACAAAAGAAAATCTATGATGCGCCATTTGCACGAAGCGGGCCTGTTTTCATCTCAGTCTATGAAACCTACCTGAATGATTAATCTCAGTTTTAAAAACCGAGTTTTCGCGTAAAGATGAGTTGTAAAACCAAGCTTCAGCTTTGGTGCAAAGAAACAATCCGGTTTGGTGCAAACGTCGCTCCATATAAAATAGGTCAATAGCCGCTCCAACTCGAAATTTTCTCATGACTTCTTTGGTATAGGGATGTATGTGAAATGTTTGTTGCATTGTCTGGGCAGTTTGTCGTGTTCATCTGTGAAACGTTTGCTCCAGTTCTAAGCGTTTTCTGATCATTTGCTTGCTCCAGACTCCTATCAGTATCGCTATGCTGACACAGCTGTCTTGGCTCCCGATCAAGCTTCAGAAATGATCTCAGTAGCAGACGACTTCCCGTTTGGCGAATCTTTCGTTAGATTTGCGAGGTCTGTGTCTACTTCTCTTCAAGCCGAATGCATGTTGGTGTGAAAATTAATGACAGTTCCAAAGTGGTTTCTAAACAGGTTTTGTGTATTTTTGTCCGTGGAGCTAAAATGAAATGAAAACAAACTTCGATGTAACACTAAGGCGTAATTCGACGTAACACTAAGACAGAGCAACTTCACCTACCATTACAATGGCAGTTAAAAATAAGAAAAACTGACAAGATATTAAAAGGCACTCAAAAGAACATTCTGAGGCTTGCACACACACACACACACACACACACACACACACACAACTGAACACCTTCAACCTACATCTATTAGCTGTCCTCAAAAAGATGGACACGTCTTATGTTGATACTTTAGAAGTGTCACGATGTACCTGGAGGCACGCTTGGATGTATGGTTGCAGTCTGACGGCCAGTTATTGATGTGGATAGTGGAAAGACACTAACGTTTGGTCCCAGCATATGTCTAGCTTGCTTCCTGAACTCCATCCCTGCCCAGATATACAAGATAAAGTTGATGGCGTGGTTCAAACACTTCAGAACTCTGGCAACGTCCCACCAGAAGACAAACTGCTTGTCTGACCACACGGGTCGGCCTATTAATCTTGCATATATCAGACCCACTTGCGTTGGAAGCATGAGCACAATAAAGGCAAAAGCCTCTGCTATGGTGGTGTAAGTCATCCGGGAAATCCTCTCGGTCACTTGAGCCGTGCTGACTTGGTGGGTCAACCGTTTTAATTCCATCACTTTCCGGATGAGGAAGTAGTTACTGATGACCATGATGACTGAAGGCACATTAATGCCGATTGCGGTATTGAAGGTATCCACTGGTAATTGGGCAGTTTCTCTAAAGCTTTTACTCCAACCGCACTTCTTCTCGGAGCTGACATCTTGTATAACGAAAGGAATGTAGGAATTGCAGCCGACGCAAATAGTGACGACACTGGCGACTATGATGTAGGCGACTTTGACTGTGCACGGTGCATGCATGCGTTCGAGCCGAAAAATAATAAGCACTCGATAGACAGTCAGGATCACAAGCATGAAGGCTGACTGCCACCCCAACGCTTCTGTCGACCACAAGGAAAACGCGCACAGAGCCTTGAGCTGGTCCTGATATTTAAAAGCAAACGTATATTTTGTCCATTTGCCCAAGCACAAGGTGATCATTATGAGGAGGTCAGTGGCGGTCAGTGTTTTAAAAAAAAACGTGAGACGCCGAGTTGACATGCAGCCGGTGCAAGATTATCAGTGTCAGGGAATTGCCAACGATTCCTAAAGCCAAGACGAAGGGTCCAGCTATGATCCACAAGTATTTACTTCTGTCAGGCCACGGATCTGCTGTAAAGTTGGATGGAAATGCATGATAATCTGCTTCCATTGTACCTGGCTACTCCCTTCTACGCCTACAAGTATGAGACACAGAGAAGCACTTTCAACTTGCAATTAGACGCTAGTTTTTGTCGGCGTCACTGCTTGCTGTAGTCAGAGTAACACAACTGCAAGAAAGGCGTCATCCGATGTGTTTATGTCATTTATGCATTTACACGTAATCTGTGCGTTCTTCAGAATTATTTTTTTAAAGTTCCTACCTGGGATGTACAACATCAAAATGACGTCAGATCTGTAAAACTTGGTCAATATCAGTCTTAATCATGTCGGGAGGAAAATATCAATCCGTCAGTCACTCTCTGGGGCACAGAGTCTTTCAGTGGAAAGTACCTCTGTGCTAGCACTCTCTGGGGCACAGAGTCTTTCAGTGGAAAGTACCTCTGTGCACAGTGGGGAAATGGCGCTCACTGCGCTACCGTGACGGGCCTAAATTGTCTCGGTGCTCTCAAACACAAGGTCGCGCACTATGTCATCCTTGACCAGCTTTGAACCCAGAGGGATCCTCAATGGCGCAAGTGATGGCAGGCTGTCTTCAGAGTGAAAGTAGGCGTGTTTCTGAATCAGAGACATTCATAACATGTCTCTGTCTGAATGGACAGATCTATTATTACATTCAGTCTTAGAGCACGGGTGTGTATGCTTTTGTAATCGTCTCTTATTCCACCACAAGGCAGGTACGTGATCGTCTGCACCGTGCAATAATATTTGCCTGTAGAGTGCAACACCCTTGCCTGTCAGAGTGCAACCCCTTTGTTATGTATTTCTCTGATTCAGAAACACGCCTACTTTCACTCTGAAGACAGCCTGCCATCACTTGCGCCACTGAGGATCCCTCTGGGTTCAAAGCTGGTCAAGGATGACATAGTGCGCGACCTTGTGTTTGAGAGCACCGAGACAATTTAGGCCCGTCACGGTAGCGCAGTGAGCGCCATTTCCCCACCGTGCACAGAGGTACCTCCACTGTGCCCCAGAGAGTGCACCCTTGCCTGTCAGAGTGCAACCCCCTTGCCGTTTACCTCACATCCTGTTGGATTAGTGTACCACGTAAACAGTGCCATCAAAGCGCAACAATAATTGTCCGCTGGCAAATATTTTGCCCAAACGAAAAGTGGTCGGATATTCAAGACTTCGTTTCAAATCGAATCATATGACACACAAGTCTCTGCTTTTCTAAAAAAAAATTCGCCATTTTTAAAAATGGCGCTGGGTGTAAGCAGTCACATTTTCACGCCCCGCCAAAAAGGGACTGCACTCTGAAGTCTACTGTGCTAGACTCCAGAGTGCAGTCCCTTTTCGGCGGGGCGTGAAAATGTGACTGCTTACACCCAGCGCCATTTTTAAAAATGGCGATTTTTTTTTATAGAAAAGCAGAGACTTGTGTGTCATATGATTCGATCTGAAACGAACTCTTGAATATCCGACCACTTTTCGTTTGGGCAAAATCTTTGCCAGCGGACAATTATTGTTGCGCTTTGATGGCACTGTTTACGTGGTACACTGATCCAACAGGATGTGTGTAAACGGCAAGGGGGTTGCACTCTGACAGGCAAGGGTGTTGCACTCTACAGGCAAGTATTATTGCACGGTGCAGACGATCACGTACCTGCCTTGTGGTGGAATAAGAGACGATTACAAAAGCATACACACCCGTGTTCTAGGACTGAATGTAATAATAGATCTGTCCATTCAGACAGAGACATGTTATGTATTTCTCTGATTCAGAAACACGCCTACTTTCACTCTGAAGACAGCCTGCCATCACTTGCGCCACTGAGGATCCCTCTGGGTTCAAAGCTGGTCAAGGATGACATAGTGCGCGACCTTGTGTTTGAGAGCACCGAGACAATTTAGGCCCGTCACGGTAGCGCAGTGAGCGCCATTTCCCCACCGTGCACAGAGGTACTTCCACTGTGCCCCAGAGAGTGCACCCTTGCCTGTCAGAGTGCAACCCCCTTGCCGTTTACTCACATCCTGTTGGATCAGTGTACCACGTAAACAGTGCCATCAAAGCGCAACAATAATTGTCTGCTGGCAAAGATTTTGCCCAAACGAAAAGTGGTCGGGTTTTTAACACTTCGTTTCAAATCGAATCATATGACACACAAGTCTCTGCTTTTCTAAAAAAAAATTCGCCATTTTTGAAAATGGCGCTGGGTGTAAGCAGTCACATTTTCACGCCCCGCCGAAAAGGGACTGCACTCTGGAGTCTACCGTGACGGGCCTAAATTGTCTCGGTGTTCTCCAACACAAGGTCGCGCACTATGTCATCCTTGACCAGCTTTGAACCCAGAGGGATCCTCAATGGCGCAAGTGATGGCACGCTGTCTTCAGAGTGAAAGTAGGCGTGTTTCTGAATCAGAGACATACATAACATGTCTCTGTCTGAATGGACAGATCTATTATTACATTCAGTCCTAGAGCACGGGTGTGTATGCTTTTGTAATCGTCATTTATTCCACCACAAGGCAGGTACGTGATCGTCTGCACCGTGCAATAATACTTGCCTGTAGAGTGCAACGCCTTTGCCTGTCAGAGTGCAACCCCTTTGCCGTTCACTCACATTCTGTTGGATCAGTGTACCACGTAAACAGTGCCATCAAAGCGCAACAATAATTGTCCGCTGGCAAAGATTTTGCCCAAACGAAAAGTGGTCGGATATTCAACACTTCGTTTTAAATCGAATCATATGACGCACAAGTCTTCGCTTTTCTAAAAAAATTTCGCCATTTTTGAAAATGGCGCTGGGTGTAAGCAGTCACATTTTCACGCCCCGCCGAAAAGGGACTGCACTCTGGAGTCTACTGTGCTAGACTCCAGAGTGCCATCAAAGCGCAACAATAATTGTCCGCTGGCAAAGATTTTGCCCAAACCAAAAGTGGTCGGATATTCAAGACTTCGTTTCAAATCGAATCATATGACACACAAGTCTTCGCTTTTCTAAAAAAATAAAAAAAAATTAAAAAAAATCGCCATTTTTAAAAATGGCGCTGGCTGTAAGCAGTCACATTTTCACGATCCGCCGAAAAGGGACTGCACTCTGGAGTCTATCCGTCAATTACTTTTAATCATCCCAAAGAGGGGAAATTCAGATGGAGAGTACACACACACACACACACACACACACACACACACACGGGTGGGTTGTTGTCAGTTGCTGTTTTTCTTTCTCTCTTCAAGTGTGTAAGACCTATCAAAGACAATATTAGACCCGTCACGCTATAGCGGATCTAGAATCTTTGGGGAGGAGGGGAGGGGGAGAGAGAGAGTGGGTGAGTGGGTGGGTGTTTGAAGGTTTAACGTCCTTTTCCACCACATGCGGGTGATATCAACGACGAGGCAACGATGAAAAAGCCAGCACACACACAACTGAACACCCTCAACCTACATCTATTAGCTGTCCTCAAAAAGATGGACACGTCTTATGTTGATACTTTGGAAGTGTCACGATGTACCTGGAGGCACGCTTGGATGCATGATTGCAGTCTGACGGCCAGTTATTGATGTGGATAGTGGAAAGACACTAACGTTTCGTCCCAGCATATGTCTAGCCTGCTTCCTGAACTCCACCCCTGCCCATATATACAAGATAAAGTTGATGGCGTGGTTCAAACACTTCAGAACTCTGGCAACGTCCCACCAGAAGACAAACTGCTTGTTTGACCACACGGTTTGGCCTATTACTCTTGCATATATCAGACCCACTTGCGTTGGAAGCATGAGCACAATAAAGGCAAAAGCCTCTGCTATGGTGGTGTAAGTCATCCGGGAAATCCTCTCGGTCACTTGAGCCGTGCTGACTTGGTGGGTCAACCGTTTTATTTCCATCACTTTCCGGATGAGGAAGTAGTTGCTGATGACCATGATGACTGAAGGCACATTAATGCCGATTGCGGTATTGAAGGTATCCACTGGTAATTGGGCAGTTTCTCTAAAGCTTTTACTCCAACCGCACTTCTTCTCGGAGCTGACATCTTGTATAACGAAAGGAATGTAGGAATTGCAGCCGACGCAAATAGTGACGACACTGGCGACTATGATGTAGGCGACTTTGACTGTGCACGGTGCATGCATGCGTTCGAGCCGAAAAATAATAAGCACTTTATAGACAGGATCACAAGCATGAAGGCTGACTGCCACCCCAACGCTTCTATCGACCACAAATAAAACGCGCACAGAGCCTTGAGCTGGTCCTGATATTTAAAAGCAAACGTATATTTTGTCCATTTGCCCAAGCACAAGGTGATCATTATGAGGAGGTCAGTGGCGGTCAGTGCTTTAAAAAACACGTGAGACGCCGAGTTGACATGCAGCCGGTGCACGATTATCAGTGTCAGGGAATTGCCAACGATTCCTAAAGCCAAGATGAAGGGTCCAGCTATGATCCACAAGTATTTACTTCTGTCAGGCCACGGATCTGCTGTAAAGTTGGATGGAAGTGCACGATAATCTGCTTCCATTGTACCTGGCTACTCCCTTCTACGCCTACAAGTATGAGACACAGAGAAGCACTTTCAACTTGCAATTAGACGCTAGTTTTTGTCGGCGTTACTGCTTGCTGTAGTCAGAGTAACACAACTGCAAGAAAGGCGTCACCCGATGTGTTTAGTCATTTATGCAATT
Organism: Batillaria attramentaria; assembly: GCA_018292915.2. Taxonomy (NCBI): domain Eukaryota; kingdom Metazoa; phylum Mollusca; class Gastropoda; family Batillariidae; genus Batillaria; species Batillaria attramentaria. The sequence goes on along the minus strand of JACVVK020000687.1, from coordinate 166,013 downwards.
ACACGTAATCTGTGCGTTCTTTAGAATTATTTTTTAAAAAGTTCCTACCTGGGATGTACAACATCAAATGACGTGGTCTTTTATGAAATGAAAAACTTTCCCGCGTTATGAACTTCCTTCTTCTGGCCGCCATTTACAGCTCCTTCGAAAAGACTTCTTCCTTCATTTCTGTAATGCTGTACTGCGCCACGCGACATATATTAGTGTGTGTGTGTGTGTGTGTGTGTGTGTGTGTGTGTGTGTGTGTGTGTGTGTGACAAGCAGTTTGTCTTCTGGTGGGACGAGGCCAAAATTCTTAAGTGTTTGAAGACTTTATCTTGTATATCTGGGCAGGGCAGGAAGCAGGCTAGACATATGATGTGACGAAACGTTAGTGTCTTTCCACTATCCACCAACTGACGTCAAACTGCAACCATGGATCCAAGCGTGCCTCCACGCGTCTTTGCAAGTCGGACCGTTAGTAAACCAAGAAACCGAGAATACTCCGGTTTCTTGCATTATATTCAGAATGGAATGCACTTTATTTTTGCTTCAAACAATATTGTTCTAACTTTTACCGATTTTGAGATATTTAGGTATAAATGATGGTAGATTACTTTATTCCGAGTGTATCTATTGTTTTCATTTCATTTAAGTTCGCCAACAGCGATTGATGGGGTAGCCCTGCATGTATCTTGACACTGATAATCTTGCACAAGCTGCATATCAGCTCGGCGTCTCACGTGTTTTTTTATGTTGTTTCCATGTGTTCGTATGTGTGTGCGTGCGGTGTGTGTGTGTGTGTGTGTGAATTGTGTCCAGGCCCGTTTCTTCGAAAATACTCAACCGAATGGCTTCAAATTTGGGGTATCCAAATATATCAAAATGTTACATTAGAGGAACCAAGCGTGTGATGATTGCTTAAGTGATTTGGGAGTTATCGCCCTTTTGAGACAAGTTGGTTGTCTTTCGTTTACAGTTTAATATTTATTTAAATCACTCAATTTTTGGGCAGTAGATAGCTTGAATACGGACTCTGAACAGAGTCACTACTAGAAAATGGTCGCTCTTATAGTTTTCATGTAAACCGAACCTGAGTTGACATTGCATGTGAACCCAGTTCAGATGCCTGTATCTCCGAAAATACTGAACCGATCGATTTCAAATTTGGGGTTTCTAAATGAATCAAGATTGTTAAATAGAAGGCCCGATCCAGGAACGATTGCACACATGATTTGCGAGTTATTGCCCTTTTCAGAAATAGTGGCTTTCTGGCGTTTGAAGGCGTAATATTTACCTAAATCACTCCATGTTTTGGACATAGATAGCATGAATACGGACTCTTAACTGAGTGAAGTTTGGAGGTTGTCGCTTTTATACTTTGGCGTAAGCCGTACCTGATGAAAGTGCTGGTGAACCCATTTAGATCTCAAAATCGCTCCTACTATATATATAGATAATGTGTCTGGGGTGCCATAAAAAATATATTGAAAAATTAGAAAAATTCTTTGCAGCCGTTATCGTCAGTTGACTCGAAACGTTGTACTCAAAGCACATTTCCTCCACAAGCCACACGCCTCACAAACATCGAAGAACAAGGAGGAACGGCCCCGTCCTACAAAGTTGTTTCTCCAAACTTCATTTTATTTTGTCTGTTTTGTTGTCGGTTCTCCCCTCTCCAAGTTCTACCAATGACACTAGATCCTCTACGACCTCGACCGATTAGCCACGTGACTGGGGGTGGGGCCGGGTGGGGGAAGAAGGGAGAGAGAGAGAGGCAGAGAGAGAGGGTGGGTGGGTGGGTGTTTAGGAGTTTAACGCCCTTTTCCCCCACATAAGGGTGATATCAAAGACGGGGCAACGAGAAAAAGGCCAGCACAAATATTTGGCCCCAGCGGCCGGGATTCGAACTCTCGGCCCAAGCATTGAAAGTCCAACGCTCTACCATTCGGCCACCCTGGCTCCCCAGAGAGAGAGAGAGGGAGAGAGAGAGAGAGAGAGACGTCAGTTCCGTGAACTAAACATTTGACGTCAGCCTCAGGCAGGTCGTCATACAGAGAGAGAGAGAGAGAGAGAGAGAGAGAGAGAGATGACGTCAATTCCGTGAACTAAACTTTTGACGTCAGCCTCTAGCACTGAGATCGTCTGAGGATGCTTGTTCATGTCTTGTGATTTCCCTGTTGGCTTTGTGACTTCTCCGACTGAATTATTTTTCACATGAAATCTGGAAGATCTAGAGGGCTGATGAAATGTCGGAAGCAGTGACGATACTTGCAGATTTTGTCTGTGAACCAAACATTTGACGTCAGCCTCACGCTGCTCGTCTGACAGATGCTACTTCTTCATATCTTGTGATTTCCTTGTTGCTTTTGTGACTTCCGTGACTGAATTAATTTTGACATAAAATCTGGAAGATCTAGAGAGCTGATGAAACGTGGACTTAAGTGCCTTGAATTGTACTTACGAAATTGCAATATTGGAACTTTTTTGACCGGCGCTTTTTCGCAGAAACATGAAAAAATGTGTTTCTCTAAAAGCTCTGTTATTCTGAATACTAAAGACATAATAGTGCAGTAGTTCACGTCAGATGTGCAGTTGGCACAAGTGACAAAAAATACCGGAATGATGAATAATTTGAAGGAGTCTTTTAATAGATATTTGGCCTTATATGCAAACCACCCCTACCTCGGAAACATTTTTCTTACACAAAACCTGTCAGAGCTACAGAGCCGTGCTACGAAAACAGGCAGTATAATTGGATGATCTTCGCAATTTCAGAAAATGAAGCCATTTGAACATTTTTTTTCGAAAAAATTCGTAACATGACCGATTTTTTTAAACCGGCGATAACTCCTTTGAAAATGCCGCTGGATAAAATTCGTGAAAGGTAGGTCTGGAGAAGGTGAATTCCTATTTTATATCAAAGTAAAAAGGCCTCCAACGAGGTGGTTTAGGAGATAGCCATCATTACATAGATTTCATGTGAAAAATAATTCAGTAGGAGAAGTCACAAAGCCAACAGGGAAATCACAAGACATGAACAAGCATCCTCAGACGTAACCCCAGTCACGTGGCTAATCGGTCGAGGTCGTACCTCTAGTCACAGTTCCTAACTCAGGATTTTGGGCGAAGTGTGATGCGTGTTGGCTACACGATTGAAATTGTGATGGTTACGTGCTTTGACCCCATAATATTGAGGGCAAATTGCATTTCGAGGCTGGCGAGTGGCGCTATTTAAGCCTAGACGCCAAAAATCGTTTTCGAACATTGACCTTCGTTTCGAATCTATCACCAAAGACCACGCCCCTTTCTCTCCATATACGGCACAACACCGTGAATGGGACAACCGATTCAAAATGCAAATGGCTGCATGTTTGCAACCTTTCGGAGCTGCATGTCTGTTTTCTATGGAAAATGGAGTACTATATATGCATCGTTGACGTTTCCAAGAAATGTTTGCATCCTCTACAACGACGTGGTACGTGATTGTGTCATTGTTGGCTTATTTAGCGTAAGCAGTAGTAGATAATTAACTTCTTTTCTGTGAAGCGGAACCGATACGTTGTAAACTGTGTGGCAGTCCGCACAAATCGACTTCTGTTACGCGTATCATAGTTGACAAGGAGGAAATGCCCCGTCCTACAAAGTTGTTTCTCCAAACTTTATTTTATTTTGTCTGTTTTGTTGTCGGTTCTCCCTCTCCAAGTTCTACCAATGACACTAGATCCTCTACGACCTCGACCGATTAGCCACGTGACTGGGGGTGGGGCCGGGTGGGGGAAGAAGGGAGAGAGAGAGAGAGGCAGAGAGAGAGGGTGGGTGGGTGGGTGTTTAGGATGTTTAACGCCCTTTTCCCCCACATAAGGGTGATATCAAAGACGGGGCAACGAGAAAAAGGCCAGCACAAATATTTGGCCCCAGCGGCCGGGATTCGAACTCTCGGCCCAAGCATTGAAAGTCCAACGCTCTACCATTCGGCCACCCTGGCTCCCCAGAGAGAGAGAGAGAGAGAGAGAGAGGTCAGTTCCGTGAACTAAACATTTGACGTCAGCCTCAGGCAGGTCGTTATACAGAGAGAGAGAGAGAGAGAGAGAGATGACGTCAATTCCGTGAACTAAACTTTTGACGTCAGCCTCTAGCACTGAGATCGTCTGAGGATGCTTGTTCATGTCTTGTGATTTCCCTGTTGGCTTTGTGACTTCTCCGACTGAATTATTTTTCACATGAAATCTGGAAGATCTAGAGGGCTGATGAAATGTCGGAAGCAGTGACGATACTTGCAGATTTTGTCTGTGAACCAAACATTTGACGTCAGCCTCACGCTGCTCGTCTGACAGATGCTACTTCTTCATATCTTGTGATTTCCTTGATGCTTTTGTGACTTCCGTGACTGAATTAATTTTGACATAAAATCTGGAAGATCTAGAGAGCTGATGAAACGTGGACTTAAGTGCCTTGAATTGTACTTACGAAATTGCAATATTGGAACTTTTTTGACCGGCGCTTTTCGCAGAAACATGAAAAAATGTGTTTCTCTAAAAGCTCTGTTATTCTGAATACTAAAGCTATAATAGTGCAGTAGTTCACGTCATATGTGCAGTTGACACAAGTGACAAAAATACCGGAATGATGAATAATTTGAAGGAGTCTTTTAATAGATATTTGGCCTTATATGCAAACCACCCCTACCTCGGAAACATTTTTCTTACACAAAACCTGTCAGAGCTACAGAGCTGTGCTACGAAAACAGGCAGTATAATTGGATGATCTTCGCAATTTCAGAAAATGAAGCCATTTGAACATTTTTTTCGAAAAAAAATTCGTAACATGACCTTTTTTCTTTTTAAACCGGCGATAACTCCTTTGAAAATGCCGCAGGATAAAAATTCGTGAAAGGTAGGTCTGGAGAAGGTGAATTCACATTTTATATCAAAGTAAAAAAGGCCTCCAACGAGGTGGTTTAGGAGATAGTCATCATTACATCCGTCCACACACACACACACACACACGTCAACTCCCGCCAAAAAAGAACGCAGCAGCATAGTGTGCACGTCGAGTGTCTATGACGCAGATTTCGTTACGTCACTGTGTGCGTGAAAGTAAGTATTGTGTGGAGAAACGTCACAGTCTTGTTTTGTATCACTGAAACTTGCTGCTGCGCGTAGCAAAATCTGCCCCGTCTCATAAAGTTGTTTCTCTATAGAGAAACAACTTAAACAAGGAGGAACGGCCCCGTCCTACAAAGTTGTTTCTCCAAATTTCATTTTATTTTGTCTGTTTTGTTGTTATTGTTGCCGGTTCTCCCCTCTCCATGTTCTACCAATGACACTAGATCCTCTACGACCTCGACTGATTAGTCACGTGACTGGGGGTGGGGGCCGGGTGGGGGGAGAGTTAGTTAGTTAGTTATTTTAGAGCTTACACGCCGCGCAAGCAACAAAGGCTAATTCGCGGCTACGGGTGGGGGGAGAGCGAGAGAGAGAGAGAGAGAGAGAGTGGGTGGGTGGGTGTTTAGGAGTTTAACGTCCTTTTCCACCACGTAAGGGTGATATCAAAGACGGGGCAACGAGAGAAAGGCCAGCACAAATATTTGGCCCAAGCCGGGATTCGAACTCTCGACCCGAGCATTGAAAGTCCAACGCTCTACCATTCGGCTACCCTGGCTCCCCAGAGAGAGAGAGAGAGAGAGAGAGAGACGTCAGTTCCGTGAACTAAACATTTGACGTCAGCCTCAGGCAGGTCGTCATACACAGACGGAGAGATGACGTCAGTTCCGCGAACTAAACATTTTGACGTCAGCCTCTAGCACTGCGATCGTCTGAGGAAGCTTGTTTATGTCTTGTGATTTCCCTGTTGGCTTTGTGGCTTCCCCGATTGAATTATTTTTCACATGAAATCTGGAAGATCTAGAGGGCTAGTGAAATGTCGGAGGCAGTGACGATACTTGCTTATTTTGTCTGGGAACTAAGCGTTTGACGTCAGCTTCACACTGGTGGTATGACAGATGATGCTTGTGCATGTCTTGTAATTTCCCTTTTGCTTTTGTGACTTCCCTGGCTGAATGAATTTTTACATAAAATCTGGAAGATCTAGAGGGCTGGTGAAACATGGACTAGAATACCTTGTATTGTACTTATGAAATCGAAAATTTGGAACTCTTTTGACCGGTGCTTTTCGCAGAAACTTGAAAAAGTTATGTTTATCTAAAAGTTCAGTTATTCTAAATGCTAAAGCTATAATAGTGCAGTAGTTCCTGTCATATGTGCAGTTGTCACACTAGACAAAAACGCCGGGATGATAAGTAATTTGCAGTAGTCTTTTCATAGATATTTGATCTTATGTGCAAACCACCCCTACCTCGAAAATATTTTTTTTACACAAAACCAGTCAGAGCTACAGAGCTGTAGCACGAATACAGGCAGTGTGATTGGGTGAACTTCCAAAGTCTAGAAAATGAAGGAATTTGAACAACTTTTTCGAAAAAATTCGTAACACGACCGATTTTTTAAAATCGGCGATAACTCTTCTGAAAATGCGGCAGGCTAAAAATCGTGAAAGGTAGGTCTGGAGAAGGTGATTTCCCATTTTATCTCAAAGTAAAAAGGCCTCCATCGAGGTGGTTTAGGAGATAGCCATCATTACATCCGTCCACACACACACACACACACACACACACACACGTCTCACAACTCCCGCCAAAAAGAACGCAGCAGCATAGTGTGCACGTCAAGTGTCTATGACGCAGGTTTCGTTACGTCACTATGTGCGTGAAAGTATTATTGTGTGGAGAAACGTCACAGTATTGTTTTGTATCACTGAAACTTGCTGCTGCGCGCAGCAAAATCTGCCCCGTCTCATAAAGTTGTTTCTCTATAGAGAAACAACTTAAAAACAGGAAACATACTCGTGTAGATTCAAGTATACACACATCAGAAGTCCAAATGTGAATAATTGTTTTCGGTGAGTAGATCCGACGATCGAAGAAATCAGCAGTAGAGCTGAACTTCGGAAGCGTCACCCCTCAGTTGTTGATTTTTTAAAATTATTATTTTATTTTTATGATGTGGTTGTTTTCAAGAAGTGGTATCTGTATACATCTAAGGTCTGTAGGAATTTTGATCATGGATTATCGACTGAACCAATGTAGTATTTATAATTGGCGGTTAGTTCAAAAGTCCCAAGTAATAGATCTATCAAAATCAACTAAAGATTCACGTGTTTTACCAACTTTAAGCTCTCAATCACCCCCAGAAAGTGAAACCAAAGCAACAAGGATAGCTTGAAGAAGGACTGCCGACCAAGATCATGGGGTAGTGTGTTGACACTCATCGGCTGACACTGATCATGAGGACTGAACAAAGGTATGGTGTCATTGTCAGGTGTGGAAGAGTATTGCTGTGTGGTGTGTAAACTTGTGTTACTGTTAGCTGTGTGTACATGATGTTGATTCTCTTCCCATTACTAGTGTTACCATACATCCGACATGTATGCAAGATGAAAAATGCATGCATAGGTTAACATTTATGTGAAACACTTTTACTGGCAGTGGTTTGTGTGGCTTTCATGATAGGCACTGTTTCATAAACTAAGTGCATAAATCTATCTCTTCACTTGTGTACCTCCCTTTTCCAAGCAGATTGCCTGACTTGCATCATACATTAGCAAAAGAACATCTTTTTTTATTTCTTGGACTTTTTCTCATTATGGTGTGCTTGTTTCCAAGAACTGGGACCTGTAAAAAAAAGTCTGTAGCTACTATAGTGTTGTGGAGTCGCTGAACCAATGTTCCGTTCATGTTGAGCTTTTACCTTGTGGTGATTCAAATTTATCCAAAGTAACTGAAACTTCATGTCTCTTACCAGCTTTAGGCTCTCACTGTCTCATTCACACCCAGAACGTGAAATCATAGCTGACATTGACATTTGCAAAGTGAGAAATAGCTGCTGCTGAGCAAGATGATGGAAGGTGTGGTGACTGATGTCTCATGGAAGGTATGCTTGTCATGTGTGGGAGAGTATTGTGCAGTGGTGCTCTTTGTGTGTTCTGTTACTGGTAGCTTTGTGTACATGTATACATGTGTTTTCTGCTGAAACTTATGTAACATTCTATTAGTGAGCTTGTACTTTTTTTCTATGAGGAAAGGCATATTTATGTTTATATAGTCATTTAAAAACTGCCGTACATCAGACAGACAAGTAGAAAATTACATGAATTGTAAATTTTGATTGATCAGCAACACTGTTAACAGTCTGCATAAAGTACTGCATGTCACTGGTGTGGCTTCTTGTGTGCCATGTATCCCCCTCCCTACCGGTTGTTGGCTTTTATGCAGCACTGACCCCTCTCCCACCCCTGTAAATTTTTTACCCACATGTAACAAGGTGAGTCTTTGTCGTCTGTCCGTCTGTGTGTGGTAAACTTTATCAAATTATCATTGATTTTTTTCAGGAAGTATATCACATAGTAGAAACATCAAATTTAGCAGAGTGATGGCTAGTACACATCACTTGAAATGACCTCCCATGGAGGTCAGTGTCACAGAATCATGATGAGAATGTAATAAGGTGTTTTCTCTGTTTTTCAGCAACAAGGACACCAGGCAACTCAAACTTAGCACAAATGAAGTTGGTATAAACAGCTGTAATGTGTACAGTTTGGATGACCTTGGCTTCAGGATGAAGGTCACAGGGTCATGTTGAAATTGTTAGAAATCAAAGTTTTTGCCAGATCTGCATTGTAAGAATGGCTTCTTTAGTGACCTGTAGCAAAGGTCAAGGTCATACATGACTCAAAAGGCTTTGCCTAAACTATTTCTTCTTTTCTTTTGTGTTTTGCAAAAGGGTCACCCCTATTTTGGAAAAGTGTCATCAATTTATATTTTCTGTGTCGGGGTTATTGGAACCCTGTCACTGCCTGCTGCTATTACATCTGGAACAGCATGTGAACGCCCTTTGGACTACTCACCCATTGAAGCACCCAGGGAGGACAAGAAAAACAACCAGACTCAAGACTCAAGACATGCAATGAAGAGGCTGCCCATAAAATTTGAAGTTTTTAGGCAGAGAGAGGGGCCTTAGGCAATCCCATATAGACTATATAATAATACACTATTAGTAGGCCAGCATGATAGATTTTCACACCTATTTGCACACCTGGACAGAAATATTCAACTTCAAGCTTGTGGAAACATGGTCTCAGATCATTCCTGTGGAAGTTTCATGCGAGGAAAAAAATATCAGTTAATTGTGCTGCTCAGAATCATGTCAGTGTCAATGTCAAGAAAAATTAAGGATTCTAGCCCTGCTTGCAGAAATTTCAATTTTTGTAATGCAGTGTTGTAGTGCAGGTGGTATATGTACAACTAATCATTATCCTACATTCTCATCTCATAAAGTTAAGAGACTATGTTTTTGTGCTGTTACGTAAACTCACCATTAATGAAAATGACTAACACAAAGTGATTTTCATTCAATTACTAACATCATGTCAAAATTTGCTGCAGATTCAAACAAAACTGGTATCACAGCGTCAGGCTAAAACCTGTAACCCATTTTTGTATGACTGAATGAAAAGAAAGCCAGGGAAGCAAGGCAACATACTTAAGAGTTTTTGTTGAAAGCTATAGGGTTAAGTTCTGAGCACTTTGGTTTTTTGGGGCAACTTAATTTACTACATGTACTAGCCATGTTTATGGCCTTGCAGTTCATGTTTTATTTATAAATAAACTTATAAATGGCACACATGTACATGTAGAAATATTTGTATGGCTGTTCATTTCTGAAATGTGTAATACATGTATGCTGAGCAGTTATTACTCTTTGCGGATTTCGTTAAGCCTTTCCGTGTTTTTGATATTCTAACATATATATTTCAAAATTTATACCTCTTTCATCAGGCACATTGTCTACAATGAACTTCTTAAAAACATAAGAATTAAGATATGTGTGATTTGCTAGTACATGAAGTGGGCAATGCTGATTATTCTGATGACTGTTCAGAACAGCAAATGTGTACATTTACCCCTCCCACCCCCCCCCCCCCACCCCCCAAAAAAAACCAAAAAAAAAAAAAAAATTAACTGAAGGATGTCATTACTTGAGAGAGTGGATAACTGGATAATAAGAGTTATATGACGTGCTAGGGACATGGTTCTTGTGTCTCTGTTGAATACACTTTAAGAAAAATATCCCAGTAGGATAATCCCAGTAGGATGAGTATGGAAAACAAGTTTATTCCCATATTTTCAAATACATGACCTGTAGGAGAGAGTATAACAAAATGACAGATACAAACAGCATTACAAAGAATGCATTTCAGATTTATCTGTTGCCACCTCTGTGTGTGTGTTTAGCCATATGATTAATGATGTATTGTGATCTGGCAGTCATTGGCTCACTTGTGTAACAAAGTGAGTCTATGTAATAACCCTCCGTCGTCTGTCTGTGTGTGTGTCTGTGTGTGTGTGTGTCTGTGTGTCTGTGTGTCCGCAGTAAACCTTAACATTGGCCTTTTCTCAGAATCTACAAACAGCAGAGACACCAAAATTAATCTGCTGATAGACAGCCATAAGACCTTTCAAAATATACCATAATTATTGACCTTGACCCAAGGTCAAGGTCACTAAAGCTGTCTGTTTGGAAAGTTTACATTGGCATTTTCTCAGAATCTAGAAAAGCCAGTTACATCAAACTTTGCATGATGATGGACATTGACAATACCTTTACCGGCCTGTCTATATTTAGTGACTTTGAGTCAAGGTCAAGGCCATGCAAGTTGTTTTGCGGAAAGCCTGATGAAACCTTAACATTGGCATTTTCTCAGAAACAATGAACAGCAGATGCACCAAACTTGACACGCTGGTAGTCAGCCGTAAAACCTTTCAAAAAATACCATAGTGATTGACCTTGACCCAAGGTCAAGGTCACTAAAGCTGTCTGTTTGGAAATTTTACATTGGCATTTTCTCAGAGTCTAAAAAAGCCAGAGACATCAAACTCTGCATGGTGATGGACATTGACAACACCTTTACTGACATACCTGTACTTAGTGACTTTTAGTCAAGGTCAAGGCCATGCAAGCTGTTTTGCGGAAAACCTTCCGAAACCTTAACATTGGCATTTTCTCAGAAACAATGAACATCAGAGACACCAAACTCGGCACACTGATAGACAACCATAAGACCTTTCAAATCATACCATAACGATTGACCTTGACGCAAGGTCAAGATCACTAAAGCTGTCTGTTAGGAAATTTTACATTGGCAATTTTTAAGAATCTAGGAAAGCCAGAGACATCAAACTTTGCAAGATGATAGACATTGACAACACCTTCACTGACATACCTGTATTCAGTGACTTTGAATCAAGGTCAAGGCCACACAAGCAGTTTTGCGGAAAACCTTAACATTTGCAGTCTCTCAGAAACAATAAACAGCAGTAGCACCAAACCTGGCTTGCTGATAAACATTAGTAAGACCTTTCAAGAAATACCATTTTGAATAACCTTGACTAAAGGTCAAGGTCATCAATAGCTGTCGCATTGGAAATTAAAATTGCCGTTTTCTCAGAATGTAGGGGAACCAGAGGCATCAAACTTTGCATGATGATAGACATTGACAAAACCTGTACTGGCATGCTTGTATTCAATTTTCTTGAGTCAAGGTCAAGGCCATTCAACATGTTTTGCGGAGACTTTAACGTTAGCGTTTTCTTGGAAACAACAAACAGCAGATGCACCAAACAAGGCACAATGATAGACAGCAATGAGACCTATGCACACATACCCATTCCAATGACCTTGGCTCAAGGTCAAGGTCATTACAGCTGTCTGTTGTGAAATTTTACATTACCACTTGTACAGAAACTACAAAAACTAGAGCTGTCAAACTTGGCATAATGATAATTACTGATAAGGTCAAGGTCATAGAAGCTGTCCTGGGAAAACTGTTATTTCGCCATTTGCCGTTTTCTTAGGAACTATGAACACAAGAGACACCCTACTTCAGGATAGCTAGTGATAGGAGCTTTACAAACATACTCTTTTGAATGACCTTGACCCATCTTACAAGTGAGCCAAGGAAGCTTTGCTCCTCTAGTTTTTGTTATGCAGGCAGTAGGAATTGCAGTTCTCTTGCTGCTGTCTATTTCTGTTTGATTTTAATACCTGCCAGGGCTGTTTTCATGAACACAGTAAATTAACTGAGTCAATTGTGAGAGCATAGCAATTGTAGAAAAATGTGCATGTATGTATGAATTGACACAAGTCTTTCACAATAAAGATGGGAAAACTGACTGTGTACTATGCGTTATGTTTGTTGTGTGTTGTAGCGTTTTATTTGGAAATGTTCAGCCCACAAAATTTGAAAAATAAATGCAATTCTAAATTCCGAAATTTAAAATAGCTGAGGTGACCCTTCGCACCACGTGATTGTAATGTGTTATGTCCAGTGTGTGAGAGAATGCGTGTGATTCACGTGAGCGTGTGTGATTCACGTGAGCGTGCGTGTTGGATTCAGTTCGCGGCTCTTTGAGCCGATTCATGAAATTGGGAAAAGCGCCTATACAATACTCATTATTCTTCTTATTATTATTATTTTCAGTTTTGCTTGCAAAATACTTGTCATTATACATAGATCTATTTAATGTAAGAAAAATTACAGATCCATCTGTGTGTGTGTGTGTGTGTGCTAGAACGAAAGAGAGAGTGCTGTAATTAGTCCATGCAGACCGAAAAAGATGGAAATAAAATGCTCCCACACACACATTTCACACACACATCTCTCTCACACACACACACACACACACACAAGCACTGGGCACATGGTTGAAGTATCAACAACTAGCTGAAAACTGAAGTGTCACTAGATGCCACAGTCAGGGACAATCTTTGTGATTTTAATGCTCACAGATCACGAAGTGTTTATGGTGTCAATCGTTGCACCACTGACACCTGCACAGTGACAGCATCTCCAATGCCGACACTGAGCCTAGCGTATTCAGTGACACGGTGAACACATTGCTAGATTTACTGCAACGCCAGCTTTCGCGTCTGCCCTATACATGGAATGAACATGGAATGAAAATCTGATCACACAGTCAGTGCATCCCACGTAAACACAGCATTCATGTTTGTTTGTTTGTTTGATTTTTTTTTTTTTTCAAAAGTGATGGCACCTGTGATTGTGACTAAGCATTATCGACATTTGACTGTGTGATACCGCACTACAATCCCGCTGCCTGACCACATATGAAGGATTTTTGTTCTTTTTTTATGTGTCGGTTTAAACATCTTCTGTTAGTAAAGTATTGGAGTTGTATTCTGTTGTATCCCGTGTCTTCTCTGCGAGTGCACGAAGATGGCGACATAGCAGAAGTAAAATACAACACCACGTCTCCAAACAGATGAATTCGGAAAGAAAGTGGCGAGACACCCCCAAGAAAAAACAGCATCACGTCAATCAAACATGACGCACTTACTTTACGTCAGTGCGCGTGCGTCTCTTCTTCGATGTTTGTGAGGCGTGTGGCTTGTAGAGGAAATGTGCTGTGAGTACAAATTTTCCAGTCAACTGACGATAACGGCTGCAGTGAATTTGTCTAATTTTTTTGTATATTTTTTTATGGCACCCCAGGCTCATTATCTATGTATAAAAAATGGAGTGGTTTAGGTAAATATTACGCCTTTAAACGCCAGAAAGCCACTTTATTGAAAAGGGCGATAACTCGCAAATCATTTGTGCAATCGTACCTGGATCGGGCCTTCTATTCAACAATCTTGATTCATTTAAAAACCCCAAATTTGAAATCGATCGGTTCAGTATTTTCGGAGAAATAGACATCTGAACTGGGTTCACATGCAATGTCAACTCAGGCTCGGTTTACATAAAAACTTTAAGAGCGACCATTTTCTAGTAGTGACTCTGTTCAGAGTCCGTATTCAAGCTATCTACTGCCAAAAACTTGAGTTATTTAAATAAATATTACGCCTGTAAACGAAAGACAACCAACTTGTCTCAAAAGGGCGATAACTCCCAAATCACTTAAGCAATCATCACACGCTTGGTTCGTCTAATGTAACATTTTGATATATTTGGATACCCCAAATTTGAAGCCATTCGGTTAAGTATTTTCGAAGAAACAGGCCCGGACACAATTCACACACACACACACACACACACACACACACACACACACACAGACGGCACTCACTGAGGAGGAGAAGCGCGTTCGGCGCACCATACATGCCAGCATCGATGACGCACGTCTTACGTCATTGTCAGAGTTACACTTGCATAATCGTCTCTGCGGGAGATCGGCAGTGACGTGCGTTTGTACCACAGATGCTTGCCCATGAACGTGGAAAATATAGCCCGTCCTATGATAAAAACAGACAAAATAAAATGGAATTTGGAGAAACAACTTTGTAGGACGGGGCCGTTCCTCCTTGTCTTGGGGATGTCTCGCCGCTTTCTTTCCGAATTCCTCTAGTGGGGTTTCTTAGTTCCAAAATTGTGCACTTCGTGCTACAAGCACCAAATCTGGCACACGTGAAGACTTTCATGTACTGATCAAATACTGATACAGGGCCACGGCGGAAACTCAATGTATGTGTCTATTTTTAGTAACATTCAAAATGGCGGCTACCTTAACTCGTTTCTAAGCATCTGTAGTGGAAAAACACAAACAAGCCCTATTTTAGGGCGACATTTTCTCAGTCATTAGAGCGACAAAAGCCTTTATGACATACGTGTGACCTTGACCTTTAAGTGTGACCTTGACGGACGGACGGACGGACGGACATTGAGACGGGCGGGCGAAGAAACAGACGAACGGAAAGAAAAGTCAAACCTTGCTAGCCGCTGATCCTTTATTATCCTTTCTGTACTTCTCGCATGCTTTGCTGGCCAGTTCCCCAGATATTTCCAAGACTCTCTTGTAAGATATACTTAGCCCCAAAGTGTGCATAGTATCAACTATCTCGTTCTTGCGAGTCTGCGCATGTGTTAGTAGCCCAACATAGACAGGAATGGGTGGCTCTCTGTCCTTTGTGTGGTGCCTTGCTGATGTAGTTTGCTGCTTTGATTTATTGGCATTGAAACAGGCCAGCTTAGCCAATGAGAGGGACGCTTTCCTCTACCTGTTGCGTCCATACTTGGGCCTTGTAGAATCATTTTGTATGAGAGCTAGCAGGGTCTCTGGAACACTTTTGTATTGACAGTCCTAATCATATGTACCAGTGAATTGACTGAATTGAAATATTTCCCTTCTCACAATTCTTGCAGCTTTTGCAAAATGAACGGCTGCATCATCCCAAGTCTCTATGTGTGCTTCTTTCAGTGTACTGTTCAAATGGTCATCGAAAGTGAGAAGCATATCTTGTCCACTCGCATGTGCTCGGAGATCAGGGAAATGTCGAAGTCTACTGCTATGAACCCTGCCAGAGACAACCCCAAAATCTTGAAGTCTAGTTTCATACAGATTTACTAAATCAGCCATTTTGAAGACGACCATCCCAGCTGATCCGTCCCTCACCTCCTGCATGAACTCAGTCAATTCTGCGAATACTAGACCATGCTGCTCTGGCTCTTCTTCACCTGTCAACTTGGGTTTAGCTATTCTGTACAGGTTAAGGAGACACACAGGGTGGTATTTCAGTTCCTCTGAAATGACATCTCCTGAACCAAGTTTTTTCATCAGTTTGCTGTCCTGTAATGCTAGAGCACACTCTCGGACTCTTCTGTCTAACTGGAACGTTGACGCTTGTCTTAGTTCCTTTGCTAAAGCAGGTTTGTCACACAGGAAGCAGCAAAATTGATGTCCATCACTTGTATCTGTTGTTGAACCTGCACTTGAATCCCGTCTTGTGAACTTTTTCGGTGGTTCTTCGCCTGCAGTATCAGCTGCTCCAAGCTTTCGCTTCAACTTTGATGAGTTGTATTTGATTCGACACGACGTATGGAAACATGCTTTAGCGCTTGTCTTTTCCTAAATGTTTCTTCAAGATCCTTCCCTTCCTTCAGTCTGGTGAGGAGATCAGGCGGTAAAACACCAAGTTCGTGAAATTTAGTCAAGTTTTCTGCTAAAGTGGTGTATGATGACCCTGATTTGCGCGTTGCTCTGGCCGGACATTGTAGATTTTCACTGGTTTTCCGCTGGCATATTGCACAAAGGCCCCAGTCTGTTGCTGCATTCTCATGTGTCAGCCATGTCGGATGTCCCTAGATAAGGATAAGGACACACACACACACACACACACACACACACACACACACACACACACACACACACACACACAGACACACACACACACACACACACACACACACACACAAGCTTCACTGAGATATCTTGCAAAAGTAGCCCCCCCCCCCCCACCACCACCACCAAAAACAAAATAAGATGAAAGTCAGCGCATTTACCATCTCATTAGTGCAAAACATGCTCACTTCACATATATGTTTGCATGGAGTGAGCAAAAAAAATTGTCATACAAAAACATCCCTGAAGTACTTACAAACACTGTCCTTTCACACCATCACAAAAGAAACTGCTGACAAGTACTTTTCTTGTCCATGTGCACTCTGAAATGGGAAAACACACCTTGCTACTTACTATAATGGTAAACTCTAAACCCTGTATCAGAAATGGTGTGTGTGTGTGTGTGTGTGTGTGTGTGTGTGTGTGTGTGTAAAAACATCAAAACGTTGCAGTACTACGAATACACGAAAAATTCAGGGACGTACGGATGTTTATCACTATCGCCATCCAAACCCTCCCCACCGCCCCTAGACCCATTCAAAGCGGGAAAAAAGGTAACAATCTTCCTTGTTTGACCCTGTAACTTCCACTTTCTCCCTTTCCCTTTATTTGCAACCGTGAAAATCATTCAAGTACATGTACCAAAACTATAATGGGAAGGAGTAAGCTTACAGTCTAAATCAGCAACAAAAATCCGCAATGAAGTACTCAGAAATGCTGTCAATGCTGCAAGCCGTTCTCATCTTTGTTTTAGTCCACACTAAATGGGGGAGGGGGGGGGGGGAACTCGTCATGCATCGGGTGCCTGAACAGCCCACAAACAAATCATCACTGAATTATATGAATGATTAGATCCAGGCGCCTGTTGCTTCTTTTCACTTCCCCTCCGGCCTCTTCCCAATCAGAAATCGTAACTCACACGTTTCTTTTCCAATTATTTCAAGTGGAAAATCCTTCCTTTTGGCCTGTCCTCTTCCCTTTTTCTAGATTTACCTTCTTTTTATCGCGCGTAATGATAACACACACGTGCATACATGCACGACTGGCGCATCGTTCACGTATCTTCGCTAGAGTAAACATTACAAAAAGTCAGCATTCGTCATCAAAATAGACCTAGTGATACATCAGACACACCGAGGACAACACCAAGACTCGACAGAAAAGGCTGGAAATTATAAATTATGTATCAAACGAACGAAACTGCCCTGACTTACCCCAAATACGTGTTCTCCTCTGCTCCACGATCTTCCAAAACAACGGGCGCCGCCATTTTGAATTCCATCAAGTGCGGACCGCGCGTATTTTCAAACGTTTCATTTAGACAGACAACACAAATAAAGAGGTGTATTCAAATTATCACTCAGTGGGGCTTGTTCTGTATTCTGTTAAATAGATGGAATATTTAGTGGATATTTATGGGGCGCCTCTACATTTACTGCTGATGCACTGATCTCCAAATTCGTCTGCTGCAGACAATTATTCTAATTAATTTTTTCTCCAAAACCAGTCAATATTTGAGATGGCCCTGTATCAGAAATCTAATATATCATGTTGATGAGCAAATCCTGCAAATATCGTGCTTGTAGCACGAAGTGCACAATTTTAGTATAAACGTGGAGCTAAGAAACTCCGCTACTCTGTTTGGAGACGTGGTGGTGTATTTTACTTATGCTATGTCGCCATCATCGTGCACTCGCAGAGAAGATACGGGATACAACAGATTACAACTCCAATACTTTATGAACAGAATATGCGCGGAGAACAAATTCATGAAAGAAGAAGAATCCAGAACGCTGTGCAGGGCTGCTTACGTACTGAACAGGTCAGATCTAGAACATTCCTCAATTTACTGGAAGGTTCGAAATCTTTCCAAGGTAACGTAATCTACTGACGTTACTGCACCAGCATGTTCTTGGATGGTCTAGAAATTATTTTGCATCGAAATGCAGTATCTTTTCGCGAGAGTCTCTACAACTTGACATGTGGAAAGCGGGAATTTCAGTGGGTTTCGTTTTTGCCACTGACTCACACTCACAAGCATAATGTATGTGTGTGTGTGTGCGTGCGCGCGCGCGCAAGCGTGCGTCTAAGGCGAGAGAGAGAGAGAGGGTCTCTTCTCCGATACCAGTAAGCAATCGTCTGTCAGTATGGTCTGCGGGAAGTAACTCTGTCAAAGGGGAACGACTTTATTACAAGAATTCATTCACCCATGTAGAACCTCGCATACGCCAAAAAGTTTGTGACGTCAACCAGCTAGGCGAGCTCACACGACCTCATGTGTTTGGGGTTTTACAAGTGCATTGAGGCACGGAAAGCGTTTCCAGTACTTTCTTTATGTCAGCATGCTTGATGTCAGAGAGCTTGCGTTCGTGTGCGCGCGGGCAGCATACATGACACAACGACTACGACTGTGACTACAGCAGGTCATTGAATGGAAACAACATATTGGGCTGGTGGCCATCTTGTTCCATTTTGTGTGAAACAACCGTAGCCATATGCGAGATTTTGAAATTAGCGTACTGTGTTGCCAAGAATGGAACTGTAGACGAATCAGTCGAACACTCCAAGTTCTTTTCATCGCACACACACACACGCACACGTACACACAGAAAGAGAGAGAGAAATGAACAGTCACACAAGGCGCATATGGCTTGTTGTCGTACGTCAATCTTTGTTACAATCGCGAATCGTGTCCTTTCAACCATTTCAAGCTCTGTAGCGCCCTGAGTGTGGGGTCGTCGTGGTTGTCGGGAACGCTACAGATTTAGTGTAGTAAGCTACTCTGAAATGTGTGTTTAGGATGACTGAAGTGCGAAAGAGTGCATCGTACTGTCGGGCCTACGTGCCACACACATCTACGCACTCACTCACTCGTCAAACTTACACTATCTCTCGAAAGAAACAACTGACAAGAGAATTTAAAAAAAAAAATCAGTGTTCACTTATTCCAATAAAAGTTACATGCGGATCATATGAATTGTTAGATGCAATAAGGCAACACAGATTCGGCTCAAAATATATGAGCTTGATGATTAATACTTGTCGGGCAACAAACTAGAGACTACTAAAAACTACGCTAAAAAATATAGAAATATTGGGGAAGAAATAAACTGCAAAATACGGGACTGGCGGGACAGTACAACTAAAGTAGCGGGGAGTGGACACTTCCGGCTGTGAATGATGCAAACCGAGAGCACGGTCAGGCCGTGAACGGAATTCCTTATTCTGCCTATTGACCGTCGGCACTGAATGAAACAGACAATACACACTCGGCCGCGTGTGCACTGCGTGTTTCACAAGAAGCTGGGGAACCTCCCTCTCTGACTGGGCATGAAACAAAGGAGCCTGACACTAGAGTCTCTCTCACTATTAGAAAACTCTATCTAAACCAGGAGTACAAATTTCATTAAACCAGGAGTACAAATTTACATCAGTACAAATTTACATCAGTAACCGTTAGTTTACGCAACTGTTCTGACTGGTACTGTTAACTGTCAGATCTCTTAGAATACATCGAGCTATTACAAGTACATGTATCTTCTTACTTTACATAAACTGTTCTCTAGTTCAAAGGGAATAAAATGAGACACAGTCACCGTTAATCTGAAGATTAATTCCAAGTCCCAATTCCGTGGTTCCAAATACAAGTCACCAACCATTTCAAACTCTACAATCTAAACGTGTAGGATTAATCTTCCAGCCCCAACCACCTACCTCACACACACACACGCACACACACACACACACACACACACACACGCACGCACGCACGCACGCACGCACACACTGAACAACCTCAACCTTCATGTATTAGTTGTCCCCGATACGGCCTTATGTCTTATGTTGATACTTTAGAAGTGTCATGATGTACCTGGAGGCACGCTTGGATGTATGGTTGCAGCCTGACGGCCAGTTATTGATGTGGATAGTGGAAAGACACTAACGTTTCTACCAATCATATGTCTAGCCTGCTTCCTGAACTCCACCCCTGCCCAGACATACAAGATAAAGTTGATGGCGTGGTTCAAACACTTCAAAACTCTGGCAACGTCCCACCAGAAGACAAACTGCTTGTCTGACCACACGCGTCGGCCTATTAGTCTTGCATATATTACAGCCACTTGCGTTGGAAGCATGAGCACGACAAAGGCAAAAGACGCTGCTATGGTGATGTAAGTCATGTGCGAGATCCTCCGGTTGTCTTGAGCGGTGCTGACTTGGTGGGCCAACCGTTTTATTTCCATCACTTTCCGGACGAGAACGCAGTCACTGATGACCATGATGACTGAAGGCACATTAATGCTGATTGCGGTATTGAAGGAAGCCATTGGTAATTGGGCAGTTTCTCTAAAACTTTTACTCCAACCGCACTTCCTCTTTCGCCCGAAATCTTGTATAACGAAAGGAATGTAGGAATTGAAGCCGAAGCAAATAATGACGACACTGGCGACTATGATGTAGGCGACTTTGATTCTGCAAGTTGCTTCCAAGCGTTCGCGCCGAAAAATAATAAGCACTCGACATACAGTCAGGATCACAAGCATGAAGGCTGACTGCCACCCCAACGCTTCTTCCGACCACAAGAAAAACACACACAGAGCCTTGTTCTGGTCCTGATATCTAAAATCAAACATAGATTTAGCCCATTTGCCCAGGCATACGATGATCATTATGAGGAGGTCAGTGGCGGTCAGTGCTTTAAAAAACACGTGAGATGCCGAGTTGACATGCAGCTTGTGCAAGATTATCAGTGTCAGGGAATTGCCAACGAGTCCTAAAGTCAAGATGAAGGGTCCAGCTATGATCCACAAGTACTTACTTCTGTCAGGCCACGGATCTGCTGTAGCGTTGGATGGATGTGCACGCAAATCTGCTTCCATTGTTGCTTCTGCACCTGTAAGCAAGAGACGCCGAGAAGCACTTTCAAATTTGCAACTGTGTTTGTACGAGTCACTGTTTGCCGTGTAGTCAGAGTATCACAACTGCAGAAAAGGTGTGACGTTAGAAATGTGTTTACGTCATTTATGCATTTACACGTAACCTGTGCGTTCTTCAGAATTACATTTTTAGAAGCGTTCCGACCTGCGGGATGTATAGTTCGGGTAGAAAAGGAAACGGTAATGACTGCGAAGTGGTTACAAGTTAAGCCAAAAAAAAAAAGCGACATAAAAGGGACAGAAACCACTTAACTTTCACAAAGGACGGCACGGTTCAACGTTTCGGCTTTCGCCTTCCTCAGGACACAAACAAATGGGAAATAACTTCAACAAACAAAAGGTTAGACTCCAGAGTGCAGTCCCTTTTCGACGGGGCGTGAAAATGTGACTGCTTACAGCCAGCGACATTTTCAAAAATGGCGAATTTTTTGTAGAAAAGCGAAGACTTGTGTGTCATATGAATCGATTTGAAACGAAGTCTTGAATATCCGACCACTTTTGGTTTGGGCAAAATCTTTGCCAGCGGACAATTATTGTTGCGCTTTGATGGCACTGTTTACGTGGTACACTGATCCAACAGGATGTGAGTGAACGGAAAAGGGGTTGCACTCTGACAGGCCAAGGTGTTGCACTCTACAGGCAAGTATTATTGCACGGTGCAGACGATCACGTACCTGCCTTGTGGTGGAATAAGAGACGATTACAAAAGCAAACACACCCGTGCCACTTGGATATCATATTTCATACGTACCTGCACATGCGGTGACAAGGGAACTTCACAACACCAAAGAAGCGTTTCCTGACTAAATTGTTCAATGTTCGTAAATGTTTTCCGCGATACATGTCACCTGCAGTGACCTGATAAGTGCACAAGCATCAAATACTGCCGTTTTACAGGGTCCTTTGAATCAACGGCCAAACTGATGGCCGCAATTTTCCAGGAAGCATCATTCTGATTGGGGTAAAATTTCAGTATGTCAACAATGCATGTCTTGTCTAACAGTAACCGTATTTAGAGTGGAGTTCTGCGCATTTCTGTACCCGCAAACACGCATACTTTGTGCACACCCTCAAAAGCCCATTTATAGGGCTCATATAGTGAAAATGGCAAGATAAACGGTCGGTTTTAACGGTGACGCGGACGGAGAAAAAATTCACGGAGACCACCACAGCATCAGGGGCCTGTGCTCTACTGATTTTTGTAATAAAAAGTTAGGATCAAATTTGTTCTACCTTCCGCTATATAAAAAGCCTAATTAGACTAGCCTAATAAGGGTTTCCTAGGTTTCCTCGACGTCTTTCTAGCTGAAAATGCTGATTACATGGCCCTGCCATGGGTTTGTTGTTCCACATTCTATAGGAATACCAAGCAACACGATGCATCTCCTTATCTACAAGAGAAATTCAACTAGTTTTTCGTTTATCCTAACACAAAATCCTCTCAAACGATCTATGAATTACGCTCAACCACACTAGCAATTTACGCTCTTAGATCAACGCCGTTACTAGAGTAAACAGGCTATGGTTACACCTAGTAACGCTAATCACACAACCTAGATACTTCTTGGTCATGTGAAATATTTTACAATTCAGCAATTCAATACATCAATCAACCAGTTTAACATACAGCTGATACATCATAAATAAACAATATATTTCATTTGGCGTTTCGATCATTTCCATCAAGATTATCAGTACGATTACCTCCCTTGAAAATTCACAATGGCGTCCTTTGATGATGTCTCCCGTCAAAGTGCAATGAGTTTCAGTCATAGCTGCCTCATTTCGGCTCATACAGATAAATTTGCTAAAGTTTGTTTACCTTGGAAGCTGGAGAAGTCGTCTCATCTTCTGGCACGAAGTGTTCATCCATTTTTCATTCGAATTTGCCAGTTGTCAGTCCGCTGATGCACACGGTAGTATTCTTATGTGCTTGCAAGTAGGTTTACTGCTTCTTCACTGGTTCACAACTTAATCTAAATTTCCAGACTTCATTTAAACTGTATTCTGTAATTCTGGATATTACAAGTTTCAATCTTTATCTTTTGAATTATAGGGAAGGTCTGAATGAATCACAGAATTTAGTTTAAATACAGAGTTCTGTCTAAATCAATCAGGAAGACAACATGTAAGCGGGCCCTGCTTGCACATTCCCCTTCCCAACGGACTGCTCCGCAGTTACAAAAACAAAAACAACAACAACAACAAAACCAGAAAGAGTTTTCTAAGCAGCTCAACTATTTAATAAAAACTAAACACTGAAAACAATTGTTCTCACGTTAATCAGTTTTTCTTTTCAACCTCCATCCTGAGTCACTTTTTGAAAACAAGGTGCAGTTTCATCTCATGTCTCCCTTGCTTCACGCTCCAGTTGTCGAGGGTGCCGCCAAATTCTCTCACGCACAACAGAACCGACTCTGGAAGCTCTCCTCAGCACTTGCAGGCGCAAGGTGTAGATCTGGTTCCTCCATTTTCTGTGGCTCCGGTTCAGGGTCAGTGGCTGTCTCCCCGATGTCAACGTTGGGTTCTGCGTTGAGGTCCAGGTCCTCTACTTGTGGATGCGGACTTGTGTCAGACACTGTGCCCTGATGCCCAGTCTCCTCGCGATTGTCGTAATGAAGTACGCCCCATCGGTATCGAAATTCAGCGTGGAATACCTCTTAAGCAAGGGGTGTCTTCTTACTTGCAGGTTCTTTAGTTTTCTTTCTTCTAGTGCGTCAAGGGATTTTACTTCGGCCATGAAGAGTTGGTCTTCTGTGTACAGTAACAGAGACCGTCCGCTGATAGACCTTCCGTGATATTCCATTTCTGTAACATACATGTTGTGACCCCCCTCTGTAGTCAGCAAAACAGCATATCATTGAAACTGTTCCCTCCCATGTCCCATCTTGTGCAAAGAGACCTCGTCCATCTTTACACAGTCCATGTTCAACCGTCGCAACCCATTTTCCTTTTTTCCATATAGACGCCATTTCACTAAGTGATGGGGACCGGGCTGACATATTATGCTGCTACCCTTGACAGATCATGTGCAGACACATATCATGCTTTAGAGAAGAAAATACTATTATAAAGATACCTTTTTGCTTCAAATTCTAACTCACTCAGAAAATGTCTGACATTTTCATTAATTCCTGTTTTGAGGTACAGGTATAGAAATTAGACCAAATTAATATAAATCTTGAAGTAAAATAGCATTACGCGAATGCCAATTTAGAAAAAAAAAAAAGACGCTAAAGCAAATATGTGAAATCTCTTTTATTTTCAATGTGTTTTTCCTTGTGAACAAACGCCGTTAAGTTTGCCTTTTTTTGACATTCTCAGAGTTAAGAATGCTGCACAATTTTAGCAATGTGTAATGGAAATTATGTAGAGCACAACTACAAGTCTACAGTAGTAAGTGGCTGAATTCATTTCAAGTGTTATGAGGTATGTTAATCACAGTGTTCACGGCGCTTAGGGAGAGGTTTTGAAAGGAAAGATAGCGGGGGGGAAAAAATGCTGCAGATGATTACTGGCGTAAGGCACTTCCGAAACGCGGTAATGCTGACTGCCTCCTTCACTGTCTCAGGGAGAGAGTTCCGCAATTTCGGCACTGCATTTTTGAAGGACCGTGCACCATGCCTCTTCTTCCTGATGGCGTCAGTTGAAGGGAGCCGCAGACGGAGAGAACTCCCTTGCAGACCGCAATGTGGTAGAGTGATTAAAATCCGTCTGATTGTGTGAGTGAACGAGTGTAGACAAAGGTGGAGGTACATTGTGTTTGATATAACAGCAGTCAGTAGCAGTAACCTGACTAGGTATTTACAGTTAAAGTTAGCTAGTATAAGTTAGGTAGGTAGACAGGTTAGTTTGAACTTCAGTGGTCTTTTACCTTTGGTTATATTTTAAGTTTTAATATTAAGCTGCTAGGTGATTAAGGATAGTTAGAAAGTAGCATTAGGGGTACAGTTAACTAAGTATTGTAGTGAAATGTTCTGTGAGGTGCAAACACGGAATTAGTAATTATTAAAGATAACTGGTTTACTATTATGCCAGAGTTAGTATGTACTGGATGGTAGCATCTTGCATTGGTTATCTGCTCTTGGTTACTGAGTACTCAAACATGTATTCAGGCTAGTAAGACCAGTTCTGGTCATGCTTTTTGCATGTGACATGTACATGAGTATGAACACAACTCAGTATTGTTGCTGCTGATACAGCCTATGTATTCACTTTCTTGCAAAATCTTGTGGAAGCATGATGCTGTAGTCTCTGGTTTTTCCTGTGACTTGTTGGGTTTTTTTGCTCATCATCGCACCTTGGTCACACTGACAAGGGCTTTTCGTTTGGCTTCACTTTTCGTTTCGTCTTTTGTCATCTTCGTCCTTCGTTACATCTTCATCTGTATATAGCATCATCTAATCACGTCAATAAATACTTGAGAGACATCGGTAGTGTTGCTAGTCCTTCAGCAGAGGAACCCTATACCCCTGGGTGGGGATTGTGTGCAAGTAATACATCCCAACACATACACCCCGCAACAACAATACAGAGGCGAGACCGCCAGATCTTCGTCCACTAACCGGGAGATCGGCTCCAGGCTGCCAACGAGGCTGCCAGAAACACTATCGGAAAGCATCAGAAGTGATGATGATGATGGAGACTTGATATAGCGCACGGCTCCACCCTGACTGAGTGCTCACGGCGCTGCCGAAACGCGGTAATGCTGACTGCCTCCTTCACTGTCTCAGGGAGAGAGTTTCACAATTTCGGCGCTGCATTTTTGAAGGACCGTGCACCATGCCTCTTCTTATGCCACGGTCACAACCGGCCGCGCGATTTTTTTATGCTTGCGATCTCCACGAAATGCCTGCGGCCTGCGGCTTCTACGATCTGAAAAAAAAATATTTAAGGTTGCAAATCGTGCGTGCGATATACGTGCGATGGCGTACGTTCCCCGCAAGTCTCGCACGGGTGACGTCTTGCGATTTCAGTTGGTCAAAAATCGTACGACGGCCGTACGGATCGCACGTTGTCCGCACAGTTATCGTACGGAGATCGCACGCCTTCGTACGACGTTCGTGGGATGTTGACGATGTTTGCACGGGCTGTACGGGTGTCGTGCGTGCGCCGTACGGCTATCGTAAGTGCTCTGAACGCGTGGTGTGCGATGATATCTGCAGCGGGCTTCCGACATCTACTTTGGTTTTAGACCTATGCAAGTCCGAGTGCTCGCTTACCAATGCGCGAAGCGCTTTAACATCACCACCCCCCAGTCCTGGATCGACAATGCCCGTGCGGGTGCTGATTGGTTTTCTGCGTTTATGAAGCGTCATCAGTCACAACTGTCCATTCGAACGCCGTCCACAAGCCGCGCAGAGTAGTTGCTTCATCGGGGGTTAAACAAGTGGGATCACTCGTGTCAGCAGAAAGAAGGCAACTCGTCACTGTGTGTGCAGCAGTCTCCGCCAGTGGGCAATCAATTCCACCTTTTTTTGTATTCCCACGGGTGAAATTCTTCCGTCATTTCCTCAACGAAACCCCAGCCGGATCGGAGGGAGCTGCACACAAGTCAGGTTGGATGACTGAAGAGAACTTCCCGAAGTTTTTGGCACATTTCAAGCATCATCTGAAGCCGTCCAGGGAATCGCCAGTTCTCGTGATATTAGACAACCATGGTTCTCATCTGGGGATAGCAGCCCTTGACTTTGCAAAGGAACATGGCATCGCCCTTCTGTCCCTCCCGCCCCATTATTCACACAAACTACAGCCCCTGGACATCTCTGTGTTCGGCCCACTGAAAAAGAGAATCGCACAAGCTCAGCAAAACTAGCTGCGCAGTCATCCAAGGCAAGGTATGTCGATATATGACACGCCAGGCATCGTCCGAGAAGCATGGAGTGATTCGTTCACTGTCCGGAACATTACAGCTGGCTTCCAAAGAGCGGAAATCTTCCCTTTCAACAGGAATGTGTTTACTGAACTACATTTCGCTACAACGTCCACCGCAGATCGTCCCATCTTCAAAACACTGATGTTATCGCAGCGCATGGAAACCTGGATGAGCCTGAACATCCACTCCCCTGTGCAGCTAAGAAGCCAGAGTTCCAGGATCATGCAACAGCTGACGCTGCCGACATTTCGGAGCCTAAGACAAGCCTGGTGAGTGCAATCCTGGCGAGACGCCACAAGTTGAAGGTGACCAGCAGGCACGCATAGGAGCACAGCTTCCGGGCAAGATTGTTGATGTCAGAGGTGATGGCCATTGCATTATTCATGCAGCTGTTCTTTGTTTCCAGAATGTAGGTAAGCCTGTAACACATAGCCAGCTATGTGACGCAGTCATGGCCCAAGTCGTTATTCATAAGGACTTTTACGCATATTTTGCAACCGACGACCAAGATGTAGTCGGAGGAGTGTACAAGTTCGTTTTGGAGAAGGAGTACAACACAAACACCTGTGATCTTCTCCTGTCCGTTCTCTCAAACGCGCTTGAGTCCACGGTGAACATCTTTCAATTCCAAGATCAAACACAGGGATTCATGGAGATGAAGTTGTCTCCGGGACGACCAGGAGTCGAAGCGAAGTACACGGTCAGCCTTGTTCGCACAGGTGATGGAATAGCTGCTCATTATTCAGCGTTGCTACCGTTCTCTTCAAGGCAAGCACTTGACTTTGCACAGCTGCATCCTCCTGCATTTTCACCTGAAGAAGTGCAGCCCCATCCAAAGGTCCTACCCAGACTTCACAGAAAAAGAGGAAGAAGAACGAGAGCGTAAGCTGTAGGATAAACCCGTAAAAAATGCGCTACAAGGAGAGCGAGTACACCGTCTGAACAGAAAAAAAACCTGCATCAGGAGGTCAGCTTTGAAAAGCCAAAACTGCCAAAAATCACGCACAGAAGAGCAAGGCAAAGAAATCTCTGAGATATGAACCATCGGAAGAGGAGAAAGATTACTGCATTGTCTGCTTGTCTACCTGGTCAAGGAGTAAAAGAGGGGAAGAATGGATGCAGTGCATCGAATGGGCTCATGTGGAATGCGCAGACATCGGGAAAAGTCCATCCTACGTGTCACAACTGTTTGAGAAGATCTGCACTGTGCAAGTTGCCGCGGTTGAAGACATCGCATAACGCATATTTTGTTCTCATTCTGTTCTGTTCAGACAGTTTGCTGGTGTTTCGGTTCTGATATTGAAAAAAAGGACTGTACTGCATGGTGTGCTGTGTTGTGAGAAGTTTGAGTGTTGGAGTAACTGTATGTCTGGTGTTTGTGAGGATGGAGTGACTGTGTGGCTGTAGGTAAGGGTATAAAGGGACAAGCGGTGTGTGTGTGTGTGTGTGTGTGTGTGTGTGTGTGTGTGTGTGTGTGTGTGAAGCCCAGCGAGTCCTTTATTGTTATGTCAGAGCAGCGCTATACAAAAAACATTTATTGTTATCACTATTTATGCCCAAGGCATATGTGGGCGAACTTGTCCCGGCCTCCGGGCGGACTTGCCCCATGTCGTGCTAAGTCCGCCCTGTGGAGGGTAGGTCAGCTCACAGACAAATTTGGGTACTATTTTATGGCCGTTTTCCCATTTGTTTACTACACAATGTACTCAAGATATTTACGCTTAATTTAAACCAGTTATTGATCCTCCAGCGTTAATGGTACGTTCTCCAGGTCAGACTGCGAAGTGGAGCGAACTAGCCCCGATCTCCCTCATATAGTAGGAGCGATTTTGAGATCTAAAATGGGTTCTCTGTTAGGTCGCTAACTGCAGACTGTCGATAACTGCAGAAAGTTGTAGGCGCATGTGGGAAATAAGGAGCACTCCCCGCGCTCCTCATCTCGTTATACACATTCCGGCGGGACCGCTGTCGTCTGCTGCAATGCCATTTCCCCCTTTGCCCCAGCGATCTTACATTCCCTTTTATTATACTGAACAAGGCTTTTTGTGGGATTAGCAGCTGTAGCTGCAGGGCTGAAATAGCAAAAGCATGTGAATGATGGCGAGAAGCGTAGCTATACATTCATTGCACTGCACTGGCCACCTGGCCGGCTGAGCGCGCGGAGATTGTTTTGACTACTTAGGGGAAAAGAAAAGTGGCCTTGTTTCCATCCGACACAGCAGTGCTCAAAATGACTGAGTACAACGCTGTACAAAAGAAGAGCACATGATACGACGTATATGTCTGATCAAACTCGAAATTGTAAATACAGCCTTGACAAAAAGTTAAGGACCACTTGCAAATATCATTCAACTTTTGTCGTGGTGGCATGCTGGAGTAGTGATGAACATCGCTGAAACGGCGGCTTATGTAGGCAAACATATGAGCACAGTTCATAACCAGGGATGCATTCTTTGACCTGCATCTCATATTTGCCGTGCAGAAAGCCCCAGGTGTCGCTCACTGAACACTGAAACTCGGTCTAGTTTTGCCGAAATTGCAGATTTTCAAACGCGCCGAGCATGCTGTGTGACGCGCACGTGCCATCCACACAGTGGTGGCCATGTTCACTAATTACCCCTTAACCTTGCTACCAAAATGTTACGGGAAAATCTTGTTCGTTTATTTTTTCTGATTTATTGAAACTGTCACCCATTATGTTGACTAGTCCTTAACTTTTTGTGAAGACTGTACTATACGCTCACAGAGACAGACTGAGATAGAACTAGACAACACAAATAGCAGAGCTCTACGCCAAAATATATTTAACACAACTTACAAAACGCTTTTTTTAAGAACAGAAAGAATGATTGCACAACATCAAAAACAATAAACACCTAAACAACACGCAAATAATAAAATTCCGGAACAAAATGAAACAAACAGACGGTAGTACTGAAACTTAAAAATGTTGCCGACACCTCAGCCAGAATTTACCGAATTGTTTGGGAGTTTTTTGTGCACCTGTAAAGGGAGCAACTTCACTTTTTCGAATGCATTAGAAGACTTAAAAACAACAAATGTCTGCTTCACAAAGCGTCGCAAGGTTAAGGTTTGAAATGGCTGAAGACGACAGACACATTCAGGAAATCTTTCAGTTTTCCCCTAGTAAAGATGAAGAGTTTTTTTTTTTTTTAATGACGCTTCAGAATTTTGTCATGCTCGAAGTTGCAGTTTGGCTAGGCAATGAAGCGGTGATAAGTGGAAAGGCAGCAAAAGGTAGCAGAAACATGTATAGTCTGTTACCTAAACTACAGGCCTCCCACTTGTACAAGACAAAGTTGATGGCGCTGTTGAAGCACACGAACAGTCTGGTAACGTCCCACCACAAGACAAACTGCCAGACGAATCGGCCCTTTCTTCTGCAGTTTGTCCTTTTGAGGGCCACTGGTGCACTGGAAAAAGTAGTTGTAAAGTTGACGGAGTGTTTGCAAACACGCAAGCAGTTTTGCAAAGTCCAACGAGAAGACAAATTGTGTCTTTCCACACTGGCCGGCCTTTGTTTCTTGCAATATACATCTTCGCCACGTGGATTGGAAAAAGTAACACGATAAAAGCTATAGATGTTGCTATGGTGGTCAAATGGTCAAAGCCATCCGAGAAATCTTCTTGCTCATTGTATCACCTCTGACTAGGCGCGCCCGCGCGTTGTTGTCGACGCTTTCCGAATGAGGACTTGAGGATTTACTGATGACCATGATGACAGCAGGCAGATTAGAGTGTCATACTGGCGACTCAATGCCCAGATATATGAGTTTATGGCTCTGTTCAAGGACAAAATCCCACTAGGTCTTGTCACACAGGAAGGGATTTTACTCAGATACATCCCCTTCTCCCCATACTCCACCCCCCCCCCTCCCCGGAAAAACAAAACACAAAAAACCCACTAACAACAACAAACAAACAAAAAACAACAATAACAACAAACAAACAAAAGAACAACAATTAAAAACCAACAAAGAAAAACAAAACCATCTTTCGAATCTAAACAAACCAAACAGCAATGCAATACAGTATCAGTTTTTCTCCAACACATAGGTCTTTATCTTGGTACTTCATAGCTAAATCGTGAGGCTGATATGTAGTGTGGCGATCGGAAAATTAATGAAACAAACAATAACGCTATTAAGTATCAGTGTTTTTCTCCAGTATCTTGGTACTTCAGAACTGTGTGGATGAATCTGCATCGTGAGCTTCAGCTGCAGTTGTATGAGGAGGTAATGAAGACTGAGTGAGAGGAAAGACAGAAGTTTTTTGTACAAACAGACAAGCGACCTGCTTCCTGAACTCCAGGCCTGTCCAGATATACAATGCAAAGTTGATGGCGTGGTTCAAACACCCGAGCAGTTTCGCAGTGTTCCAAAAGAAGACAAACAATTTGTTAGCCCACACGGGTCGGCCTACAGCTCTTGCATATATCAGACCCACTTGTTTTGGAGAAAGAAGCACGACAAAGGTAACAGACGTTGCTATGGTCGTATACGTCATCCGAGAAATTCTCCCGCTCATTTCAGTGCGATTGACGTGACGCGACGATCGTTTGAAGATGATCACTTTCTGGATGAGAAAGTAGTTACTGACCATCATTATGATGGAAGGCAGATTAATGGAGATTACAGTCTTTACCACTTCCACTGGTAACTGGACAGTTTCCCGATAGCTTTTACCCCATGCGCACTTGTGTTTGGGGTCAGCGCCAAATTCATCGAGAACAAAAGGAACGTAGGATGTGCAGCCAAAGCAAAATATGACCACAATGGCGACTGTGATGTAGGCGATTTTGATTTTGCACATTTCTCGCACGCGTCCGCGCCGAAAAATCAGCAGCACTCGATAGACAGTGAGGACCACCAGTAAATATGATGACTGCCATTCTAGGGCTTCTCCACACCACAAATAGATCACGCACAGGACCATATTCTGGTGTGGATACCTAAAATCAAATTGATATTTGGCCCAGGCTTCTGAGCATTGAATGATCAATAACAGGAGGTCAGTGCCAGCCAGTGCTTTAAAGAACACGTGAGACGCTGAGCTGACATTCAGCCTGTGCAAGACTACAAGTGTCAGGATATTACCGACGATTCCTAACATCAAGATGATGGGCCCACAACTCAGCCACAAGAGTTTGCTTCTGACTACCCACGGATCTGGTGTCGTAGTGTTGGATGCAAGTGCCTCAAGTTCTGAATCCATTGTTCCAGGCTGCTCCTGTCCGTATCTGCAAGTATGAGACATGACAATGAGTGAAACGTTGAGCAGGTGTGTCATGTTTGCTTCTCCTTTCTCCTGTTTGTAGGGTTGTCTACCCGATTCGCCAACTAGCATAACGCTTATTCTATACCGACCCTTTCTCAATTCAGGGGACAGGGCTTGAGGAAGAGTAACAAAAATATTCTCATAGAAAGTGATTTTTTTTTTAGATCGACGTGATCGACGTAGCCATGTATGCTGTATCGTAGGAACAGACAGGGTCATAATTATGAGCCTTGTATGGTAAAACTCTATTGCCAACCGCATTTTGCTTTATGCGTGGCTCCACTGGGCTGGCCACATGGGAAATGTGGTTAAAGAAAACAAGACGTAGTGTGATAATATTCTTTGTTCACTCACATCGGTGCCACTGGTCAAGGCAGCGATACACAAGCCTTCACCTGGTGGAACAGTGATGACTAGGGAACAGTAACACAAGCAGAAGACTGACGAAGCTGTCCAACAGCCTTTGTACTACACTAGAACGCTGCCCCAGCACAAAGGTCTTGAACCACAGTTGACTAAATCATTCCTGTGCATTTGTGCTTGTACAAAAGAGGATTACATCAGAGCAGAAAGCGTGTTGTTAACCGGACGTTTGGGTGGATGAAGTGAGACGCTGACAAACTGCTTCAGGAACCTAACGTGGCAAGTTTGAGTTACGCAATGTGTGTACGTCATTTGTACGATATACGTAATCTTTGTGTTCTCTTGCTCTGTTGGTGTCATCAAAGACCTTGGAATCAGAAAGACGCGTCACTCCTGCCCTCGTAAGAGTAGACTCCAGAGTGCAGTCCCTTTTCGGCGGGGCGTGAAAATGTGACTCACGAACAGTCTGGTAACGTCCCACCACAAGACAAACTGCCAGACGAATCGGCCCTTTCTTCTGCAGTTTGTCATTTTGAGGGCCACTGATGCACTGGAAAAAGTAGTTGTAAAGTTGACGGAGTGTTTGCAAACACGCAAGCAGTTTTGTAGTCCGGGTAACCCATGAGTGATCGGGGAAGTCACATCCTGGGTCAGGGATCCAAGCGAAGTAACCTTTTGGTGGCTACATTTTTTTCGTGGTGGCTATGGCACAGGAAAACGTCAGGCTAATATAAGAAAACTGACAGCGTACCTAAGCTAGATCACTAAAAGTATGCTCTGACTTGACGATTTTTTTTTTTTTTTTTTTTTGCACTGAATATCATCTCACTGCTTGATTGATTGACCGAGTGTGTGTGTGTGTGTGGGGGGGGGGGGGCATGTGGGCATTTGTACACCACCACCACCACGTTTTCTGCAGAGTATATTTATTTGTTTCCTTTCTACCATCCCTCCCAGATCCTGAACATAAACACTTGATATAAAGTTGGCATGAAGTTGAGGCAGGCATCATGGACAATGAAGCATTGATTTTGGACTTTGTTTTAAAATGTAAAAGTCCAAAACCTGACAGGACCTGTCATGACCACTAGGCCAAATCTCCTTGCCAGCCTTCTGTTCTGTTGTAGCAACAGTCTGGTCCAGTAAAGACTATGAACATGATGGGCTTCTTTGCCATTACATAAATGACTCTAGGGGGCGAAATAGGTGAGGGTCATTCTTCCACAGGTTTTTAAGGGAAATTAACCACCGCCTATAGAAATACTGCAATCACCTTCTTTTACTATGTAATGAAAACATTAACAAGAAACCAGCAGTACAAATCTTATACAAGAGCAGTCAGTGAATTTTCATTTCTCACTGTCAAATTTAGCATCCTGGATAGTGTTTTGACAAATTGATTAATGAAGAACTCAAGTCACAAGGTTCTAGCTGAGTCAATAAGAATTGCTCTAAATCCCCTGTCCTCACATTGACACATGACTGAACATGGGAACAAGTGAAGACAGTAATAGAAGTTTGGTGATTGTCTTTGAAACATGTTACATGAAGCACTGTTTTCCTTAATGACTTACTGCTATCAAAGATTTACCTATTTAAAACATTCCTGACAAAATAAAATAAAATAAAATAATGAGTGGATACTGTGTGTGTGTGTGTGTGTGTGTGTGTGTAGTGGTGGTGGTGGTGGGGGGGGGGGAGGTGAGGGAGTGTCAGGGACTTTTCATTTCTCACTGTCAAAATGTAGGATAATGGATTGTGTTTTGACAATTTAATTATGAAGAACATAACCCATAAGGTTTTGGGTGAGTCAATAGAAACTGCTCCACAACCCCTTACTTCACATTGACATATGTCTGCACATGGAAGCAAGTAGAGACTTTACAACATTTTACATCAGGCATTTATTCCCTGAACGACTAACAGATCCAAACCCATTTAAAACATTCATGACAAAACTGAAATTTAAAAATTAAATAAAATAACAAATGATAAAATCAAATAATACAATTTAAAAATAATAATAAAATATAATAAAATAAAATTTTTAAAAATCATTTTAACAAATAAAATAAAATAAATAGCACTGTTGTCTGGTTGGACAAACAGTATGGCGTTTGTGTCTGACTCTGCTGTACTCCATGTACATGTATTTGATTCCTTTCAAGTAAGTTCACTTTTCATTGCTATTTGTTTTCTAATAGTCGCCTGAATAAAATCTCCCTTTTTTCAGACATGCTCTATGTACTATCACAAATCATTATGATACTTTTTCTGCCTATTCGCTCTACATAAATCATTATTATCATTTTAAAATCTTTTGATCAGCAGAAGCTGACTATCCTGGGCTCTAACAATATCTTAGAAGTAATTTCTTTGACATTGCATGTTCTCACAATGCGAATACAAGTGCTAATTTAAGTCAGTAGGGCAGATCTAAGGCAGTGGATACGGAAATGGTACCTGCATGTAGAACAGTGAGTGGTACATATGGTACCTACATGTAGAACAGTGGTACATATGTACATCCATATACAATAAGCCTATTACAATAATAAATGGTTTTGAGACTCATTTCATCATAAACAGTTTACCAGACATAGAAGATTGTAGAGTACTTAATGACACTGGAACACGGAAATGAAGTTTCAAAGAGTATGCACTGCCGTGTTCAGTTCTATGTAGGTGGTGGACACTTATTACACAGATTTCATCCTCTGCTGCTATACACGTGAAACGTGTATTCCATGTGACATTTCTGTTGTTTGCATTTGTCAAAAGTTAGAATTTCAGCAGTTACTGACAACATGCACCACAGTCACCTTCTATTGACTGTTTTGTTTGCATTTCCGTCGGTGAACCCTCTCCAGGTCTCTCGCATCAAATGACCTTCTATGATGCTGTGGACGAAATGGGCCCCTCCAACACCAACATCCCCCTCCCTCCTCTCACACACCCTTCTGCCCACTACACACAGGGATGTTTTATGTGGAAAATCACTTTCGCATTAATGTGGTTGATAACAAACAGCTGAACAGTGTATCCAATATCCGTAGTGTTAGCTCTGCATTTGTTTTGCCCTGCTCAAGTAATGAAATTAAATAATATGTCTGTGTCAAACATGAAAGCACTCACTGCCATCCACTTTCCTTCAATTCAGTGATTTTTTTCTGATTTTTATTTTCTTTACTGAAGGTTTTGTATAACAATTTTACTATACTCATTTGAAAAGTCAGTTAGGTCCTGAAGCATTCAATTTATGGAACTTATGATTACATGTAAATCAGTTCTTTCAAGTATTTAAAGGCGGTTATTGTGGATACACAAAGCTGAGAGAGAGAGAGAGAGAGACAGACAGACAGACAGACAAACAGACAGACCTACAGATGTCTATGCCCATCCCAGTGGAGGCGATTACCTGTCAGTAGCAAGGACAGTATGCCCCGGCCAACCTAGCTTCTATGCAAATATTTCAAATAAGAAAATCACTTTTGCATTCTCAAACAGCTGACAGCTATACTAAGGGTATCAGATATCTATTAACTCTGTTTTGCCCTAAACCAACCAGTGAAATTAATAGGAATGTGTCACACGCACAAGTACTTTCATCTTCTTTCCTTTTTCTATACTGCAGCTTATTTTTGCTTTTTTTTTTTTTTAGTTATCCAGTGACAAACTTCCAGAACTGAAGCTGCTGATTTATCACACACACACACACACTGTGAGACGGAGCCCGGCTGACACATGTGCTGCATATGCGCGACTGAGTAGGGATGGGAGTAGGGTTAGGTGTTGTTCTTCAGTTTAAAGAAATAATTTCTGCTAGTGCTCACGTCTTTTCCCACGATAAAGTGTCTTGTTTGCGCTAGAATAAACGAATAGATTTGTTGATAAACATCTTTATGGGATGAAATCACAGCCACTCCAGTGGTCGTTTTGATTTCGCCCTTAGCTGCACTGGCGTTAAAAGTCTGAAAAATTATCTGCACTGGCACACGCAGGACTTTTGAAAGAAATCTGTGAAACTGTTTCCTTTGCTCACATGGCTGATTCTATTGCTATCGACCCCACGATACTGTAGATCAAAACCCTTCGGCACGCAGTCTTGTCATTCAGGCGATGTGTCAGCCGGCAAAGCCGCTTTCCAAATATTAAGCAACTAAAAGTTATGAAAAATAATAAGGATGTCAACCAGAATTGTTGTTCTGCAAATGTGCACCGCAATGTCTTTTGATCGAGGCGTAAGAGAACGAAGCGAGCTAATTTAAGACAACAACTGGTCGAGTTCTTCGCGATTCTTTCGAGTACGCGCCAAATTTGTCACGTGACACTTCCAAGGGATCATCGCGTTCGTACAGCGATCGTGTTTGAATTTGTATGCGTTTCTACTGGCAGATACAAAGAAAACTTTTTGAAGTACACTTTCCTTAGCCTTACAATCAGTTTATAAAATATCTTTAAAACTGGCTGCTCGAACTTTGCACTGACTGCAGTTTAACATGTTAGTAAACTGCTGGTCCCCTCAAAAATATGGCTGTTTCGTCTGCACTCACGGAGCTGACAAAAGCAGCTACAGCAAATTTTGTCCAGCCTCCGTCGTTCTCAAAATGGTACCAAACCTTCTTTTACTTCACAATCTTTCACTCCATATGCCCCATCCTTTGTTAGTCACAAAAAGATCACTAGTTTGGCGTTTCACTATAGGGCCCAGAAAGTTTTCCGCTCTACTATTAACCTTCGCCGTACGTCGCCTAAAAACTTACACGGCGTACGTCGTGGGTGAAAAACTACCCATGCTTTCTAAATAGGCGATTCACCTACTATTCCTGGCCGTACATCGTGGGTAAAAAAACTACCCATGCTTTTTATATAGCAGATTCCTCGACTATTCCTGGCCGTACGTCGTGGGTAAATAACTACCCATGCTTTTTCATATGAACAATTCACTGATGATACGTAGAAAACAACAGTTCTGTGAATAAAATGACTCGCAGTACCTATACCTTCCACCGTTCAAGCGAAGCAGTCCATTGATGCCGTGATATCACTTGCAGCTGGAGTCAATACTCCAAGCGTATGTCAAGTTGAGAGAGAGAGAGAGAGTGACACTTTACGCACAGGTCTGTTACTGTCTGTCCTTGCGACACACATACACTACACACACACACACACACACGCGCGCGCGCGCGCGCTCCATACGCGGACAGACATGATGACACAGATGTTTGATTTCATTTCTGGGAGCTGAATTTGTGGAAGTTACGTAACTGTGTAAGTAAGTTCAACACATAAGCATTGTCCTGACTTTGTTGTTGTGCAAAATAATAAAATAAGAATTCTGGGTTCTGGACAAATCAGTTCTCTGTCTCTCTCGGTCTCAGACAGAGAGAAACAAACACACACACACACACACACACACACACACACACACACACACACATAGAGGGAAACTTTAGGAAATACCAGCGGCACGCCAAAGCTATTCGGTGACAGAATATTTCGCAAATCTAGCCACCTTGAATGAACTTCAGCACTTTATTTTTAGAGTGATGGTTACCAGGTTCAACAAGTTGCAGCCAAATGTGCCTATGTTAGGTCTACCATACAAACAACTTCCAAGCCCATCGGGCTCGTCATCATCCGTAAAATCGTCTAATTCTCTCAGGACGGCACCACCAGATTCCTCACCCTCTTCACCATTATCTATCTGCCTGGATCAGTAACGGCGTTGGTGCCAGAAAATCAAGAACACCTTCACCTGCAACAGCGCATCAATTACAAAATTAATCGATTTCACACCTGATCCCCCCCTCCCCCAACCACACACTCACACAAGAGAGAGAGAGAGTTAGTTAGTTAATTAGTTATTTAGGGCTTAACACCGCGCAAGCGACAAAGGCTAATTCGCGGCGAGAGAGAGAGAGAGAGACCTTCTCCAAATGGAGGCAATGCTATGGCGCTTGTGAAGCAACTGTTAGAGCTTCAAAAATATTTGGCCTGTCCTCCATGTTTGCTGACAAGCATAACTGAACAGACAAGAAGACATCGATTGATCAGTCTAAGACTATTATGACCAGTGACTCGGTTTAGGTAAGATAAAGAAAAAGGGGGGAGGGGGCAATCGATCAAGTTTTTTTTTTTGAAATAACAACTACACGAAATCAGGGGATAAAAGGTGTGTGAGGGGGGGGGGGGAGATGAAAGGGTGCGGGAGAAAGGAGGGCTTAGGGTCGGAGGGAGGGAGGAGGATGGGCAGGTGTGTTATGGTTTCACTGACCATGTTTCTATATTGTGCTTCGGAAAGTAAGGGTATAAACATATCTTGCAGCTACCCCGGCCCATCTTCCACATTCGGATCTTGCCCCACTGATAGGAAATGACATTCACGGCCGTTCAAGAGAAACAGCAGTTACAACAACTAACACAGTAACAGAACAGACTGGGACGATTTTCAGGGAAGCCACTCAACCAGTGACACCATACGACTACAGCGGCGACATAAAATACGAGCGATCTGATAAGCCCTGGCCAGATAGCGGGAAGTGCCGTAATAGGCATGAGACTGACAAATTATAAACGTAGACAAACAGGTTTTACTGTATTTACAAATATAACGATGGAAAAAGTACATTTTGATAATCACACGACGTCACTGGTATCAGCCCACGTGAAACAGTATTGACCAGTTCGCATGTATTGTGCACATTTCGAACGTCATCTATTTTTTTGATTGAAATGAAAGTTCTAAAGAAAGATTTTTTATACATTTTCATCATATCTTAGGAAACGGAAGCGGTCACTTAGCGTAAAAAAGAATACTTACGCAGAGTTGTCGGCGATATCAGTCAAAGAACGGTCTTCTTGGAGAGCAGAGGAAATGGCTGACGTGTCTGGAATTTCTCAGCCGGTGCCGGGGCATTTGTTTCCACACGCATGATGTGTGGGTAAAAAACTACCCACGACGTACGGCGCGCAAGGTGTCTTCTTTGTTAGTATGGGTAGTTTTTTACCACACGACGTACGGCGCGCAAGGTGTCTTCTTTGTTAGTATGGGTAGTTTTTTACCACACGACGTATGGCGAGGGATATACAACGTTGTTTGTTTTTGAATAACTATTTTGTTTACCAACAAATCAACACAATGTTTGCTGGGCAAATAGCCGCATACCTTATGAACAAAGTCATGAAATTTCGTGGATGTGCATTGAAAATTGACAGAGTTGTGTAACTTTGAATGAAGGTGTGGGTATTTTTTTACCCACGGCGTACGGCGAAGGTTAAGGCGCACGGCGGAAACTGAAGGGAATGAACTCATTGTTATTTCAGAGTTATCTTCCATGTTTTAATTATCTCCCAATTGCCCTCACACCAACCCGCGCGCACTTTCCTGCGACATTTTTCACGAAAGGATACTAACACGGATACTTCCTCAATCAGTCTCAATCCGCGTTGTGATTTCTTCGTCGTGGTTGAAGGTAAGCAGTGTGTTTGAGTGTACTGTATGTGTACGTCCATTTTCCCCCTTTATTTCAAAACAATATGATCTCTGTCAGTTCAGTTTAGACAGAGATTGTCGTCTGAGTCCGACAAGGAAGCGTGTGAGCCTACAAGCAAAGTAACGTCGCGTCACTGATACCTTTGTCTTAGCACTGAGCCGACTATTTTAGGACATTGACTAGAGTGGTTTTAGATCTTTAAATGCTAGAACTGAAAAGCCTGCTTCAAGTTTCAAAGAAAGCCTTTACGGATACATGTCTGCAGTTACTAAATTGTACAGACCAGGCAGGAACCAGATCTATCTATTATCTTGAAATGTTCGCACTCGATCACTCATGCCAGTAACTAGTCCGGGTAACCCATGAGTGATCGGGGAAGTCACATCCTGGGTCAGGGATCCAAGCGAAGAAACTTTTTGGTGGCTACATTTTTTTCGTGGTGGCTATGGCACAGGAAAACGTCAGGCTAATATAAGAAAACTGACAGCGTACCTAAGCTGTACGATGATGTTTATAGCTGAACTTGATTGAAATGTTCACGGCTTCAACCGGCCGTCTGCGGAAGTTAGAATGGGATCCCTTATGGCGCACAGCGAAAACTGAAGGGAATGAACTCATTGTTATTTCAGAGTTATCTTCCATGTTTTAATTATCTCCCAATTGACCTCACACCAACCCGCGCGCACTTTCCTGCGACATTTTTCACGAAAGGATACTAACACGGATACTTCCTCAATCAGTCTCAATCCGCGTTGTGATTTCTTCGTCGTGGTTGAAGGTAAGCAGTGTGTTTGAGTGTACTGTATTTGTACGTCCATTTTCCCCCTTTATTTCAAAACAACATGATCTCTGTCAGTTTAGACAGATTGTCGTCTGAGTCCGACAATGAAGCGTGTGAGCCGACAAGCAAAGTAACGTCGCGTCACTGATACCTTTGTCTTAGCAGCCGACTATTTTAGGACACTGACTAGAGTGGTTTTAGACCTTTAAATGCTAGAACTGAAAAGCCTGCTTCAAGTTTCAAAGAAAGCCTTTACGGATACATGTCTGCAGTTACTAAATTGTACAGACTAGGCAGGAACCAGATCTATCTATTATCTTGAAATGTTCGCACTCGATCACTCATACCAGTAACATACTGCTATCGGATTGTACTTCAAAATGTCGCTGGTGGCGTTTGTATAACTCAGAATTACTGCATTTCTTGTCTACTGCTTCCTCAGCTACCGTGTAGAACACGTCAGCGACTTTGGCAGGCGAGAATCAATTTTCTCAAAATATGACGTTAGCGAAATATTCAGTGGTTTACCTGGGATATTCTGAATAGTTTCGCAAAGTCGAAGGACGCGGTCTCGCTCCTTACATCAAACAGCAATATTTATCTACGAGTGGTTTTACGTTTCTATAAATGTTCGTGTGAAAATCTACTTTAGATTTTCGTATCAACAAGATGGCCGCGCGACCATTACGTAATGGGGATAATCGTGGAATTTTGTTCAATATTCCGGGGAATGGTGCAGAAAGTGAAGATTAGAGTGTGGCAAGATTCGTAGATTTGGACGGCGGTTTTCCTGATTCCTTCGGGCATGTAGAAGAATTGGAGGAAAATGACTCTGATGATGGGAAGTAGGAGGTGATCAATCTACACTAATCACTGTAATCAGTCGAGTTCTGGTGGGTGTGGAAGATGTGTACTGTGAAGGGAGTCCAGGAAAGTTGGAGAGGGATGAGTAGAGGCAGTACTGGGAGGCAACGGAGTAAAACTGGAGGGAGTGCTGCATTAGATTCTGACTCTCACAGCAGTTTTAATAATCACATACACAGACAGTATCCATTCTACGAAGGTGAGCATGGTCCTACTGTGTTTTCCCCCTGCTGACTGTGACATGATAGACACTTGGGATATTCTTTTCCCTGGACTTTGTCATGTTATTGCAGAGCACTGATGAGATAGGTGTGCATTGGTGCAGCAGGAAGGGGGGGGGGGGGGCTGAAAAGCAGGGCACAGTGTGCATTTTGCTGTGGCATTGGTCTGTACATAGGTATTGCAAGTATGATCTCAGGCAGTGTAGAGATAGATCTCATGTCAGACTCACCAGCAGCTATTTCAGTAAGCGTGCAGTACAAGTCAGTTGTATACCAAAGTGTTTTGTGTGTGTTTGAACAGTCTATGAAGTACATGTATCATGCAAGATCAGTACAAATGAGGACTGAAGAGAAACCATGCACACCATCACCAATTTTTTTTTTTTTTTTTTTTTTTTACAGATCTGTGGGGTAAGTGTGTGTGTGTGTGTGTGTGTGTGTGCGTGTGCGTGTGTTACAACATCACTTTCATCTGCATGTATGCATTTATTTCAGGCCCAGGTCCTGCTCAAAACAACCAGCTCCTGCAAATATGTTTACAAATGTGTCATCATCTAATATCATGTTCAACATGGCGATTATTCAAGTCAACACCAAGTGGTAAGTTTAGTTAGGTCCACTTTTGCTTTTTTGTTTTAATGTTAAAGTTAGCAACAAGCGTACCAGACAACCTCTATTGTGTTGAATCCATGTACATGTACTACAAACTAAGAGCAAAGATTACATATTCTTAAACTGGCCTAAATCTGTGTTTAACCGATATGAAATCCCCTCAGAAAGCAATCGCCAGTGATATCCCTACCTACCATGGGATTGTTACCTGCTACATGTACCTCAGGATCAACAGACCGGGCATCTTGGACACTAAAATTCCCTCATTAAAATTATCTTTTGTTACCATAATGGTGATGTCAAAGCCGGTTGTAATAGGACAAGACCTTTTCCAGTATTGACACTAGTGAAATTCAGTCCCAAAATTCCCTCATCTAATCAGACACTTGACGCTCAATTCAAACTGCCATACCCCCACCCCCACCTTTTTGAAATACATTTAGTACTAAACTCTGTTTGAAGTGTGAATCTGACTTGGCTAGGGCTGAAGGAACAGTGAGAATCTAAAGAATATATTTCAGGTATACATTTTCTGTTATCTGTAATTTGCTAGTTGTCCAAGCACTTGTTTCACTGTTGTAACATTTGAAAGAAATGGCATTTAGTTTTGTTTTTGTTTTTATCATTACTGTATGGTCAGTCCTAAATCTGATCAGTTTCCATGTGCTGCCATGTTTCCAACCTGAATGGTAAACTTTGTCCCCATTGGCCAAAATGTTTGTGTTGTGACTGATCAACATGTGTCTAGAAATAAATGTACAAAAGGAAACGTTTGATAATGTGTGACCTTCCAAGTGATGTCCTAATCACAAGGCTGATAAATTTCAACATACACTACCTGAACATTACGTCTTTCGATGTTTCTCATTATAGCAGTGTGTGTGTGTGTGTGTGTGTGTGTGTGTGTGTGTGTGTGTGTGTGTGTGTGAAAATTAAACAGTACAAATAATACTAAAATATAAATAGATACGGTTAGTGTGCCCATTTATGCGTTTTTGTTTGCAGTACAACAGACCTAGTTGTATATGAATTAAAATATACAATGTGTACTATCTGCCAAACATTAAAAAAGTCTTAAATGAAATCGGACAACCTTCGCCGGTCAGGAATCTGATGTCTGACCAATCGCTGTGTCTGGTCTGACCAACTCAAAGGACAACCAAAAGCCTAATTTACAAAGATCCTCATCCACTCACCAAGCATGTTTTGACTGTCTTATCAGCAGTCCCAAGCACAGACATGGATGCTTTTTAGAAACATACAACAACAGAGGGAAAACCAAAGATCATCAATACAATTTTATTGATCAACTTCAGCAAACTGGATCATTTCGCTCCAAAGGAAAACACATTTGAAAACAAGTGCCCACATACAAACGTGATGCGCGTGGTGCCATTG
This sequence comes from Batillaria attramentaria, assembly GCA_018292915.2. Classification (NCBI taxonomy): domain Eukaryota; kingdom Metazoa; phylum Mollusca; class Gastropoda; family Batillariidae; genus Batillaria; species Batillaria attramentaria. Next base: position 121,934 of record JACVVK020000687.1, on the reverse strand, counting down.
ACGTCAAGAGTCTGACAATGCGAATTGGCAACATTTTCAGTTTGAACCATGTTGCTGTTTTCCCCGCTCACGCTGCCAAACATGTAATGCTCTTGACAGCCAATGTTGGTACAGTACCATCGACGTATAGATCTATACGTCTGTGTACAGTACAGGGACAAAAAAGATGAGAGTCTTGATTTGTATGGGATGGACTTAAATCATCTCAGTGTTTAGATTCAACGTTTTCCATTACTGTTTTGCGTTTGATTGTGCATGCTAGTTTACACCGACCTTGTCCCTGGAAAGCAAAACTGCACGTACAATTTAACACACTGGATTATGTGACAGTGATTTTGTAAAGTTTAAAAAGTACAGCAGCTGTGTAATAGTGCTTGCCGTATTTTACGCCCCGCCCCCTTTTTTCCTTTTATTCTTTCTCCTCACTACCATCCTTCCACGTGAATTTGCTTGTCGGCTCACAATCTAGATCTAGACAGACATAACATAAACACTCACACCATGATGATCAGTGATCACATCAAATCAGTGGTAATCAGAAATTTCGTTCAGTCATCAAAGAAAAATCTCGTGTGTTTGTGTAGATCTTTCTGCTATGCGGTTGGGAGGGATCAGCATGCCGGACTCTCAGATTCGAGGGATCTTGAACTGACTTACGTTTTAGTTGAAAAATCTTTTCGCTGAGTGAGTTTTCTTATTAAGAAAAGCTTGTAGAAAGCAGTACAGGACCTGTGAGATTTTTCAGCCAACTGTTTTTGAGACTGACAAAGAGATATTACATCAATTCCTGTTATTCTGTCAGCTTTTGTCTGATCTGCCCACCTTTAGAAATCTCCGACTTTTCCCGCGGTTTTCTATTCAGGCACGCATGCGCCGACACCATGCAAATGGCTGCCAAGCAGACGAACCTCAGCTCGCAGTGTTAGAGTTGGGCATTTTCCACTCAGACAATCATGCACGGTAGCTTGTAAGGCCAAAGTGTATATTTTCATGGAGCGTTATTCAGCGTCACTTGTATCCTATCAGTATTTAAATATTGGTCCAGCCACCACAGAGATATTAATGTGTTAATTTTTTTTCTACGCTAGGATCCATGACTCTCGATTTCAGGAGAGAGGAGACCATGACTAGCCAGTAACATACTGCTCCCGGATTGTACTTCACAATGTCGCTGGTGGCGTTTGTATAACTCAGAATTACTGCATTTCTTGTCTATTGCTTCCTCAGCAACCGTGTAGAACACGTCAGCGACTTTGGCAGGCGAGATTCAATTTTCTCAAAATATGACGTTAGCGAAATATTCAGTGGTTTACTGACCTGGGATATTCTGAATATTTTCGCAAAGTCGAAGGACGCGGTCTCGCTCCTCACATCAAACAGCAATATTTATCTACTAGTGGTTTTAAGTTTCTATAAATGTTCGTGTGAAAATCTACTTTAGATTTTCGTATCAACAAGATGGCGGCGCGATCATTACGTAATGGGGATAATCGTGGAATTTTATTCAATATTCCGGGGAATGGTGCAGAAAGTGAAGATTAGAGTGTGGCAAGATTCATAGATTTGGACGGCGGTTTTCCTGATTCCTTCGGGCATGTAAAAGAATTGGAAGAAAATGACTCTGATCAGTGATGGGAAGGAGGAGGTGATCAATCTACACTAATCAGTCGAGTTCCGGTGGGTGTGGAAGATGTGTACTGTGAAGGGAGTCCAGGAAAGTTGGAGAGGGATGAGTAGAGGCAGTACTGGGAGGCAACGGAGTAAAACTGGAGGGGGTGCTACATTAGATTCTGACTCTCACAGCAGTTTTAATAATCACATACACAGACAGTATCCATTCTACGAAGGTGAGCATGGTCCTACTGTGTTTTCCCCCTGCTGACTGTGACATGATAGACACTTGGGATATTCTTTTCCCTGGACTCTGTGTACAGATAGATCTCATGTCAGACTCACCAGCAGCTATTTCAGTAAGCCTGCAGTACAAGTATACCAAAGTGTTTTGTGTGTGTTTGAACAGTCTATGAAGTACATGTATCATGCAAGATCAGTACAAATGAGGACTGAAGAGAAACCATGCACACCATCACAATTTTTTTTAAATTTTTTTTTTAAAACAGATCTGTGGGGTATGTGTGTGTGTGTGTGTGTGTGTGTGTGTGTGTGTGTGTGTGTGTTACAACATCACTTTGATCTGCATGTATGCATTTATTTCAGGCCCAGCTCCTGCTCAAAACAACCAGCTCCTGCAAATATGTTTACAAATGTGTCATCATCTGATATCACGTTCAACATGGCGATTATTCAAGTCAACACCAAGTGGTAAGTTTAGTTAGGTCCACTTTTGCTTTTTTGTTTTAATGTTAAAGTTAGCAACAAGTATACCAGACAACCTCTATTGTGTCGAATCCATGTACATGTACTACAAACTAAGAGCAAAGATTACATATTCTTAAACTGGCCTAAGTCTGTGTTTAACCGATATGAAATCCCCTCAGAAAGCAATCGCCAGTGATATCCCTGCCTACCATGGGATTTAAACCTGCTGCAGGATCTACAGACCGGGCATCTTGGACACTAAAATTCCCTCATTAAAATTATCTTTTGTTACCATAATGGTGATGTCAAAGCCGGTTGTAATAGGACAAGACCTTTTCCAGTATTGACACTAGTGAAATTCAGTCCCAAAATTCCCTCATCTAATCGGACACTTGACGCTAAATTCAAACTGCCATACCCCCGCCCCCACCTTTTTGAAATAAATTTAGTACTAAACTCTGTTTGAAATGTTTGTAGGTGTGCTGGTTGGTTGTATGTTTGTTTGTACTGCTACATTTTCATTTTGAAGGTTATAACACTGAAGCAAAGTAGACACAATATAGTGTGAATCTGACTTGGCTAGGGCTGAAGGAACAGTGAGAATCTAAAGAATATATTTCAGGTTTACATTTTCTGTTATCTGTAGTTTGCTAGTTGTCCAAGCACTTGTTTCACTGTTGTAACATTTGAAAGAAATGGTATTTAGTTTTGTTTTTGTTTTTACCATGACACATTACTGTATGGTCAGTCCTAAATCTGATCAGTTTCCATGTGCTGTCATGTTTCCAGCCTGAATGGTAAACTTTGTCCCCATTGGCCAAAATGTTTGTGTTGTAACTGATCAACATGTGTCTAGAAATAAATGTACAAAAGGAAACGTTTGATAACGTGTGACCTTCCAAGTGATGTCCTAATCACAAGGCTGATAAATTTCAACATACACTACCTGAACATTAAGTCTTTCGATGTTTCTCATTCAGTGTGTGTGTGTGTGTGTGTGTGTGTGTGTGTGTGTGAAAATTAAACAGTACAAGTAATACTAAAATATAAATAAATGCGGTTGGTGTGCCCATGTATGCATTTTTGTTTGCAGTACAACAGACCTAGTTGTATATGAATTAAAATATATAATGTGTACTATCTTCCAAACATTAAAAAAAAGAGTCTTAAATGAAATCGGACAACCTTCGCCCGTCAGGAATCTCATGTCTGACCATTCGCTGTGTCTGGTCTGACCAACTCAAAGGACAACCAAAAGCCTAATTTACAAAGATCCTCATCCACTCACCAAGCATGTTTCGACTGTCTTATCAGCAGTCCCAAGCACAGACATGAATGCTTTTTAGAAACATACAACAACTGAGGGAAAACCAAAGATCATCAATACAATTTTATTGATCATCTTCAGCAAACTGGATCATTTCGCTCCAAAGGAAAAAAACATTTGAAAACAAGTGCCCACATACAAACGTGATGCGCATGGTGCCATTGACGTCAAGAGTCTGACAATGCGAAGTGGCAACATTTTCAGTTTGAACCATGTTGCTGTTTTCCCCGCTCACGCTGCCAAACATGTAATGCTCTTGGTACATTACAGGGACAAAAAAATATGAGAGTCCTGATTTGTATAGGATGGACTTAAATCATCTGTTCAGATTCAACGTTTTCCATTATTAATTACTGTTTTGCGTTTGATTATGCATGCTAGTTTACACCGACCTTGTCCCTGGAAAGCAAAACTGCACGTACAATATAACACACTGGATTATGTGACGGTGATTTTGTAAAGTTTAAAAAGTACAGCAGCTGTGTAATAGTGCCTGCCGTATTTTACGCTCCGCCCCCTTTTTTTCCCTTTTATTCTTTCTCCTCACTACCATCCGTCTACGTGAATATGCTTGTCGGCTCACAATCTAGATCTAGAGAGACATAAGTGACATAAACTGACACTCACACAATGATCAGCCTGGTGATCACATCAAATCAGTGGTAATCAGAAATTTTGTTCAGTCATCAAAGAAAAATCTCGTGTGTTTGTGTAGATCTTTCTGCTATGCGGTTGGGAGGAATCAGCATGCCGGCCTGTCAGATTCGAGGGGTCTTGAACTGACTTACGTTTTAGTTGAAAGATCTTTTCGCCGGCTGAGTCAGTGAATTTTTTGATTGAGAAAAGCTTGTAGAAAGCAGTACAGGACCTGTGAGATTTTTCAGCCAACTGTTTTTGAGACTGACAAATAGATATTACACCAATTCCTGTTATTCTGTCAGCTTTTGTCTGATCTGCCACCTTTAGAAATCTCCGACTTTTCCCGCGGTTTACTATTCAGGCACGCATGCGCCGACACCTTGCAAATGGCTGCCAAGCAGACGAACCTCAGCTCGCAGTGTTAGAGTTGGGCATTTTCCACTCAGACAATCATGCACGGTAGCTTGTAAGGCCAGAGTGTATATTTTCATGGAGCGTTATTCAGCGTCACTTGTATCCTATCATTATTTAAATATTGGTCCAGCCACCACAGAGATATTAATGTGTTAAATTTTTTCCTACGCGAAGAGCCATGACCCTCGATTACAGGAGAGGGGAAACCATGACTAGCAGTTTTGCAAAGTCCAACGAGAAGACAAATTGTGTCTTTCCACACTGGCCGGCCTTTGTTTCTTGCAAGATACATCTTCGCCACGTGGATTGGAAAAAGTAACACGATAAAAGCTATAGATGTTGCTATGGTGGTCAAATGGTCAAAGCCATCCGAGAAATCTTCTTGCTCATTGTATCACCTCTGACTAGGCGCGCCCGCGCGTTGTTGTCGACGCTTTCCGAATGAGGACTTGAGGATTTACTGATGACCATGATGACAGCAGGCAGATTAGAGTGTCATACTGGCGACTCAATGCCCAGATATATGAGTTTATGGCTCTGTTCAAGGACAAAATCCCACTAGGTCTTGTCACACAGGAAGGGCTTTTACTCAGATACATCCCCTTCTCCCCATACTCCACCCCCCCCCCTCCCCGGAAAAACAAAACACAAAAAACCCACGAACAACAACAAACAAACAAAAAACAACAATAACAACAAACAAACAAAAGAACAACAATTAAAAACCAACAAAGAAAAACAAAACCATCTTTCGAATCTAAACAAACCAAACAGCAATGCAATACAGTATCAGTTTTTCTCCAACACATAGGTCTTTATCTTGGTACTTCATAGCTAAATCGTGAGGCTGAAGAAGAATGAGTATTATATAGGCGCTTTACCCAATTTCATGAATCGGCTCAAAGCGGCGCGAACTGAACCCAACACGCACGCTCACGTGAATCACGCACATTCTCTCACACACCGGACATAAACACATTACAATCACGTGGTGCGAAGGGTCAGCTCAGCTATTTAAATTTCGGAATTAAGAATTGCATTTATTTTTCAAATTTGGTGGGCTGAACATTTCCAAAGCAGAGGGGGGAGGAAGCCGGAGTACCCGGAGAGAACCCCCGACGATCGGCCCGAATGAACGGTGCCACATACGAGAAGGAAAAATTCTTTGCCCCCAGTGGGGCTCGAACCCCTGACCTCTCGCATTGGTGACAAGTCTCTTAACCACTAGTCCTCAGGTTCCACCAGGCCTTGCAACACGGGACGAATTTTTGCTTTTGCGGATATCGGATGAAACAAAAAAGGTACAGAAAACTTCCCTTTCTTCCGACAAACGAACAAACAAACAAACAAAATCACTTCATCGGAAAATTAATGAAACAAACAATAACGCTATTAAGTATCAGTGTTTTTCTCCAGTATCTTGGTACTTCAGAACTGTGTGGATGAATCTGCATCGTGAACTTCAGCTGCAGTTGTGTGAGGAGGTAATGAAGACTCAGTGAGAGGAAAGACAGAAGTTGTTTGTACAAACAGAGAAGCGACCTGCTTCCTGAACTCCAGGCCTGTCCAGATATACAATACAAAGTTGATGGCGTGGTTCAAACACCCGAGCAGTTTCGCAGTGTTCCAAAAGAAGACAAACAATTTGTTAGCCCACACGGGTCGGCCTACAGCTCTTGCATATATCAGACCCACTTGTTTCGGAGAAAGAAGCACGACGAAGGTAACAGACGTTGCTATGGTGGTATACGTCATCCGAGAAATTCTCCCGCTCAGTTCAGTGCGATTGACGTGACGCGACAATCGTTTGAAGATGATCACTTTCTGGATGAGAAAGTAGTTACTGACAATCATTATGATGCAAGGCAGATTAATGGAGATTACAGTCTTTACCACTTCCACTGGTAACTGGACAGTTTCCCGATAGCTTTTACCCCATGCGCACTTGTGTTTGGGGTCAGCGCCAAATTCATCGAGAACAAAAGGAACGTAGGATGTGCAGCCAAAGCAAAATATGACCACAATGGCGACTGTGATGTAGGCGATTTTGATTTTGCACATTTCTCGCACGCGTCCGCGCCGAAAAATCAGCAGCACTCGATAGACAGTGAGGACCACCAGTAAATATGATGACTGCCATTCTAGGGCTTCTCCACACCACAAATAGATCACGCACAGGACCATATTCTGGTGTGGATACCTAAAATCAAATTGATATTTGGCCCAGGCTTCTGAGCATTGAATGATCAATAACAGGAGGTCAGTGCCAGCCAGTGCTTTAAAGAACACGTGAGACGCTGAGCTGACATTCAGCCTGTGCAAGACTACAAGTGTCAGGATATTACCGACGATTCCTAACATCAAGATGATGGGCCCACAACTCAGCCACAAGAGTTTGCTTCTGACTACCCACGGATCTGGTGTCGTAGTGTTGGATGCAAGTGCCTCAAGTTCTGAATCCATTGTTCCAGGCTGCTCCTGTCCGTATCTGCAAGTATGAGACATGACAATGAGTGAAACGTTGAGCAGGTGTGTCATGTTTGCTTCTCCTTTCTCCTGTTTGTAGGGTTGTCTACCCGATTCGCCAACTAGCATAACGCTTATTCTATACCGACCCTTTATCAATTCAGGGGACAGGGCTTGAGGAAGAGTAACAAAAATATTCTCATAGAAAGTGATTTTTTTTTTAGATCGACGTAGCCATGTATGCTGTATCGTAGGAACAGACAGGGATGGCTGTACGGTCATAATTATGAGCCTTGTATGGTAAAACTCTATTGCCAACCGCATTTTGCTTTATGCGTGGCTCCACTGGGCTGGCCACATGGGAAATGTGGTTAAAGAAAACAAGACGTAGTGTGATAATATTCTTTGTTCACTCACATCGGTGCCACTGGTCAAGGCAGCGATACACAAGCCTTCACCTGGTGGAACAGTGATGACTAGGGAACAGTAACACAAGCAGAAGACTGACGAAGCTGTCCAACAGCCTTTGTACTACACTAGAACGCTGCCCCAGCACAAAGGTCTTGAACCACAGTTGACTAAATCATTCCTGTGCATTTGTGCTTGTACAAAAGAGGATTACATCAGAGCAGAAAGACTGTTGTTTACCAGACGTTTGAGCGGATGTAGGGAGACGCTGACAAACTGCTTCAGGAACCTAACGTGGCAAGTTTGAGTTACGCAATGTGTGTACGTCATTTGTACGATATACGTAATCTTTGTGTTCTCTTGCTCTGTTGGTGTCATCAAAGACCTTGGAATCAGAAAGACGCGTCACTCCTGCCCTCGTAAGAGCACTCTCTGGGGCACAGAGTCTTTCAGTGGAAAGTACCTCTGTGCACGGTGGGGAAATGGCGCTCACTGCGCTACCGTGACGGGCCTAAATTGTCTCGGTGCTCTCAAACACAAGGTCGCGCACTATGTCATCCTTGACCAGCTTTGAACCCAGATGGATCCTCAGTGGCGCAAGTGATGGCAGGCTGTCTTCAAAGTGAAAGTAGGCGTGTTTCTGAATCAGAGAAATACATAACATGTCTCTGTCTGAATGGACAGATCTATTATTACATTCAGTCCTAGAGCACGGGTGTGTATGCTTTTGTAATCGTCTCTTATTCCACCACAAGGCAGGTACGTGATCGTCTGCACCGTGCAATAATACTTGCCTGTAGAGTGCAACACCCTTGCCTGTCAGAGTGCAACCCCCTTGCCGTTTACTCACATCCTGTTGGATCAGTGTACCACGTAAACAGTGCCATCAAAGCGCAACAATAATTGTCCGCTGGCAAAGATTTTGCCCAAACGAAAAGTGGTGGGATATTCAAGACTTCGTTTCAAATCGAATCATATGACACACAAGTCTCTGCTTTTCTAAAAAAAATTCGCCATTTTTAAAAATGGCGCTGGGTGTAAGCAGTCACATTTTCACGCCCCGCCGAAAAGGGACTGCAGTCTGGAGTCTATCGTAAGAGAGACATATAGCGGGACAACGCGAAGAGTTGTCTGCCCGCATTAGCGCGCATCCTAGATCTGGCCCCTATAGTGACAGCATGGCGGAAAGTGGAAAGCGATCACAAAAACCGGGCTTGCAATTGTGTTCTGCGCCGAATTGTTCAAATAACAGACAAATTTAAACGGGGAAATACTTCTTTTGGTATTCCTGTTAAAAAACAACCATTTTTTCCCCCGCTTTCTTGTTAAAAAAAAAGACCTCAAGTGGTACGTGTGCATGCACTGTAAACAAACAGTAAACACACGCGGCTGACGCATATACTGCGTAATTTTTTTTTCGGACAACTTTACAAATCACGGTGACTTAAACTGTGCTAGCGGCTATCTGCATCTAACACACACACACACACACACACACACACAGAGTTGTCACTCATACGGCGGCCAGGTACGTTCATCGGCACTTTTTCCAGTTCACATACTGTAGGTATGTACAGAACTCTTTTCTAAAAAATCAAGAGGTTTGCATGCAGCGTAAACAAACAGCAGTAAACACACGTGGCAGGCGCAGACATCAGGTTTTGGTGTTGTTTTTGTTGTTTTGTTGGCGGTGGTGTATTATTTTTAACTTTACAAATAACGTTGACTCAACCTGTACTAGCGGCAAGTTGCACTGATACACACACACACACACACACACACACACACACACACACACAGAGAACAAAATCATCCGGCTGAACTTCATTCTATCCATTGTAAAACCATATCACAACATTGATTCTGCTGGATCGTCGGTCGCAGATATGATTAATGCTGAGAGTAGGAAGTATTCAGCGGATGCGTCCGGGCCATCTCAGTTTGGATCTCCCGCACAGCTATTCGATCTTTCTGTGTTCCGTACTAGTTTTGCTTGAACACCGACAGCGAACGAAATGCACTACGTAGCCTACGTACAGCAGTGAACGCCAAACTAGATCTTACGTTCGTTCTCCGGAACTTTGAAAATACTTACGTTTTCCATAGCGAAATATATGGGGGAGACCACCTGTCACTGAGTCGCTGACATCTTCGTTTTTGTTTATTTCGTTAAGATGTTTTACGGCGGCTAGTGTAGGGTTGGGTCAAACAAACAGAGACTTTTTACAAGCATGCGGATTCTATACTAAATTTATGCCAGTCACATGTCGTGGATGCGGCGATTTTGGTTTTCACGTGTGATACTGTGTGTTAGGTTTGGGAGAAAACATAATCTTGGCTCCAACTTCGATACCGATCTTGGCTCCAACCTCGATATCGTAGGCATACCTACCTCTTTTTTTCAAGGGGGAAATCTAAAGAAAGGTTTTCCCGTTCCTGGTGTTCGCTTCTGACAGCAATTCGGCGCTGCACACCATTGCACGCCCGAATTTTTGCGTGGTTTCTGGCTTTCTGCCATACTGCCATTACTGCGTAGATCTGCGGGATGCGCAGACAACTCTTACGCGTTGTCCCTCAAAGGGAGGTAAGTGAACTATCTTTATGTTTCCAAGATCTTTTTTGTCATCTCACGCCTCTCCTTGTACGAGCAACTAACCCTGATGGCCCTGTGGATTTTTCACCCTGGGTCAGGACGCCTGTTTTACGAAGGTACTGTGCATGCGGTATCATGTCTGCGTCGGGCAACGATTATTTTCTCACTGAGGCGGGAATACTTCCTATTATGTCTTCGCCCTGGTGGTCATTGTCCAAAAAATAAATAAATAAATAAATAAATACACATACGGGCCTTTTTCGTCCCTGTGTGGTTTCTGATGAGACTAGGCCAGCGCTATGCACATAGAGCTTACATGATTAGTTCGAGTGGTTTACGGCGAAAGACTAACCCCCAGATGGCTCGAATGTTTGAGTAGCTACCGAGTCTCCGGCGAGGTAGCTACTTAAACAATCGAACCATTTGGTGTAAAAATCGATCGAACCATTTGGTGTAACAAAGTGAGTCCATGTAATAACCCTCCGTCGTCTGTCTGTGTCTGTGTGTCCGCAGTAAACCTTAACATTGGCCTTTTCTCAGAATCTACAAAAAGCAGAGACACCAAAATTGGCCTGCTAATAGACAGCCATACGACCTTTCAAAACATACCATAATGATTGACATTGACCCAAGGTCAAGGTAACTAAAGCTGTCTGTTTGGAAATTTTACATTGACATTTTCTCAGAATCTAGAAAAGCCAGAGACATCAAACTTTGCATGATGATGAACATCGACAACACCTTTACTGATACACCTGTACTCAGTGACTTTGAGTCAAGGTCAAGGCCATGCAAGCTGTTTTGCGGAAAACCAAAGTCACTTCCCGCAGACCTGACTGACAGACGATTGCTTACTGGTATCGGAGAAGAGACCCTCTCTCTCTCTCGCCTTAGACGCACCCCCCCCCCCCCCACACACACACACACATTATGCTTCTGAGTGTGAGTCAGTGGCAAAAACGAAACCCACTGAAATTCCCGCTTTCCACATGTCAAGTTGTAGAGATCGCGAAAAGATACTGCATTTCGATGCAAAATAATTTCTAGACCATCCCAGAACATGCTGGTGCAGTAACGTCAGTAGATTACGTCACCTTGGAAAGATATCGAACCTTCCAGTAAGTTGAGGAATGTTCTAGATCTGACCTGTTCAGTACGTAAGCAGCCCTGCACAGCGTCCTGGGTTCTTCTTCTTTCATGAATTTGTTCTCCGTGCATATTCTGTTCATAAAGTATTGGAGTTGTATTCTGTTGTATCCCGTGTCTTCTCTGCGATTGCACGAAGATGGCGACATAGTAGAAGCAAAGACCGTAGATAATAAGACAGGGAACTCGACGCAAAACGCGAGGATAGGTAGGAGTTACGTCCCTTGCGTTGATCCTGCTCGTCTCGAGCATGGCTACAGACAGAAAGGGGCAAGGTGGCGAATTCTGCTGCGCCATAGGCTGCAACAATGCACGTTTGAAGAAAGCCGGTGCCAACAAGGCATTTTTCCAGTTCCCGAGGGAGAGAGAAAGGTAAGCTGAACATAATTTTTATCGTTGCTAGGAAGAAAATAGGCGAAAATGGTTCGCTATAGCCCTGGACCTGCAGATTTTTAGATCTAAGATCATCCCCGAGTTCGTATCATATTTCTAATTCTACAAGGAGCACGTGGTCTCACAGTGTAGGCAGGAGAGAATATTGCAATTTGCAATAGGTTCTGGTGGCCAATATCAAGTTTTACAGAAAATGTTTGACACGCAGTGCCCATGCATATCATCGTACAGGCCAAATACTTGCTTGATATTTACGCAAACGGTTGTAAAGATATTGGGTACTACATCAACAGGTGCATGAAATGTGCGTAGAACCCCAGACGGGAAGAACTCCTGGGGAAGCAGCCAGATGAGCTGTTTTTAAAGTACACCTGAGATTCCACTTTACGCAGTGGCCACACTGCTCCATATGATCAAAAGAATCTGCTGTTAAGGACAACTGAAATATCAGGATTCCTTTTATGCTTGTATTATTACTTGCCAAAAGAGGATTTTGTTTAAACTTCTTCTGTGGAAGTCTTTCTGGTGTGCACTCCTTTGTTGGCTTTCTCACTGTATGGGGTGTATTTTTGGGAAGAGCAAATGCAGTTTGCACTGCGTTCAGGTCAGCCTTCTCCATTCTGTTACAACTGTGAACTGCGAGTCCTTTTTTTTTTTGGGGGGGGGGGGGGGGGGGCAGGTTATGCTGTTAGAAACTCATGACTCATTTGGAGACTCTTTTGAAGTTGTGAATACTCTGGCAGAGTCTGCCATCATATACATGTATAAATAAACGTGGAAATGTTAGCGGTTCTTCCTCTTGCATTCTGTGTGTGTGTGTGTGTGTGTGTAAGAAAAAGGTGAACAGAACTATATCAAATCTTTCTTTGTCTTGCAATACATAGCAGTCAGTAGTGTTTTGTTTTGTTTTGTTTTTCGTTTTGTTTGTTTGTTTGTTTGTTTGTTTGTTTGTTTGTTTTTTTGTTGTTGTTGTTGTTTTTTTTTTGGGGGGGGGGGGGGGCGGGCGCATTGTTTCCTCAGATGGCAGGTAGCCTGACAATGGTGATGTGCTACAGTGTGTGGCATGTCGCTCGGCGCACTTGGACTGCCGGACAGGACAAATAGCTTAATCATATCTAAAAACCAATACCAGCAAGCCATTCACACATCTAAGATGCCACAAACGTCGATTTTTGTCTCGGACCCTTGTTTTTCATGTACAAAGTCAAACAGATAGACGCGCACAAAATAGGTCCAACAGAGAGACGTTACACGCTGAGCAGGACCAGCGCAAGGGACGTCACTCGCTCTCCGATCTCGTAGGCGCTATGAAGGAGTTCCCTGTCTTATTATCTACGGTCTTTGGTAGAAGTAAAATACACCACGTCTCCAAACAGAGAAAGTGGCGAGACACCCCCAAGAAAAAACAGCATCACGTCAATCAAACATGACGCACTTACTTTACGTCAGTGCGCGTGCGTCTCTTCTTCGATGTTTGTGAGGCGTGTGGCTTGCAGAGGAAATGTGCTGTGAGTACAAATTTTCGAGTCAACTGACGATAACGGCTGCAGTGAATTTTTCTAATTTTTTTTTGTATAATTTTATGGCACCCCAGGCTCATTGTCTATGTATAGTAGGAGCGATTTTGAGATCTAGATTGTGTTCACCAGCACTTTCATCAGGTACGGCTTACGCCAAAAGTATGAAAGCGACAACCTCCAAACTTCACTTAGTTGAGAGTCCGTATTCATGCTATCTATGTCCAAAAAATGGAGTGGTTTAGGTAAATATTACGCCTTTAAACGCCAGAAAGCCACTTTTTCTGAAAAGGGCGATAACTCGCAAATCATGTGTGCAATCGTACCTGGATCGGACCTTCTACTCAACAATCTTGATTCATTTAGAAACCCCAAATTTGAAATTGATCGGTTCAGTATTTTCGGAGAAATAGGCATCTGAACTGGGTTCACATGCAATGTCAACTCAGGCTCGGTTTATATGAAAACTATAAGAGCGACCATTTTCTAGTAGTGACTCTGTTCAGAGTCCGTATTCAAGCTATCTACTGCCAAAAAATTGAGTGATTTAAATAAATATTACGCCTGTACACGAAAGACAACCAACTTGTTCTAAAAGGGCGATAACTCCCAAATCACTTAAGCAATCATCACACGCTTGGTTCCTCTAATGTAACATTTTGATATATTTGGATACACCAAATTTGAATACATTCGGTTGAGTACTTTCGAAGAAACGGGCCTGGACACAATTCACACACACACAGCCGCACACACGCACACACATACGCACAGACGGCACTCACTGAGGAGGAGAAGCGCGTTCGGCGCACCGTACATGTCAGCATCGATGACGCACGTTTTCTTACGTCATTGTCAGAGTTACACTTTCAAAATCGTCTCTGCGGGAGATCGGCAGTGACGTGCGTTTGTACCACAGATGCTTGCCCATGAACGTGGAAAATTTAGCCCGTCCTATGATGTTGTTTCCATTACTATGGAAACAACATAACAACAGGAAGCGAAGAAAGAAAGACCAAAAATCCTTCAACGGCGTAGGCACCTTGCTGGAATGGACCCGCTTCCTGATTTAAAACCAAAAAAACAAAAAAAAAAAACAGAAAATTTAACCCTAGAGCTAGTTTAGTTCGAGGTTAGACTCTAACCCGGGGCTAAACTCCCTAACCACGAGTTTTACATACGGGCCCTGGTCAACAGCGTGACGGGTATGGGCTGTGTTTAGCTAGTCGTATCTCGCTCGTGCAGTAGTTGTGACTTGGTAACTCCCGTATCTCTCGGGCTGCATGGGCGTTTCTAGAACGTTCCCGTCAGGAACTGTTAAATGGAGAGCTTTTACCAGGCTCGGTGCATTTTGCCCGGAGCTGGTGGGACTAACGCCTGGGCATTTTCCTGAGTCCCGTTCGTCTCTGCGCGTTGACGCAAGAAGGCCGCACTTGTATCCTGATACCAGGTCCAACCCTCCGTCATTGTCAACCCCTTGTACTGCCCTAGCGCTGAGGTACTTTCGCTGTATCATATTGGAAGTCATAGGTTTTTGGCTCACTTGTGAGTCTATGTAATAACCCTCCGTCGTCTGTGCGTCTCTGCGGGGGAGCCGGATGGCCGAATGGTAGAGCGTTGGACTTCTAATGCTCGGGTCGTGAGTTCGTATCCCGGCTGGAGCCAAATATTTGTGCTGGCTTTTTCATCGTTGCCCCGTCTTTGATATCACTCTTACGTGGTGGAAAAGGACGTTAAACTCCCAAACACTCACACACCCACCCTGTGCGTCTCTGCATGCCACCTGCAATAAAAAAAAAATCAGTGTGTGTGTGTGTGTGTGTGTGTGTGTGTGTGTTGTACGTTATATACGTTTGTTTTGTGTGTGTTATGTGTAGTTTATATACGCGCCCTGAGCTCTTCTGAGATGGGGGCGCCACAAATACCCTTTATTATTATTATTATTCTTGTTGTTGTTGTTGCTGTTGCCGTTTGGTTAGTGGAATAACGGTTTGGACTAGCAGGTTGTTTATTGTGATGTGCCCTAGACTCATTGTAGGTTTCTGCTATGCAGGTAGGCCTGTAGGTTGTGATGTGCCATAGACTTATGGTAGGTTTCTGCTATGCAGGTAGGCCTGTAGGTTGTGATGTGCCATAGACTTATGGTAGGTTTCTGCTATGCAGGTAGGCCTGTAGGTTGTGATGTGCCATAGACTTATGATAGGTTTCTGCTATGCAGGTAGGCCTGTAGGTTGTGATGTGCCATAGACTTATGATAGGTTTCTGCTATGCAGGTAGGCTTGATAGGTTTCTGCCATGCAAGGGTTTTGTAGTTCCCGTTGGTTGGGTCCCGTCCCGGGAGAGGCAAGTTCCCCAACGGTGTTTGTCTTCGCCAGCCTGGAGTTGTGCGCGGCACCGGACGCGTCAGCTCGGGTGGGAAGGCACTTTTTGGAACCCTTGGTCCTAGAACCCGGGTCGGCTATTCTACGTTGATTGTTCTCTCGTTTACCCGGAGCCGACTGTGAGCCTAGACACTGCGTCTCGGAAACGAGGGGCCCCATGGGCTCGCCTTCACGCGGCGGGGCTGATTTCGCAAAGCTTGCCCACCCCTTTTGCTTTTTCTTTACTCTTATTTCTGCCTCCCTCGGTCCATTCACCTGTCTTTTGCTCTCTTAAAGTCTCCACCGGGGGAGAGGTCAGTAAGCGGTTGTCTACTGTCCCTTGGTCCAGTGAGACATCTGAGGGTCGTTTCTGAAGGCCGACTTCACTGGATTCCCCCCACCTGGTCTTCAGCCTGGCGGGCTTTGTTCGCAGCGCCCTGCTGGTGCTGCTGAACACCTGTCACGTTGAAGACCTTCACAACGCACCCCTCTCTTGTGCGTTGTTTTCCCAAACCGCCTCACGGCGAGGTGGTTCCGTGTTGGAGCGGTCTATTCTCCAACTGCCTCCCAGGCATGTTGTCTTCATTGGCAACTAAGGAATTTTCCTTCCTACTTCTGTCTATCCCTCACCAGCCCATTCGCCTGTCTCTTTCTCTTTAAAACCTCCCGAATTTAGCCGCTCTGTCCTTCCTCTCATCTCTCAGCTGATTTCTAAGTTCGGCCCTTTCATCTATATTTCTTCTTTTTAACCTCTCACTCACGTCTGCACTACCAGTGGTTAGGAACAAGTGATGTTGGGCATATGCTGCGAACTGGTTTATTGCGCCTAGGACATGATAAGTTGCAATATTTGCTGTATGTGCGCTTTGTGTTTATCTTTGTTTTACCCAGTTGTAATTGTTATTTGTTTTCTACGCTTTTTTTGTAACCGGGAGTTCGAGAATTTAGCATGAAGGTGCAGCGTCTCCTGCATGTCCTAGGTTTATATTGCCCCGTAGACCAGTTTGCATCCTATGTCCAACGTTACATTTTTGTTGTTTTTTTTGTCGTGTAGTGCAGGCACACTCAGTCGCGAATTAGTCTTTGTGGCTTGCGCGGCTTTAAGCCCTAAAAACTCACTCACTCACTCGGAAACGAGGTGTCAGCTGTTCGTATTGTGCCCTAAGTTGTTTCCAAGACTGTGACTTATTTTGCAGGCCCAGCACGTCTGTGATAACTGTTGCATTTGTTGTAAGAATTGTGGTGAATACTACCCTTTGCATTTGCATTGTGATCTATGCATGTTCGTGTACGTGTCCAGTACAGTTCCTTGGTGGCGTACACTTGGTTTTGTTTTTGTCTGGAGTGAGTGCTTTGTGTGTGAGGATCACTTAGAACACGCACACGCTACACACACACACACACACACACACATACACACACACACACACAGAGGGTAGGAGGGTGTTTGGGAGTTTAACGTCCTTTTCTACCACATAAGGGTGATGTCAAAGACGGGGCAACGAGAAAAAAAAGACCAGCACAAATATTTGGCCCCAGCCGGCGGTATTCGAAGTCACGACCCGAGCATTGAGAGTCCAACGCTCTACCATTCGGCCACCCCGGCTCCCCAGAGAGAGAGAGAGAGAGAGAGAGATGATGGTGATGATGATGATGATGATGATGATGATGATGAAACGTTTTTTTATTCAGGATAGAGCATTTAGGCATTGCTGCCTGTCTTACAAGCTGTCTTGCTATTCTACGCAAAAGGGTTAAAAGAAAGGGGGGGGAGGAGAAAAAAGACAAAACAAAAGTATTAACTATCTAGAGGAAATGAAGAAGAGAAAATTACACATGATGAACAAATCAAAACATACATGGCATGTGTCGATGATGTTGGCTGTATGCCAAGTAAGAACTAAGTTCGTCACTAATATTGGAAAACATGTATGGAGCATATTTCTATAGCTCTAACGTGAAACGCACGCTAACGTAAAGGATATATCATAAACAATGCAACGGCAGTGGATATGTGTTGGAATATAATTATGTATTACATAAAGTGTGCTTGGATCGTGC
The DNA here is from genome assembly GCA_018292915.2 of Batillaria attramentaria. Classification (NCBI taxonomy): domain Eukaryota; kingdom Metazoa; phylum Mollusca; class Gastropoda; family Batillariidae; genus Batillaria; species Batillaria attramentaria. The sequence goes on along the minus strand of JACVVK020000687.1, from coordinate 104,291 downwards.
AAATAAACTAGGGCACGTCCAATGACCGGATATAAAATATGTTGTGGCTTCCCTGAATTTAGACAGCCCATGAATGGATTTCAGGTACGGAGGTAGTGCATTCCATCAGTAGGATCCAGAGAGAGAGAGAGAGAGGGGGGGGGGGGGGGGGGGGGAGAGAGGGAGGGAGAGAGAAAGAGAGAACACAACTTTGTGACAGGGTTTACCGTCTTTTTTTCCCACTATATAAAGGTGTTGTCAAAAGAAAGGACAACGAGAAAACAAATCAGCACTTTAAAAAACAAACTTGACCATTTTAAAATCGATTCCAACCCACAACCCGAACATTGGCGGTCCAACGCTCTCTCTCTCTCTCTCTCTCTCTCGGGAAGCCGGGGTGGTCGAATGGTAGAGTGTTGGACTTCTAATGCTCGGGCCGTGAGTTCGATCCCGGCTGGGGCCAAATATTTGTGCTGGCTTTTTCATCGTTGCCCCGTCTTTGATATCACCCGTATGTGGTGGAAAAAGACGTTAAACTCCCAAACACACACCCACCCCACCCACCCTCTCTCTCTCTCTCTCTCTCTCTCTCTCTCTCTCTCTGTTGGAGACAGAAGCAGACATGGTGCCGTTCAGTCATCAAGTCTACAGTCAGTACATGATGGGTATGCGGGCGTCTGTGAACGCACATCCCGAAGTCTCAAAACAAAAAGGAATGTTGTCCTCATAGGAATAGGCCACAATCTTGCTTAGGCCACGTCTTGCTCTTTGCTCGAAGCCTCTAATCTGAACCCATTATCTCGCTTTCTCTTATAACAATAGGCAAGTAGAACCCCGCCAACCACCCCCACCCACAAACCAACCACCCCATCTGTCCCACCTCCGTGCCCTTCCCCTCTGACCAAAGTCTGGTATAAAAACCAGCTTGTGGACAGCCCGCCATATAAACTCTTCTGAAAGATTGCCACGGCCGAGATACGCTTGTGTGAGTATTGTCTTGCATTGTCCAGTTAAATGTGGATTTCCCTGGACTACTACGCTTCAAGCCATTTTGGAACTGTTGGGCTTGTAGAGTGCATGTATGATCGAAATATATGGTCTCTGTGATAAGTACAGCGTTACAATGCTTTCAACGGGCTTAATTGCCCGTTTCGGGATAAACATAGTGTTGTTGTTGTTGCTGTTGTTGTTGTTGTTGTTGTTGTTGTCGTCGTCGTCGTTGTTGTCGTTGTTGTTGTTGCTGTTGTTGTTGTGTTACGAGCAGTCGAAAATTCAAATTCTGCTACTCAGCGGTTCGCCGTGGCCGCAATTAACTGGCTCATGTCACCTTCACGCTGCGAGTACCCTTCTGTTGGCTCGGTTCCAGTCTGTGAGATGCCGTCACTGTGCAGGTGTTTAAGTGGTGCGAAGTTTAACACTATACCCAATGAAAGATTTGTAAGCACAGAAGTGATGAAAGATGGCTTTTTAACTCTTTCCGAACGGACGGTCGCATGTGCGGCCCAACAGCGCACATCGGTCTCAGACGAACAGCTGCATATGCGGATCGTGATTTGTTTTTTTTACAACATGACGAACAACAAAGATATTTGAAAGTTGAAATAGGTATAGCTACATAAAATTAATATGTTAGTAAACTACCCTGAAAATTTCAAGTCTGTGTCTTGTTTTGTTATTTTTTAATGATTTTTTTCTCAACCTCACAAATCGGTCCGTCTGCAGGGCATGGATGAGGAAGAATTGAGCCGTCTTGAATGAGTTAACATCTTCAAATGTCCGGCTGAAAGTACAACACAACTGTCAAGTTTCCTACGTGATAGAATCCGTTGAAGACGTACAGCACTTTATTAGACTTAGATACAGGGTCATCTAGAAACTAGTTTATTCCAATCCGACAATTCAATTCTGCCGATTTCAAATAATTTTGCTGCAAGCGTTAGCCAGCTGAAGATAAAATAATGTTGCAGCTGATCAAGATGTGGTTGTCGTCGTTGTTGTTGTCGTCGTTGCTGGCGCTGTCGTCGTGCAGCAGCGGAAGTGCCCCACTCAACCTGGACGTGACCGTGTCCACTTACCTCGGGGATGGTCAGTCTGTTCGTTTGTTTGTTCGTTGATACATTTAGTTGACTGTCCCACGCCATTTACCCGCTCGTTCAAGTTAGGTAGCGGTTGTCAGTTTTTATTCAGTATCGCTGAAACCTCTTGAGGAGCTTTAGGGTAGCGACGTCTGCTAGTACTGGAGATGCACCAGATTATTCTGGGGCAGCCTTTTAGTGCTGTTCGGACGCTGCATCCCTCGTTGGTATCGCCACATGCTCACCTGATGAGGGTCCCATTGACCCGAAACCATGGTCGTGAGCGGCTAAAATCACCAATTCAATCCAGTATACATATCCAGTTTCGTCTTGTAGTTCTTAAAGCGTTTGACATTTTTCATTGTTTGTCTGCTGATCCACACACGTTTTGTTACCGAGGTGCATAGTCTATGTGCTTGTTTATATCAACATGCAAACATTTTATACTGTACAGAAAAAAGCTAGTGGCAACAACACAGACACGGGGACCTACCGACGTAGACTCTAGCCTATTAGTTTATCTATCTATTTATCATTTATTCATTTATTTTGTTGTCTGTCTGTCTTACCATGTCCCTTTTACCTTACCCATTACAGGTACAGCCAGCGGTATCAACGGTCTGTCTTACCTTGTCCCTTGAACTTGCCCGTTACAGAAACAGCTGGCGGCATCAACACAGGTACAGGGACAGACGTGGACTTCATTTATTTATTTTCTGTCTTACCATGTCTCTTTTACCTTGCCCGTTACAGGAACAGCTGGCGGTATCAACACAGGTACAGGGACAGCCGTGGACTTCATTTATTTATTTTCTGTCTTACCGTGTCTCTTTTACCTTGCCCGTTACAGGAACAGCTGGCGGTATCAACACAGGTACAGGGACAGACGTGGACTCTGACGGTAATGTGTACGTGGTCGGCGCCGGATCCTACAACTTCGGTCTCCATCCACAGGGAGACGCTTCCAAAAGTACGCTTAAAATTAATTACAACATTCGGTCGACTTCGGCAGTCAGCCCGAATTAATGCGTACAGTCTTAGTATAAAGTTAAGACTTTTTTTTTTTGGGGGGGGGGGGGGCAAAAGTTAAACAAATTCCCTGGATAATAATGATTCCAAAACATTCCTGATTCCAGTTGGCGACTGCAACCCCAAACTCACTGAACTCGTGGTATGCCAACACCGCCACCCCCGGAACCCCTCCATCGCCATTCTCTGCAATAGCCCCCCCCCCCTCCTGTCCTGTGCTCATCTTTAACCTCGCTTCCCCCCCCCCCCCCACCAAGCCACACCCCCCCCCCCTCCCGGCCCCGCGCCCCCCTTTCCCCCTTCTCTCCCCGGCCCGCGCCCCCCTTTCCCGTGTCCTTTTCCCGGGCGAAGTTACCATTCTATTAGCTGAAACTGGGTTATGTGTGCCAATATGTGCCAAACACTAAACATAGGCAATTTCAAACCCAAACGACATGCCAAGATACACAGATAAGTTTCGTCTGAAGGTTGAATAGGGTTGTTAAGCGTAACGTGGGGAAAAGTATAACTATACTATTAGCAATATGGGACAAGACGAACAATTACAGTGAAAGCGACATATGGTGTAAATCCGAAGTAGTGCACGACATCAGGAGACAACTGATGATAGATAATGCATGCACGCGTGTCACTGTGCACTGGTTCCAGCCGACAAAATCATGATCGTGTTTTCCTGAAAAAATATTAATAGCACGTAGTAGGGTATGACCTTCTCTTCTGCACCAAACCTTGCACCTGTGTGCGTTGAATTCAGACGATAGGAAACATAGGACATGTTGCAAACAGCACTGTCTTGTTTGAGAGTACTGAAGCGGTTGGGAAACGTTCTAACCCCACCTCCACCCCTCCACATCTCTCTCTCTCTCTCTCTCTCTTCTGTCTGATTATTACAGCATTAAATAGACAATATTCTATCGTTGACACTGGCCTGTTTACATCATCATCATCATCATCATCATCTCTCTCTCTCTCTCTCTCTCTCTCTCTCTCTCTTTCTCTCTCTGCAGCATTAAAAAGACAATATTCTATCGTTGACACTGGCCTGACATCATCATCATCATCATCATCATCATCATTCTCTCTCTCTCTCTCTCTGATTATTGCAGCATTAAAAAGAAAATATTCTATCGTTGACACTGGCCTGTTTACATCATCATCATCATCATCATCTTCATCTTCATCATCATCATCATCATCTCTCTCTCTCTCTCTCTCTCTCTCTCTCTCTCTCTCTCTCTCTCTCTCTCTCTCTCTCTCTCTCTCTCTCATGGTTTGTACATGTTTACGGAATGTATCCATCTGATGTGAAAGGAATTTGATGCTGTTTCTGTGTTAACAAATTATGTACTGAATCGTGAACGCCATCATGCCAAATGATCTGTTCTGCAGGTGGCTATATATTGAAACTGTCGGCCAGCAACCTCAAACCAAGCAGCATTTTCCGCTATGCTTCCAAGGTAAGCAGCACCAGTTTAGCCAACATATTATCGCTACTATCAGGATCAGTATAATTTCATTTTGTAGAAGGGTTGACAGTAGAATATTATATGGTGATTCGTTGAAAGATTGAAATGGTGGTGGCTTGATTTTCGCATTAATGTTACCATGACAGCATTGAAAGTGTTACTCCGGTCGGTTGTCGCTTGTCGCTTAATCAGTTTAACGACAGTTGAAGTGTTAATAAAGACCGGTCATGTCCAGACAACGGTAGTGACTGTGTTAATATGACCGGTCATGTCCAGACAACGGTAATGAATGTGTTAATATGACTGGTCATGTCCAGATAACGGTAGTGAATGTGTTAATATGACGGGTCATGTCCAGATAACGGTAGTGAACGTGTTAATATGGCCGGTCATGTCCAGACAACGGTAGTGAATGTCTTAATATGGCCGGTCATGTCCAGATAACGGTAGTGAACGTGTTAATATGGCCGGTCATGTCCAGAAAACGGTAGTGAATGTCTTAATATGGCCGGTCATGTCCAGATAACGGTAGTGAACGTGTTAATTTGGCCGGTCATGTCCAGATAACGGTAGTGAATGTGTTAATATGACCGGTCATGTCCAGAAAACGGTAGTGAATGCCTTAATATGGCCGGTCATGTCCAGAAAACGGTAGTGAATGTGTTAATATGGCCGGTCATGTCCAGAAAACGGTAGTGAATGTGTTAATATGATCGGTCATGTCCAGAAAACGGTAGTGAATGCGTTAACATGGCCGGTCATGTCCAGATAATGTTAGTGAATGTGTTAATATGGCTGGTCATGTCCAGATAACCGCTATCACAGTGAGGGAAGGCGGCAGTGGACTGATGATCATGGTGCAGAGTGACCTTGGCATTACTGTCTTCAACGGAAACTTCCATCAACAATACATAGTTGGTAAGACATCATATTGTTATCTTGATTTATCACCGTCGTTGTTATCACCATATCATCTTCCATTGATCATCACAGAAATAATTGTGAAGTGTCTGTCTGTATTGCGGCCATGGTAATAATAATAATAATAATAATATAACATTCTTATACAGCGCAGTATCCCCACGAGGTGTGCTCAACGCGCTTTACAATTTCTGACTAAACTAATATGAATCTACAACTCATACTGTCATCACACACACACACACACACACACACACACACACACACACACACACACACACACACACACCCTGCCATTCCACCAGGGCTCAGGATGGGTCAAGATCTGCTGTGAAACTAGTCGTAGGACAATCTGAACAAGGAGGTTTTCAGTTTGGCTTTGAAATCAAGTAAGTCAGAAGCATTTCGAATGCACTGGGGAAGAGAATTCCAAATTACAGGGGCTTGATACTGAAATGATCATTGTCCATGTTACAGAAACAAAATGTGACGTGTCTGTATCGCTGCCCTGTTACAGAAAACACCTGTGACGTGTCTAGCTGTCTGCATCGTTGACCAGTTAACAGAAAACTACTAAGACATCTCTTAGTGTATCGCGACTTGTCACAGAAAACTGTGACGTGTCTGTCTGTTTCGCTGCCCAGTTACAGAACACAGCTGTGACCATGTCTGACTATATCGTTGACCTGTTACAGAGAAGAACTGTGACGTGTTTGGTTGTATCGCTGACCTGTTACAGAGGAGAACTGTGACGTGTCTGACTATATCGTTGACCTGTTACAGAGAAGAACTGTGACGTGTCTGACTATATCGCTGACCTGTTACAGAGAAGAACTGTGACGTGTCTGACTATATCGCTGACCTGTTACAGAGAAGAACTGTGACGTGTCTGACTATATCGCTGACCTGTTACAGAGAAGTACTGTGACGTGTCTGACTGTATCGCTGACCTGTTACAGAGAAGAACTGTGACGTGCCTGACTGTATCGCTGACCTGTTACAGAGAAGAACTGTGACGTGCCTGACTGTATCGCTGACCTGTTACAGAGAAGAACTGTGACGTGTCTGACTATATCGCTGACCTGTTACAGAGAAGAACTGTGACGTGTCTGTATCGCTGACCTGTTACAGAGAACAACTGTGACGTGACTGACTGTATCGCTGACCTGGGTCGCGACGGGACGCTGGCGGTGATGAAGCGAAAAGGTCACGTGATCCACGTGTACACAAACGGTCGGCAGACGGGCAGCAAGGACTTGCGCTCCAACCACCACCATATGGACATCGCTGTTGACCCCGCTCACAAGAGGGTAGGCAGCGGAGCTTCTAGGAGTCACTGTGGCACGTGACTATGGGACTAGGTTCGGAACCGTAGTGTCTATAGCGACGGTTCCCAAAGAGTACATGGCGTTGGGCTGGTTCGCCAGCATGGCAAACCTTGATGCTTCAGGACAACACTGACAAAGCCTGAACTAGAATAACCAGTCATACGTCTTTGAGGTTTAGCGACGGCTTGAAATCTGAACTAGTTTTACATTCACGGTACAAAATGGCGACCCAGGGGTTGCGGCTGTCAGTGCGATTCAACTTAAGATCTGCAGCTGCACATGATTTCGCACTGCTTTAAACTGTGCAAAACGGACGCCAAGCGTGGTGGACCGTACACTGTTATAAGCCATTCACTTGTTAGTTTCGGGGAGAAAAAAAAACACAAAAAAACCCAGACTTGTACTTTGCGCTCTAAGACCTTTCACCGGCGTGACAGACACCCGGCGTTAGGAGCCAGAACGTTGAACGTTTTAGAATTGATCAAATCAACAGAACTAATTTGGAGACTAGCCGTGTTTGAGGTCTGACCGGGGAGCCAGGGTACAGTCGCCAACTGGAGTCAGGAATGTTTTGGAATCATTATTATCCAGGGAATTTGTTTAACCTTTCGGGCGAGGGGAGCCGGGGTGGTCGAATGGTAGAGCGTTGGACTTCCAATGCTCGGGTCGTGAGTTCGATCCCCGGCTGGGGCCAAATATTGTGCTGGCTTTTTCCATCGTTGCCCCGTCTTTAATACACCCGTATGTGGTGGAAAAGGACGTTAAACTCCCAAACACCCACCCCACCCACCCTTGAGGTCTGACCTGCTCTCATAGTGCACTGTCTGTCTACACAGAACCATTGTGTCGATACGCACTGCAGGTCAAAGAATACGACTGCACCAGAGACATACATATGTGTGTCTCTAAATGCACGAAGCCTCAACATGCCTATATATTCCCTATTACCAGTATTAGCCTCAGGCATCATAGTCACAACAAAAATGCTTCAATGCATGTCTCTGTTTTGGCGTCGCGTGTATGTCTCCTGTTGACTCCGTGCCAGCCCGTAGGAGATGATAAGTTGCAATATTTGCTGTATATGCGCTTAGTATTTATCTTTGTTTTACCTGGTTGTAATTGCTATTTGTTTTCTACGCTTTTTTTAAAATCAGGAGTTCGAGAAATTCGTATGAAGGTACAGCGTCTCCTGCATTTCCTAAGTTCATACTGCCCCGTAGACCAGTTTGCATCAGCTGCCCAACGTTACATTTTCTTCAAGTATTGCAAGCACACCCAGCCGCGAATTAGTCTTTGTGGCTTGCGCGGCTTTAAGCTAACTCACTCACTCCCCGTGCCAGCCCGTGTGGTCAATGGATACAAATGAACGAGCCCCAAAATGCCTATACATTTGCATATGCCTCCCCCCCCCCCCCCACACACACACATACATTCCCTATTGGCCTCAGGCATCACAGTCAACCAATAAAAATGCTTCAATTCTGGAAACAAAAATTACCATGCACAGACCATTCAAGGGCACGTACCTGACAGCAATTTTTAAAAAAGTAGAATGTCTTCTTTCCGCTCAGGCCTCACTGGAGCAATGCTAGACTACTTTCTGTTTAGGCCAGAAGCGTCTTCATCCAAATCCACTCGCGTCACCTTCGCCTCTCTTGTATGCAAAAAGTCCCGGCTTCATTGGCAGCTTGCCTCCTTTTGCAACCTCCTGGCATCCACCTTGCCTTACCAAATAAAAAAATTCACGAAAATCACGTGACAAAAAAATCACTGCAAACTAGCACGGTTGCAAGGCCGGGTGGGTGTTTGGGGGTTTAACGTCCTTTTCCACCACATACGGGTGATATCAAAGACGGGATAACGATGAAAAAGCCAGGACAAATATCTGGCCCCAGCCGGGATACGAGGGTGGGTGGGTGGGTGGGTGTTTGAGAGTTTAACGTCCTTTTCCACCACGTAAGGGCGATATCAAAGCCGACGAGGCAACGAGAAATAGGCCAGTACAAATATTTGGCCCCAGCCGGGCTTCGAACTCACGACCCGAGCATTGAGAGTCCAACGCTCTACCATTCGGCTATCCCGGCTCCTCCAGCCGGGATACGAACTCACGACCCGAGATTTAACACTTGCAAAACAGGGTACTTCAACAAACACTGCAATTTACACCCACGCTCAGTTTCTGTCCTTACGCGTGCAGTATTGTCTGCTCTGTGAATAGCCAGTTCCAGAGGGTTTTAGTGAATAAGAGTGTCACAACTTTTTTTTTTGGCACAGATCATCCGAGCGACGTTTTTCCAGTCCTACCCTCACCACGTGCCGGTTCAAGTGCCGTGTGTGGTGGCCTACAACTACGATCTGACAAGCGAAGTTTGGGTCAACTACTGCGTCAGTGGTGCGTCACCTTTCTACTGATTTGGATGCATGCAGACCCCCCCCCCCCAACACACACACACACACACACATCCGCCGCGCGCGTACGTATATTTCAATATGTTGCTTTGGCCCCAAAAATCTTGTCCCATTTCTCCATGTCTCCTGTAAAGAACTATAGAACTATGGTGGTTGCGCTTTTGCTTAACTTTTCGTTGCTATTTTTCCGGCGTTTCTAATCCTCTTGGAGTGAAATGATGCTCTAGTTGCCAAACTGAGACAGACAGGCGCCTGCGCGACTAGAGTGGTGCTTGTTGGCAAAGACACAAAACTTCAAACTGCGAAAGGAAGAAGACAAAAAGAAGACACGAATAAACAGCTTTAACGTCGCATATTAGGCTGTATCAGAAATTTCTTTGGGACAGAACTTACTGTGCTCCATGTCCTGTGTTGGACACAAAAACTTAAAAGTAAATTACCCAGTTGGCATGAACCTTCTGTAACCGCAACTGCAACGATGACTGCCTTTTTCCCCTGCAGGCGAGGAAGACTACCAGACCCAGAACATGGCCGACAGTCGTCCGAACCACATCTACTTCAGCGACATCGACAACAAGCTCTACCTGGGTGGTTACACGGATGGTGGCAACTCCATCTTCCGCCTTGACCCCCGAGAAATTGCAGACAACCACGGCTCTCTCCATGGGTAGGTGGGAGGGAGGGGTGAGGCCGTACTGAATAGTCATCATCATTAAGTTGGTTAGGTAACACCCTTCTCGCCCGCCAGACACTGAAACATAAAAAAATTCTGCATGCAAGCCGTCTTCGCGCCGACCAATCAGATGGAGAAAAAATTTTCAGTGCTAATGACTACTCTGACTTATCCGAAGTGAACAAGGCAAATTCTGTTTGAGATAACCGAAGTTTGACTTCTCCGTTTTGTAGTGCTTGATTGACTTTTCCATGGAAAATTTAGTCAAACAAGGAGCAAGTTTGGCCGAGAGATGAACTGTTTCGACTTACCCGAAGTTCGACTTTAGCGTGTTTGAGGTAAGCGTATGTGTTAGTGGTGGGGATTGAGTTGTGTGGAGACCTGACCACCCAGAACGTCCCATATTTCAGACTGAGCATAGTTGAGGACGCGCAAAAGCCGCACTACGACAAGTACGTGGACACGTACGGCATGCATGGCGCTCACAGCATCAGCTTCGTGGCCAGATACAACCCCCGGGATGGCGCGCTGGAGGAGGGGCAGTTCCTGGTTTCCAGGTGAGTCGTCCTGTACACTTCTCGTACTGGGAGCTGTCTCAGTCGGATGCATTTGTTTGTTTGTTTGTTTGTTTGTTTGTTTGTTTTGTTTGTTTGTTTTATTTGTTTGTTTTATTTGTTTGTTTTGTGTTTATTGTTTGTTTTATTTTTTGTTTGTTTGTTTGTTTTTAGTGTTTGGTTGGTTGGTTGTTGTTGTTGTTATTGTGTTTTTTGTTGTTGTTATTGTGTTTGTTGTTGTTGCTGTTGTTGTGGGTTTTTTTGTTTTGTTTTGTTTTTTTTTTGGGGGGGGGTGTTTTTTGGGGGGTGTGGGGGGTAAGGGTGATCAATGCCGAGCTGCTAAGGCGTTGGACTGTCAACAGTCGGGTCTTGAATCTCGACTGGAGGCCAACATTTGTGCTGGGTTGTTATTGTTATTGCTGTTTGTGTCTTTCTTTGTTGACCCTGCTTTCATACCACTCTTGTGTAGCGGAAAAGAGCGTTACAGTGACTGTATGATCTTTCCGCAGACTTTCAGACGGCAGCGGGAACAGTGTCAGCACCAAGGCCGTGGTAGGGGGTGCGGGAGGACGGCTGGTAGCGGCGCAAGAGTCGGTGTCTTCTATCGAGAACCGGGACAGGCTGACCATCAACGGACACCACACGGCCGAGTACGGCGGAGGGGAAGCCGTGCTTCTCGGTAAGTCAGTCTCAAACGTCACGCTTTGGTCGATATCGCACAGGTGTATGCTCAGTCATCCAGTTACGCTGAATGGCCTCGTAGCACAGCTCTGTAGCTCTGAAAGATTTTGAGTGAAAAAAAATTATTTTTTTGACGTAGGGGTGGTTTGCATATAAGGCCAACTATCTATGAGACGACTCCTTCAAATTGCTCACCATTCCGGCGTTTGTGTAATGTGTGACAACTGCACATATGACAGGAACTTTTGCACTGTTATTTCTGGACTATCAAGAATAACAGAGATTTTACTTAAACATAGGGGTTTTTTTCGACGAGAAGCAGCAGTTTCAATTTTGCGATTTCATAAGTACAGTCCAAGGTATTCAAGTCAGGGAAGTCACAACAGCAACAGGGTAATCACAAGACAAGCATACTCTGTCAGACGATCTGCGTGAGGCTGATTTCAAATGTTTAGTTCACAGACAAAATCTGTAAATATCGTCACTGCCTCCGGCATTTTACCAGCCTTCTAGATCTTCCCGATTTTATGTAAAAACTACTTCAGTCGGGGAAGTCACAACATCAACAGGGATACCACAAGGCATGAAAAGGCATTGTCTGTCAGACGATCTGCGTGAGGCTGACGTGGAATGCGTAGTTCACGGATTTGACGTCCTCTCTCTCTCTCTCTTCTAAGATTCTAGATCCGCTATAGCGTAGCAGATCTAGTGCCTTGGTAGGTCTTACAGACGAGACAGAAGGCAGAAGAAAGAAAGAAGAAAACAACAAAAACACCGGCAACAATAACACTAAAACAGACAAAATAAGATATTTGGAGAAACAGCTTTATGGGATGGGGCCATTCCTCCTAGTTTGTTTGTTGTTGTGGGGTTTTTTGGTTTAGTTTTTTTTTTTTTTTTTTTTTTTTACATAGGCATTCTAACATGACTGCACCCTCAGGGGTGCGCTGATTAAAACACGAGTGAAATTAATGAGTATGCTTGTGTGTACCAGTGGTGTCGCCAGACTTCCAGCATCGCCTGGTGTGGCACGAATTCCAGAAAACCAAAGGTCATTCCAACGGGGTGGCGGTCGGTGCCAACGTCTTAAACAGTAAAACCAGGGTTGCCTTCCTCATGAAGTCAAAGGTAAGGATCATATCACGCAAAATATTTTTTTTGTTCCTTTTGTTTTTATTGTAAGGTCGTAATAGTTTGATCTGTAACATATTGGCTTCACAAATTATTTTGTTAAAAAAATAATAATCATGATATTTGTTATGCTTTATGCGTGTAGCTCTGACTTGAACCATGGTAAATTTGAACTTGGGTATAATCCTCTTTTATTTTGGACTAAGAAATTTCTCAGAATTTGTGTCATTTCTGCGACAGCTTTAGAAGTAATTTGGCAGTGGACGTGTTCTAGACGAACTGTGTGAGACGACTCATATTTTTTGTGCATTAGAATAAATTAAGAATATTTACTAATCATCAGAACACAATCTTTAATGGGACTCAGTAGTTGTAAGAATTTAAAGAAAGAATTGATTCGAAGACCATTAAGTATATGCTGCATACGTAAAAATATTGAATGGGTCATTCATAACACAGTCCACTTAGTAAACTATGATCGGTGTGTTTTCCAGGAAACGTATACATATATAAGCACTTAAACATGTAAACGAAATACAAAACTAGACAACGACAAAATAGATGTTCTCAGAACTACTGAAGGCCAGTATCAACAAGTGAGAACACACACACACACACACACACACACACACACACACACACACACACACACACACACACACACACACACACACACACAAACCAACAACAAAATTGACTGCAGTAATGGCAGTACTAAATAACGCAATACTGACGACACTAATGCATTGTTGTTTACAACAAAATTGACTGCAGTAATGGCAGTACTAAATAACGCAATACTGACGACACTAATGCATTGTTGTTTACAACAAAATTGACTGCAGTAATGGCAGTACTAAATAACGCAATACTGACAACACTAATACCTTGTTGTTTGACAGGACTCGGAGTTAATCACAGTCCACCCATGGTCCGGTACCGGTCACGCGTCCACCACCTCCACTGACCAGTACGTTCTTGTGGTCGCGGACGTGTGAACAACTTGGACGGACTACTGTCTTCTGGACCGGTTGATTCTGTCCGGGCTGGGTCAATGTGCCACCATAGCGTTATTGGTACAAAGGAACTACGAACCTGAATAAACAACTGATGTGCTGTGCAATCCATTTATTTTGCAGTTCATTGTTAATGTCTGTTGCTCTCTCTCTCTCTCTCTCTTACCTCTCATGTGTTTTGCATTTGATACCTATATCCTTATGTATGTCGTGTCTGCAGTGTGAGCGGACGTAGATAGACAGTGTGTGTGTGTGTGTGTGTGTGTGTGTGTGTGTGTGTGTGTGTGTGTGTGTGTGTGTGTGTGTGTGTGTGTGTGTGTAACATGAGCAACGGCAAGAATGAAAACTGGGCTATTGTGCTGGCTTTTTCATTGTTGCCCCTTCTTTGATATCACCCTTATGTGGTGGAAAAGGACGTTAAACTTCCAAACACCCAACCACCCCACCCTCATCTCTCTCTCTCTCTCTCTCTCTCTCTCTCTCTCTCTCTCTCTCACACACACACACACACACACACACACACACACACACACACACACACACACACACACACACACACAGAGTAAGAGATCGGCCAGTGCTTCAGATCGCTAGATGACTGACTGGCAAGAACACTTGTACACAACACTTCAACAATTTTGCTTCCTTTATTCGCAAAACGGCAAGTAGCAATTGTTTTACATTCATTTCAGCTACGCCCGGCACTGACGCCCAAGGTAAATGAGGCGTTTCCTCATCCATGGCCGGTCTGCATCAGATGTCCAAGACAACAAGCGCATACTGGTCCTTCGCGGTGGTTGAGGCGTGACCCGTTCCCGACCACGGATGAACGGTTACAAACTGGTTTTCCTGAACAAACAAATCAGACAAGTTTTCATTTCTTGAGTATGTGTTCGTGATGCTAAGTTTGAACAGCACATTATTCTTGTCGAATTTTTTTTTTTTTTTTAATCACGTTTCTCTGAGAATTTCGACAAGCATATCGGTGCTTGTCGAAATTCTCAGAGAAACGAAAAAATCGACCTTCAGGATTCAGGAATCCTATGGCTTTCATGATACGCGAAGGGCAAGAGATTTTGCAGACTTCATAATATTCGATATAAATCACAATGTTGCCGATAGTCTACAGCTCCAAATGGTAACTCAATATGAGCATCACGGGAGGCGCCATTTAGACGTTGTAGCCCAGGACATGCGACCTTTGGGTAAAACAAATCTGCCACTTCCTTCGGGCCACTCTCTGGGGCACAGAGTCTTTCAGTGGAAAGTACCTCTGTGCACGGTGGGGAAATGGCGCTCACTGCGCTACCGTGACGGGCCTAAATTGTCTCGGTGCTCTCAAACACAAGGTCGCGCACTATGTCATACTTGACCAGCTTTGAACCCAGAGGGATCCTCAACGGCGCAAGTGATGACAGGCTGTGTTCAGAGTGAAGGTAGGCGTGTTTCTGAATCAGAGACATACATAACATGTCTCTGTCTGAATGGACAGATCTATTATTACATTCAGTCCTAGAGCACGGGTGTGTATGCTTTTGTAATAGTCTCTTATTCCACCACAAGGCAGGTACGTGATCGTCTGCACCGTGCAATAATACTTGCCTGTAGAGTGCAACACCTTGGCCTGTCAGAGTGCAACCCCCTTGCCGTTTACTTACATCCTGTTGGATCAGTGTACCACGTAAACAGTGCCATCAAAGCGCAACAATAATTGTCCGCTGGCAAAGATTTTGCCCAAACGAAAAGTGGTCGGATATTCAAGACTTCGTTTCAAATCGAATCATATGACACACAAGTCTTCGCTTTTCTAAAAAAAAAATCGCCATTTTTGAAAATGGCGCTGGCTGTAAGCAGTCACATTTTCACGCCCCGCCGAAAAGGGACTGCACTCTGGAGTATACCTTCGGGCGACCAAAGTCTACCCTAGGTAGCGCGTAGGACATAGCCGCTGCGCTATTGAACGGCCGTCACCGCTGTCGCGGTGATGAAGTGTGGGTTCGAGGCCAGGTCGAGCTTGTGATATGTGATACCGGTTTTTCCTGGCTATCGGGCTGCTCATCGGGGGTTTCTCTCCGGGTTATCCGGCTTTCCCCACCCAGCAAAATTGAAAAAAACAGGATCGGTATCGGGTGGCACTGCACCGCGGAGACGCGCTTCCCCCAGGAGAAGCAGCCCGAATTTCCCGAAAAGGACAATAAAGTAGTTTTTTAAAAAAAGCACCCCCGCACCCCCAACCCAACACCTATTACGATCGTGGACTATGTAAGGTTGCAACAAACAGCACGTGCAAACACTCTTCAAAGACAAAACTTTGGGCATCACCCGCAACACACACAGACTTTGACCTACCTTTGACCTCATCAAGAAGGACACCCTCGTTTTCCCGTTCACCACGTTAGCACCAACAGCCACCCCGCTAGAGTGGCCCGTCGTTTTCTGGAACTGGTTCCACACCAACCGTTTCTGGAAGTCCGGCGACGACACTGACAAAAAGATGATAAGGAACATGGTAATGTAACGAGAGAGTGCGTGAGGTTTTAGTTCTTTACGCCGCGCAAGCAACAAGGACTAATTCACGGCTAATGGTAATTGTTAAAGCCATTGTTAATTCATCGATGATCGGGGAGCCGGGGTGGTCGAATGGTAGAGCGTTGGACTTCTAATGCTCGGGTCGTGAGTTCGATCCCGGCTGGGGCCAAATATTTGTGCTGGCTTTTTCTTCGTTGCCCCGTCTTTGATATCACCCTATGTGGTGGAAAAGGACGTTAAAACCCCCAAACACCCACCCACCCTCATCGATGATCGGTCATTACAGACCCACCGACCAGCATGGTGTGTTGGTGGTGACTAACACATGCGCATGTATAGCCTCATACAGACTGGCGTGGAGCAGGCAGAAGCTGAAACGCACAGCGTCTGCACACGGCTGATTAGGATGACTTTGAACTGTTGAAGTTGTTCTTTTTCACACGGCCATTAAACATCGGTGTGTTGCATTCAGAGGTCTGCTAGCATACAGGCGCACTCACAAGAACTATTGCAAAACAAAATTTGTCTTATGTCTGGCCAAAAAAATTGCTGGTTGGTTGGTTGGTTGTTTCGTTGGTTAGAGTGTTTGGAGACGGGCGTAATGGGCAGGTTATTGGGCGAAGGGACAGCTACCCTATCTGAACAATCCAGCTGAACACTATTCAGTCCAGTCAGGCTACCCTGTCGGCCACATTTGATGTATCCTTGACCGGGCCAAAACACTAAACCACTTCGGCCGCCACTAGCTTGAAAATGTCGACTGACTCGATGGGCCTAAAAACAACATATTAGGAACGCTTGAAATGGTAACAGTCGGTTTTCGTTCAAAATTTCACTACGGCTAGGGTAGCTTGTTTTTGGTATCATGTCACACACACACACACACACACACACACACACACACACACACACACACCAAACAGCGTGGCGTCGGATCCTCCATAACCGGCCGTATCTTGTCCGTTGACAGTCTGGGCGTCCCTGTTTTCAAGGGAGGCCACCGCGGACTGGGCAGCAACCAGCATTCCGTCCTTACCTCCCGTCACCGCCTGAGTGCTGACGCTGTTTCCGTTTCCGCTTGACAGTCTGGCATGAACGAAACATCAAGCTGTGATGAAGAAAACGCTGAAGACAGGATGTTTTGCAAAACTCTTTGACTGCGCTTGGTGCACAGTGTCAAAACACAAACTAGCAGTGAAATCAGGCTGGCCTTGGCTTTTATAGGGGGGTTCAGGGACGCTGAAATCTCTGTGCCGCATAACTGTGACAGGGTGGGTGGGTGTTTGGGAGTTTATTGTCCTTTTCCACCACATAAGGTAACTGTGACAGAGTTGACTGTACATTTTGCACAGTCGGAGAGTTTTTGGGGTTTTTTTTTTTTAAGGTCTGCAATCTCAGCAAAAAGCCGCAAACATTGTGTTCTTTGGGTTTTGGCTGGTTGTTGTTGTTTTTGTTTTTTTTAACTTCGACTGTGCATAACCCAGGTCGGTGACTCTGTCACAGCTGCAGAGTTTTCAGCGCTTCGGGTACCCGTATAAAACCAGAGCACGAGTTTGCCGTGACATTATTTGGCTTTTCGTCAGTGAGCGAGACACATCGCTACAGCGTCTAGCGGATATTGAGTGCTGCACGATCTTTCTCGCTCAGTGTCAAAACGCAAACTGAGCTGTGAAATCAGGCTGCCCTTGTATTGGCTTTTATTGGGGTTTCAGGCACGCTGAAAACTCTGCAGCTGTGACAGAGTTGACGGTGTTTGCACGGTCGACTCTGTAAAAAATTTTCCTAAGTGTAAAAATTTTTCACACTTCGGAAAGCGTTTTGTTGGGAGCTTAGATCTGTGGCTTTTCGTGAACTGTGCTCACGGAGAATCTAGGTCTGTGCTTCGTGAGTGGACCTTGGATTGGAACTCCACTGAGACCGGCGTGGCCGGTGACCCCCGTACAAAACAGTTTGCATCCCAGTTTGTTGGGACATTTCTAGTACGTTTGGATTCTGTACCTGGTAACGAGGAACTGCCCCTTCTCGATGGCTCCGTCCCGCGGATTGTACCTGCCCAGGAAGCTGATGCTGTGAGCGCCATGGAAACCCCAGGTCTGTGTGTAACGGTCATAGCCTGGCTTTTGGTCCTCTCCCATCAGATCCAGCCTGGAGTACACACACACACACACACACACACACACACACACACACACACACACACACACACACACACACACGTCGTACCGCTTTTTAACACATATAATTTGATAATACTTTTCATATGAACTTTTTTATAATG
This sequence comes from Batillaria attramentaria, assembly GCA_018292915.2. NCBI lineage: Eukaryota > Metazoa > Mollusca > Gastropoda > Batillariidae > Batillaria > Batillaria attramentaria. Next base: position 86,222 of record JACVVK020000687.1, on the reverse strand, counting down.
CTTTTAGAATTGTAATTTTGTAATTGGATATTTCCGACTTTGCCGACATGGCAGGGTGTAGACAACAAAACTTAAGTTGTTTTTCATAATGAGTTCTGTCGCCTCCTTCAAACTATGGGCGTGAGTTGGCAACACCCCCCCCCCCACACACACACACACACCCCTCACCCAACATGCCCTCACTCCTCCCTCCCAACCGCCTACCTCCCAACTACCTACCCATGGAGAGAGTCGTGGTTGGCAGAGATGTCCTGTGGGTCATAGCGGAAGACGGAGTTACCACCGTCCGTGTACCCGCCCAGATAAAGTTTGTTGTCGATGTCGCTGAAGTAGATATGGTTGGGTCGACTGTCGGCCATATTCTGGGTCTCGTAGTCCTCGATAGCTGACGAACAGTGGAGACGTTGCGATAAATTATTTGGTAAAAGCCTCTCTCTCTCTCTCTCTCTCTCTCTCTCTCTGTATGTCCCTCTGTCCCTGACTGAATGTGTATGTGTGTCTGCGCGCGCGTGTGTGTGAGTGGGGGGGGGGGGAGGGGGAAAAAGAGAGTTTGTCGTGTGTGGTAACGGTAGGATTTTAAATGACGTTCATCTCTGTCCCAAGTGTGTATGTGTGTGTGTGTGTGTGTGTGTGTGTGTGTGTGTGTGTGTGTGTGTGTGTGTCGGGGGGGGGGGGAGTTTAACGTCCTTTTCCACCACGTATGGGTGATATCAAAGACGGGGCAACGAGAAAAAGGCCAACCGGGATTCGAACTCTCGACCCGAGTTTTGAAAGTCCAAAGCTCTGCCATTCGGCTATCCCGACTCCCCGAGAGAGAGAGAGAGACAGAGAGAGAGTTTGCAGTGTTTAGTAACAGCAATATTTGTAAATGACGTTCAGCTCTGTCCCAATTTTGTGTGTGTGTGTGTGTGTGTGTGTGTGTGTGTGTGTGTGTGTGTGTGTGTGTGCGCGCGCGCGCGCGCACGCGAGTGTGTTGCATCATTTTATTCATTTAGACTATATCTTCGGCGTTGATATCTTTGGTCCGTTTCACGCAAGCCTTTTGCCCATGAACGAAATGAACAAACTCTATCATCGGGTATCGCACCGAGGAAGTGAATCATGTCAACAAAAGACAGCTTCACTGACCAGGTACACAGTAGTTGTGCCACACCTCGTCGTCCAGCGTGTAGTCTAGAGCTCGGACACACGGCACCTGCACCGGTACAGAGTGGGGGTAGGACTGGAAGTAGTAGGCGTACATCACCTGCAACCACACGGTGAGTAGTGATCGTGGTGAGTAGTTCATTTAATTAGCCGCAAGATGGTCTTTGTTGCTCGCGGGGCTCTGGCTGTAACCCCCTCTAGCTGTTACCTCCCCACCCTGCCTCCCCTCATCCCCCCGCCCTCATCCTCCCCTCCATCCCCCACCCCTCATCTTCTCGCTCAGTTCGTCGGGAGCACAGCTGTATATTTATGAAAGTGGTGTGTGTGTGTGTGTGTGTGTGTGTGTGTGTGTGTGTGTGTGTGTGTGTGTGTGTGTGTGTGTGTGTGGTTTAAACTTAGTGTAAAGCGGTTTGAGCCAGCATCTGCTGGGACATTGCGCTCTATAAAAGCGATATATTCATACTGTGTTATTAGTATTATTAGTATTATTGCAGTTTAGACGGCCGGGGTGAGGCTAGGACCGAAGTAGTTGTGTGAGATCGACAACAGAGACACTTGCAACACCACCATTACCACTACCCCCAGAAACAACCAACCCAACCAACCAACCAACCAACTCCAAACCAACAAACCCCGGACACAAAAACATACATACATAGTGCGTGTGGTTGGGTGGGTGTTTAACGTCCTTTTCCACCACATAAGTGTGATATCAAAGACGGGGCAACGAGAATAAGGCCAGCACCAATATTCGGCACCGGCCGGGATTCGAACTCAGGACCCAAGCATTGGAAGTCCAACGCTCTATCTTTCGGATATCCGGGCTCCCATATACATAGGTGCATACACGGATGCATACATACATGGGTCGTTTAACCTTCGGACGACGTCGTGGGTAAAAAGTTGCACACACATTGCTTTAGATGAACGTATCTCGGTCAATATTTACGTCACACCTTTGAAATTTCATGACTTTGTCAATAAATGGTTTGACTATGTTCATGCCAAACATTGTATTGTTTAACTTGTAATTAGCAGAGTAATTAAAGAATAAGTTGTGAATTGCCTATATGAAAACCATGGGTAGTTTGTTTCCCACGATGTAGGACTAGGAATAAGTTGAAATTTACCTTTCTAAAAACCATGGGTAATTTGTTTCCCACGATGTAGGACTAGGAATAAGCTGCAATCTGCCTATATAAAAACCATTGGTAATTTGTTTCCCACGACGTAGGACTAGGAATAAGTCGAAAATTACCTATTTAAAAATCATGGGGAAGTTGTTTCACACGATGTAGGACTAAGACGTTTTTTTAGCGACGTAGCCGGAAGGTTAAAGGTGTGCATCAACACCGTGACAAAGAGGATAACAAAACAAAATGATCAAAACGACAACACAGCACATTTTAGCAATGTTCAGTATCTACAGATAGCCAATCTTCGGTACAGAAGACAGTTCGAAGGTGAAGAAGGAAATCCGTTCAAAATAGTTTGCATCTGAAACACATACACTGAATACAGGGGTGGGTGGGTGTTGGGGGGTTTAACGTCCTTTTCCACCACATAAGGTGATATCAAAGACGGGGGCAACGATGAAAAAGCCAGCACAAATATTTGACCGAGCATTAGAAGTCCAACGCTCTACCATTCGACCACCCCGGCTCCCCCATACAATGAATACAAGCACCTCACCAGTTTGTTGACGGGGTCCACAGCGATCTCAGTGAAGTGTTTGTTGCCGATACTCTTGCTGGCCGTCTTGTGACCGTTGCTGAACAGGTCCAGCGTGTGGTCGTGACGTCTCAGCACCGCCAGCGTCCCGTCACGACCCAAGTCGGCAAAACAGTCGGACGGGTCACAGGTCTTCTCTACAAGCACGTCGATGGCATGGAACGGATGTGAACGGACAGAAACGGATGATATTAGATAGAGCTTACATGCTCAGTTCGAGTGGTTTACGGCGAAAGACTAGCCCCGAGATGGTTCGATTGTTTGCGTAGCTACCGAGCTTCCGGCACACACTCGAACTAATCATGTAAGCTGTTTATACCACGAGCATTCAGACTCTTACCTCTACTGCTCTAGTCGCATACATTTTCTGCGACTTTCTTTTCTGGTAGGGTGACTAGTGACTTTTATACACCCCTAAAAAGTCTGCGCACTGACTTGTGAGGAAATTTGGATCTACGACCAGCGATATTTTTACGGTTGGCACCATCATCGTTAGTCACTGACCGGGCGTCATTATCGTCCCAGTCATCGTCTTCGTCGTGGTCATCATCGTCGTCAATGAATTGTTATCTTATGACAAGTGCAGTAGAGTAATGACTGTAACGACGTACCGACCACGTACTGCTGATGGAAGTTTCCGTCGAGAACCGCGACACCAATGTCTGTCAGAACCATGATCCTCAGTCCGCTACCGCCCTCCCTCACTCTCACAGCCGTGATCTGTTGACACACACACACACACACACACACACACACACACACACACACACACACACACACACACACACACACACACACACGCACACACGCACAAACAAACAAACGAACAAATGCGGAGTTCGTAA
>JACVVK020000687.1:60000-77500 GCA_018292915.2 Batillaria attramentaria | reverse complement strand
TTTTAAAGAGCTAAGCTCCCAACAAAAAGCTTTCCGAAGTGCGAAAATTTTTTTTACAGAGTCGACCGTTCAAGCACAGTCAACTCTGTCACAGTTGCAGAGTTCACACAGTGTCCAGAAACAGCGACAAACCCGTGCTGCCCCCACTTCCTGTCGGGCTCCGTCCACGCTACTGTGGACATTCCCGTGCAACCCAGCTCATTATGTGACCACGCCGCGGATACGTCAGTTTAGGCGACTGAGCGATGTTGGACTGATATGGCGCAAGCTATGCTGCTACCGGTAGGTACACGTATTGGAAAGCAATTTTGTTTCTTGCGTAAACATTTCAGCTCGAGCTTGCAGAACGAAAAGTAAAACCGCAATTTGGAGATGTTGTGGCCGACAAAACGCGCAGTGTTCATCCGTCCGTGCAGTGGTCATGGCAGCAGCCGTGACCGAGTTAGTACTGTCTGCAGTGACCCCCATACAAGTTGTGTCACTTTTGAATTTGGTCAGTGTCGCTCGTATGCCGTGCTGTCGCAACAAATGTTGACGGTAAGTTGTTTTTGTTTTAATTTGACGAGATGTGTGAGAAATGAAGAGCACGCGGGCACTCGGATTTTGCCAAGCGCGTTTTATCGGCAACATCTCCAACTTGCGGTTTTACTTTTGGCCCTGCAAGCTCGAGCTAAAATGTTTACGCAAGAAATAAAATTGCTTTCCAATACGTGTACCTACCGGTAGTAGCATAGCTTCCGCCATGTCTGACATCGCTCAGTCTAAACTGACGTATCCGCGGCGTGGTCACATAATGAGCTGGGTTGCACGGGGATGTGCACAGTAGCGTGGACGGAGCCCGACAGGAAGTGGGGGCAGTTTTTCGGCACGGTTTTGTCGCTGTTTGGGCACTGTGTGAACTCTGCAACTCTGACAGAGTTGACTGTGCTTGCACGGTCGACTCTGTAAAAAAATTTTCACACTTCGGAAAGCTGTTCGTTGGGAGCTTAGATCTTTAAGTTGTCTGGGGCCAGAGATACGGAGAGAGTTAGGACGGAAGTCGGAGATAAGCTCAACTAAGCTGAAGATATGACGCTCGTGTTAGGATACCTTTTGTTGTTGTTGTTGTTGTTGTTGTTGTTGTAGTTGAGTTTTTAGCTTTCGCTCTTTATTATCTGCCAGTGTTTCACTGCCTTCATGTGTAAGTACACATGTTGTCTTTCCATCAATCTTCGGGGGAGCCGGGGTGGCCGAATGGTAGAGCGTTGGACTTCCAATGCTCGGGTCGTGAGTTCGATTCCCGGCTGGGGCCAAATATTGTGCTGGCTTTTTCATCGTTGCCCCGTCTTTGATATCACCCGTATGTGGTGGAAAAGGACGTTAAACTCCCAAACACCCACCCTCCCTTCCATCAATACTTCATTTCCTGCTCTCCAAACTACATCACAACCGCAAGATTCAAGTACATCGACACCGTTTTCAAGACTACATGTTATGGAGAGAGAAAAAAATGACACTAATGCATTGCCGTTCGTTTCAGTTCGAGGGATTTGTTTTGCTGTTTTTTGTTTGTTTGTTGTTGTCATTGTTTTGTGGTATACACGCAATCGATCCCGCCTTAGTAAGGAAATAATCGATGCCCGACACGGATAGGATACCGTGTATACACAGTACCGTACTGACAGCCGGTAAAATAGGCGTCCTGACCAAGGGTAAGAAACCCACTAGGCCATCGGGGTTAGTTTCTCCCACCAGGAGAGACATGAGACTACATCAACACAGCAAGAGAACACAAAGGTGACCATATCGTATAAATGACGTACACACATTGCGTAACTCAAAACTTACGACGTCAGCTTCCTGAAGCAGTCACTGTCACCGTGCCGTCGTGTAATGGCAAATGGCGTCATTTTAGGCGAATAGGGGTGTTTTCAGGATGAAAGACATTGACATTCGGTCTTTTCCTCAAATGCCATCAATGGACTTACTGTGTGCCATTACACGCCGTCTTTTCGTTAGTGTCTCGATCCGTTCAAAGGAAACAAGTAAACGACAGTCTTCCTACTCTCAGGTAAATATCTTGTTCAGACTAATGGACTTCAAATCGATGCACTGGAATTATATAGTACAGTGTGCTACGCTATTCCTGCCGGGGCAGTGCCCTAGTATAGTCTTCACCGTCTTCTCTTCTTGTTCTTCTTTCGAAGAGTTCGGCTCATAGAGCGTGACTAATTCTGCGGTGTTGTTCAATAATCAGAAATGGTCAGGGAGAGAACAAGTTAAAACTGTCTATATTGAAAGGGGGGGGGGGGGGGCTGAGGGCGAATCAGGGAGGGAACCCTCCCAACAAGAGGAAGAAGAAGAAGCATCCTGACAAACTTGCTCAATGTTTCATTCAGTGTCTCGTACTCGCAAGTACGGAATTAACTGGCCTGGCACAATGGAATTTGATCTTGAGGCACTTTCATCCAACGCCACGTCATCAGGACTTGGGGCACTTGTGGTACGTCCATCCAACGACATGACATCGGATCCGTGGATAGTCAGAAGTAAACTGTTGTGGATAATTTGTGGACCCATCGTCTTGATGTTAGGAGTCACTGACATTTGTAATCTTGCACAGTGTGAACGTCAGCTCGGTGTCTCACGTGTTCTTTAAAGCACTGGCTGTCTCTGATCTCCTCGTGCTGATCATTGTGTGCTCGGAAAAATGGATCAAATATCAGTTTGATGTCAGGTATCAACATCAGAGCGTGGTATTGTGCGTGATCTTTATGTGGTGGGGACGTGCGGTACATTGGCAATCAGCGTATATGCTTGTGGTCCTGACTGTTCATCGAGTGCTGCTGATTTTTCGACGCGAACGCGTTCAAGAAGTGTGCGGAATGAAAGTCGCCTATATCACAGTCGCCACCGTGGTCATTTTTTGCTTCGGCTTCAATTCCTACATTCCCTTCGTTCTTGAAAAGTTTGGCTCTCACCCTATAAAGAAGTGCCGATGGAGTACAAGCTATGAAAAAACTGCACAATTACCAGAGGCAATTGTCCAGACTACAATCGGCATTAATCTGCCTCTGATCATCATGGTCATCAGTAACTATTTTCTCATCCGCAAAGTGGTACAATTCAAGCGGTTGACGCGCCATCTCAGCCAAGCTGAACTGCGCGGGAGGATTTCTCGGGTGACATATACTCCCATAGCTGTATCTCTAGCTTTTATCGTGCTAGCTTTTCCAATACAAGTGGCTTTGATATATGCAAGAGCTAAAGGCCTACACGTGTGGAAAAACAAGCAATTTGTCTTTTGGTGGGACGTTGCGAAATTGCTTTTATGCCTGAACAGCGCCATCAACTTTCTCTTGTATATATGGGCAGGCCTGAAGTTCAGGAAGCAGGTCGCCTGTCTGTTAATAAAATCGAATGCAGTCTTTGCATTCACTACCACCTCAGTTTCTGCTCGCCAAGGTACAACTGAACCTCCAGATTCAAGTACATCGACACAGTTCTGAAGTACCAAGATAACAGAGGGGAGCCGGGGTGGCCGAATGGTAGAGCGTTGGACTTCCAAGCGTTGGACTATAGTTCGTAACCCGACTGGGGCCAGATTTTTTTTTTTTATTCTTTTTTTTTGGTATATATATTCTTTTATATATATATATATATATACAATGACAAGGATGAAGACATTGTGCATGCATTACACGCATAAATGAAATAACTTGAAATATAAACTGGAGTAATGCCACAGTCAAAGGCCATGGAGGCAAATTAGAAACTAGGCGCACATATCTAAGAAAAAAAAAACTGTTTAAAGTCAAGGTACCAGGTGGAACGCTATTCTGCTGCCATTATGAGTAGAAAATCAGAATTTTACAATTCCTGGCTACCGTATGGTGCCCTAGTTGAAGACTTTTGAGTATACATGTGTGTATACACCTATCTATGAATACTTCCCGTATGTTACTTACGTAACCTAGTATCCGGTACCCATTGTGATCAGTTTAGTACGGCTACCCTCGTGTGTGTGTGTGTGTGTGTGTGTGTGTGTGTGTGTGTGTGTGTGTGTGTGTGTGTGTGTGTGTGTGTGTGTGTGTGTTTGCCATCAAGTCTTTCCTTCTTTTTTGTGATTTGATATTGTGGTGTATTTGTTATATCTTTGTCTTTGTACTTTGTGTGTATACTTTGTCATATGTCAGATAAAAAAAGATCAATAAAAAAAAGACAAAACAACTGGCAATGTAGAGCACTGAGGACAGCAAGCTTGTGCACACTATAGCAATAAATTATACATGTAGACATATGCCCCATAATGTAATCTATATCTAAGGAATTACAGATTTTGTACGCATATATATTCCGCAAGGATTCGACGAGAGCACAAAGCGCGGTCTGATGGTCCTCTAACGACTTTTCAACTTCTCCAATATCATTGATACAGAACTTAGACTCTACAAGTGCAAAAGTTTTTGTTCAGCGTTCATGCATGCACTATACACGCACATACACCCACAGACAAACACACACACACACACACACACACACACACACACACACACACACACACACACACACACACACACACGTAAAGAAGTGGTTGAGTATGCCTGCCTGCCCAAATATAATGACAATAGAAGCAAAATTTATACTATAAGCATTTTGTAGGGAAGCCAGTCGGATGTAAATTTCTCTATGTTACCAGATATTGTATGGATATAACGTTCAATGGCATATCTATGTTTTAACATCTGTACAAATGCTGCTTTGTTAGGAACAGTATTCTGTAGTTTGGATTTATATATATATATGGAACTTGGCTAATAAAAGAATCAAATCAAAAACTTTGTCTGTTTTGCATTGTTGCTTAGTACCAAAAATTACCAGGATGTCAGAGAAGACCATGTTCATACAATGTTGACACTTTTCCTGGAGCAAACGTAACACATCAGCCCAGAATTCTTGGACAAATTGACAGTCCCAAAATAAATGCACAAGGTTTTCTTCTTCCGCATCACAAAATGTACACTTCGCGGAATCTGAGATTCTACATAGATAGAGCTATCTATTTGTAGGTAACAATCTGTGCAGCAGTCTGAACTGGAACCATCGAAGTTGTGTGTCCAATGTGTTTGAGAAAAACATGTTTCCAGTTAAAGTCGCTTTAAAAAATGTTGCTCCCACTTCTGAATACACGATGGGGTAGACTTGGCGTTTGTTAAGATTAAGTAAACTCGTTTGTTATCACCTTTCATTATCAGGTTCCATACTTTTGAAAGACTAGTATTCTGAATGCCCAAGCCAGCATCCAGGTCACATTTGCATTTAAATTTCTTAATGGCACTAACAATACCATTGTACAAGACAAAGTTAGTTGATAAACCTGGATATTTAGTCTTAAGTTCCTGGAAACTGAAGAACTCTCCATCGTCATTCACTAGGTCTCCTATCACAAGGATTTCTCTCTCCACCCATTCTCCAATATGGACTGTTCTTTTATCTCGAAGAATGTTAATGGTATAATGAATAGGCTCCAACAGAAACTCTTCTACCTTTTTTGGTGCACAAGTGGTACAAAGTTTCTTGTAATGTTTGGCGACATCCCTCCAAAAATTATTTTTACATCTGCTCATAACAAGATTCGCATATTCACTTCCATACTTCGGTAAATGTTTGATATCAGAGCAAGTGCTAAGTACTAAATCTTTAAGAAGAGACTCCACACCAAACACCCTTCTCAGCCATCCTATCTTCAGACTAGCTATAACGGAGTAGACATTCAACATTCTTAACGCTCCCTGCTCATAAGCCGAAGACACAACTGACTTCTTTATTTTGGCTCTTTTCCCACCCCACAGGAATTTAAAAAAGCAGTCTTCAAGTTCCTTCAGAAAAATCTGTGGAGGATCTGGGATGTTCATTAATAAATGGACAATTTTAGACATTGCCAAACTTTTGATTACTACTATCTTGCCAAGTGGTGTCAGCTGTCTCCTCGACCATGATGAAAGAATACGTTGAACATCCAGCCCTCTCTCCGCTCTCCTCGTTCCCTCGCTGTAGTTTTCATCTTCATTGTCAATCTCAGCCTCTGTGGCTATTTTGTTATTTTGTGACCAGTGTTGGACATGTTACTGGATGCCTCTTGTATTTGGAACTATGTGCACTGAGAAGATACTGTGGATTATTTGCTACTTGTGTTTGGAACCACTGGAATTGGGGAGCCAGGGTGGCCGAATGGTAGAGCGCTGGACGTCCAATGCTCGGGTCGTGAGTTCGAATCCTGGCTGGGGCCAAATATTTGTGCTGGCTTTTTCATCGTTGCCCCGTCTTTGATATCACCCGTATGCGGTTGAAAATGACGTTACATCCCCAAACACACACCCACGCGCCCCCGGTCTTGGAATTAGTCTTCAGATAAACGTGACTGTGTCTCATTTTAACTAAAGAACAGTTTATGTAAAGTAGGAAGATATTTGTAATAGATCTGTAGACTTGGTGACTGAACGGCACCGTATCCGCCTCTCTCTCTCTCTCTCTCTCTCTCTCTCTCTCTCTCTCTCTCTCACACACACACACACACACACACACGCACAGCTGTTCGGCCCTGCGGCCTTGTGGGTAATATAGGAATTCCGGCTGTGAATAAAAACAAAGTGCTGGCTTATTTTCTTGTTGCCCGTTCTTTTGACAACAAATTTATGAGTGGAAATAGACGTTAAACCCGCGACCTTCAAACCGACTTTCAAAAACTTCTGACAAATTGTATGTATATATGCATGTATGTGTGTATGTATGTTTGTATGTATGTTTGTATGTAGGTATGAATGTAGGCATGTGTATTAGACACACCCCATCCCATCCTATTCCATTCCATTATGTATATTTGTATATTTGTACGTAGTATGTATGTATGTATGTATGTATGTATGTATGTATGTATGTATGTATGTATGTATGTATGTATGTATGTATGTATGTATGTATACCTGAGTCCTGTAAAACTTGTATACATGATGTATGTTGGTCGGTGTGGTGAGCTTGATTTATATGTTAATTTCTCGTTTCATGTACCCCCAACGGGGTTTTGAAAACTTTGACTTGACTTGACTTGACTTGACTACCGCACGCTAGTCTTTCAGGCTTTGACTTTGAGTAAAATCTCCCATGACCATCCCGCATTGTACCGTGGCATTTCTCCCGCCTAAAAAAGTACCCACAACGATGAATGGTGCAGTGTTTGAAATGAGGTCAACACGACGACAGAACACAAAGATCGCGTGTATCGTATAAATGACGTACACATGCTGCATAACTGAAACTTCGTGACGTCAGTTAAATTGAAGTGTGCCACATTGATCTGAAGAACTGGTGTACCGGTGTCAGTGCTTTTCCCCCCCTCAAACGGAACAAGCGAAGGACAATCTTCCCACTCTTTCGTTCAAGCCATTTGTGATGCTGCAGTGTATTAGTGTGGCTGTTCGACAGTTTTGTCAGCCTTCTAGTGCTGCTCCCTTGCCATGGCTGATCTACCAGACGTCAGTTAAAGATAAAGGCTCGCGTATTACTGTTTTGGTAAGTGGTACCGAAGTGAGTGAACACAGACTCACACTGTATCACACTATCTCTTGTTTTCTTTTACCAGTTTTAACTGGTGACCAATCCATCGGAGCAAAACACTTATAACGCAAAATACGGTTTCCTGAATAGCCATCAATGTCTACACGTACGATACAGCTCACATGGTATGAGTCGATTTTTATTAAATTGCTTTCCATGAGAATAATTTAGTTTATTATCCTTCCTCATGTCCTTTCCCCAAACGCTTCAACTGATAGTTAGCTGTTACACCATTATGGCTTGGTTGAATACCGACTCGTATTTGGTCCACGACGCAGATCCGTCCCTGAGCTTTAGCAAAGGGACGGATCGCGTCATGGAACAAATACGAGTCGGAATTCTTTTCTTTTCTTTTTAATCACTCTCCATCAGAATACTTTGGTTTCTCCTCAACATGCCCTTTCCCCAAAGGTCTGAACTGATAGAGGGTCGGTGTAGAATAAGCGTTCTGCTAGCTGACGAATCGGGGAGAGGACCGTGCATACAAAAGGAAGGAGAAGCATACGTGACAAACTTGCTCAGTGTTTCACTCGGTGTCTCATACTTGCAGGTACTGAGGGAATTGGCCTGGCACAATGGAATTTGAACATGGCCCGGTACTTGTGGTACGTCCTTCCAACGACACGTCAGATCCGTGGGCAGACAGAACTAAAATGTTGTGGACGATTTGCGGACCCATCGTGTTGATGTTTGGAATCGTTGGTAATATCCTGACACTTGTAGTCTTGCACAGACTGAATGTCCGCTCAGCGTCTTACGTGTTCTTTAAAGCATTGGCCGGCACTGACCTCCTCGTGCTGATCATTGTGGGCTCGGAAAAATGGATCAAATATCAGTTTGATGTCAGGTATCAACATCAGAGCGTGGTATTGTGCGTGATCTTTATGTGGTGGGGACGAGCGCTACATTGGCAATCAGCGTATATGCTTGTGGTCCTGACTGTTCATCGAGTGCTGCTGCTATTTCGAATCGAGCGCGTGCGAGATGTGTGTGGAATGAAAGTCGCCTACATCACAGTCGCCACTGTGGTCATCTGTTGTTTCGGTTTCGGTTCCTACATTCCTTTCCTTCTTGAAAAATTCGGCACTCACCCTGAACAGAAGTGCCGATGGAGTCCAAGTTATGCCAAAACTGCACAATTACCATTGATAGTGGCCCAGACTGTGATCTTCATCAATCTGCCTCCGATCATCATGGTCGTCAGTAATTACTTTCTCATCTGGAAAGTGGTGAAAGTTAAACGGTTGTCCCGCGAAGTCAGCCATCCTGAACTGAGCGGGAGGATTTCTCGGGTGACATATACCACCATAGCTACATCTCTAGCTTTTATCGTGTTGTATTGTCCAATGCAAGTGGCTCTGATATATGTAGGAGCGAAGGGGATATCCGTGTGGGGCAACAAGCAGTTTGTCTTTTGGTGGGAAGTGGCGAGATTGCTTTTGTGCCTAAACAGCGCCATCAACTTTATCTTGTATGTCTGGGCAGGCCTTGAGTTCAGAAAGCAGGTCGCCAGTCTGTTAATACAAACATCCGTCTTTCCACTCACCACCACTTCATTTCCTGCTGGGCAAACTGCACCTGAACCTCCAGTTTTGAGTACGACACGGTTCTGAAGTACCGAGATAATGCCCCATCTTTTGGAGGAAAACTGATACTGATGTTTCAGCATGGCTGTTTCGTTCGAGGGATTTGTTTGGCCGTCGTTTGTTGTTTGTGTGTTTGTTACCTCATATACGCAGTCCCGACCCGTGTGTCACGACCTGCATTTTGTTTTCTGGTGAGGTGTTGCATTCTTGTTGGAACAGCGCCACCAACTGTTGGAACAGCGCCACCAACTGTTGGAACAGCGCCACCAACTGTTGGAACAGCGCCACCAACTGTTGGAACAGCGCCACCAACTGTTGGAACAGCGCCACCAACTTTGTCTTACTGACACAGAGCTGTTTCACGTTGTGTGATCAAGACGTGCGTGGCTCAAAGCGTTGTGCTTTTCCTACGGCGCTTGGTGTGTTTGTCCGCCAGCAGCCGACGGGTACATGTATTTCTATTGTCTTTGGCCACCAGAGCACAATGTATACCACGTGTAACTGAGGCATCTACATCTGGGCAGGCCATGGCTGCATAGCCATTTATGACCCGTTCTCACAAAAGGGACCGTAAGTCGAAAATTATCAATTTTGAGATATGTATATCACTGCAATCTACTTGTTATGCAGATTAATTCAATATAAGAATGAAAGCTGTACTACTAACATTGACAGAGATACCAGCAGTTGAAGTTGGCTACTCACAAGGCACTCTTTTCGCCTGTAGCGGCGTTCGGCCTGGCGCGACTTACGGTCCCTTTCGCGAGAACGGGTCACATTTAGCATCGTTACACGCTGACAAATCTGGCCCAAATGGATGAATATCTTCCGAAAATTTTACCAATGTTTAGTTAGAAAGCAGTAGCGCAAAATCAGAAAAATCGCAGACAGCTGATTGGCTAATTACTTACTATAATACGCTAACATGGCCAGGATGCCTGGCAGATCCGCTACACACAGGCCCTTGTACCCAATGCCACACGACTCTGTACATCACTGACAGTTCTCGTCCGGCCAGTATATCGGAAACTGCAAGCAGGCGTACGGCCTGCGCCAGATATTTGAAACAAAATGGACATTAGTGTGTGTAACGCAGGGCGGTCCCACAACACTCACTCCGCTTTCACATCACAGACATTCAGGAAGCCACGCATGCAAAACGTCATTCACGCCCTTTCATACACATAAGCAAATAATTAATCCTTTTCACTGAGACCTTTTATAGACAAAACAATCACACAAATAGACAATCAGACAGTCAACCAATACACTGAAATCACACACAAGTTAGTAAGTTTTTATTTTAATTTAACCTGACCGGTACTTGCAGTTAGGTTTAGGATATTTTCTGTAGTTTACTTTTTGGCATTAGTTTCTTACTATTTCCTAGTTAGTCCTTGTTTTGGTGTAGAGAGTTATTGGCCACGTTGTTTTGTTTTCCCGCCTCCCTTCCCATCACATCACCTCAAGTGGTGGAAAAGGACGTTAAACCCCCAAACACCCACCCCCACCCCCTTCCCATCACGTGCGCGCCAGCTGGGTCAGTTCCAAGGCTGTCCAGCGAGCCAGATCCGCTTGGCTCCAACGGCCAACCTATAAAAAAGCCCCGTTTCTTGCCGAAATTCAGAGCGTTCCCGCTTGGGCCGACCAAGTTTATTCTCAAAATTATTTGTGCGGAATTATCTTAGTGCTTTCTCTTGGATACCTACCAGACCGGACTAAACGTAAGTGCCCCAGTTCTCTAGTGGTTTTCTAATGTTTGCCAGTTAGTGCAGTTTCATGCGGTTTTGGTGTTTCAGCGATTTTCCAAGTTTTCACGTAGACACCGGCAGAGCCAGTAACGCTATTTCCGCAAATTTATTTCATTAGGCCTTGAGTGCATAAGTTGCGTAAATCAGTAAGCTTACTTTCTTTTGTATTAAGTTTCTGTTCTTGTAATTCGCCTAAAATGGCTCTAGCTTTAGTCTACAGTTTTAACAGTGATAGTGTACGTAAATCATTCTTCTCGCTGGTGCTTAGATGCTCAGTGCACACTGACCCATAGTTTGCCTAACCCTTACGTAACTTCTGACTCTCGCGACTACACAGCCACCACACCGTGGACGAATTCTATTATTAGCGCCCAGCCTTTCAGTTTCCCCTCTCCCCGGAATTCCCAGTCCTACTGACTTAGTGTTCGTTTTCATGGCAGTTCTTCTCATTTTCGTCCCGCGCCCCTCCTCCTCTTTTGTTTTGTTTGTTTGTTAGTTTGATCGGTCAATATGAGAAGTACTTCACGTTAATCAGGAGTTTTGTCTGTTATTTTAGTGGTGCTTGTTTTGTTAGTGGAGGATTAGTTCGGCTTCCCAGTTGCATTAGCTACTTCATTTTTTGTGCTATTTTTTTTTTTTTTTTTTTGCTACCCCAACTCTTTTGCCAGTTCCGGTGGTGTTTCTCCCTGGGTGGAATCCACGGAGAGCTGGGAAGCTGGGGCAATTTTTTTTATTATTATTATGGATGATGGAGATGAAGATGATGGTAAAATGATGCTATGGAGGTCCGTGTGGTTTGGGACTGCGGGACAGGGCCGCATTCCACGCTTCCTGTCATAAATATCCCGGCATTAACCAGGTCCAGGAACTACGGCACCTGCAGTGCCGGCCGTCTAATCATCTACATCATAAGACGTGTCATACCAAGGGAAGCACCCCAAAGTCGCACCCGTGAAGTGGGTGAATCTCGGCTGTGTAGCAACAGCCTCCTCATTGGGCCTATAGCACACCCGCTCTGGGTAGGAGCCGACCTAGGTAGGAAAAATCCCGCTTGCCTCGGCTGGGAATCAAACCCTTGTCTCCCGGTCCATGGTCCGAAGTGCTAACCACTACACTACGGGGGCCGGTTTTAGTGCTACTTCTATTCGTAACTTGATTACTAGGCAGCATAGCAGCCGTACACGAGATTATATTTTTCTCCGAATCTGTGTCATAATTAATCGTAATTCCTTTCTTTTGTTAATTTGTGCCATATGATTTAATGAGTGATTACTGTGATTTCACCCTTTTTGTTTGTAATCAGATTTTTGTAATAATCACTATATTTGAACGTTCCTCTTCTCTCAGTTATTGATAGCGTGTGTTAGGGAGTGAATGTGTGAGTGAAGATACAAGATACAAGATACAAGATACAAGATATTTTATTCCTGTAGCCCCTTTTGGGGTATGGAGGATATCAGAAAAAAAGTACAAGAGAAAGTTGCATGAAAACAAAGTAATCAGACGACAACAGCATAATGCATAAAGGACAAGACTATAAATCCATCTGTAACAAGGAACAACGCTATCATCGTGGGAATATCTAACAAAGATGACAAAAAAATGTATGCTGGGCGAAGTGTGTGCGTGCTAAAGCAAGCGTGGTTGACAATTTCTGAGAGCTTGCACCGGCCGTGTCCTTTATTACAGACTCGCAGACACACATCACATTCAGACATTCACTGCCAGTTACACACACTAACTGAAATCATGCACATTTATTTATTAATGTAACATATACACGACGACATCTTCTCTCCCGCCGTTACATGAAAATACAATTTAAAAACTACTAACACTTAATTTATGCAAACCCATTAATGCGGTTTGTCACAGTGTGTAACTTGGCTCTGGTCTAAAACGGATTACACAGGGGCTGTTATCAACATGCATTAACCTTTAGTCCCTAAATCTGTTGTAAACTCGCCCTAGCCTTTGTTTATGCATCTCATACTAACCGTTTAGTCTAAGCTTATTCGTTTGATTTAAAGTTAGGTCACAAGTATTCAAACATTTTTTTCCCAATAAATATCCTCGAAATCCCAGTTTTACCACAAAAACAAGCTTTGGCGGCTGGTTGAAAATGAAAAAGATAAGTTTAAGTATCGATGGTGTTTTTGTTTTGTTTTTTGTGTTTTGTTGGGTTTTTGGGGTTTTTTTTTTTTTCTTCTTCTTTTTGTTCTTTCCTTTGTTTTTGTTAGTTTGTTTTTAATGCCGGAATCAGAGAGAAAGAGAGGGGGGGGGGGCAGGTGGAGAGGGGGTGAGGGAGGGGGGGTAGGAAGGAGCAGGGCAGGAATGCACATTTCCACTGCCACGATGTTCTCAAACCCGGCCTTTGATAAAGACTGTGCATGTTGGAGACATCTCTTATCCTTCCTATCGTTTGAATTCAGCTCATAATGGTACACGGTTCGGTGCAGAAAAGGAGGTCATACCCTAAAAGGGGCTATTGTTAACATTTTCACCAAAACACGATTTTGATTTCGGCGACTGGAACAATTTCTACGATGACACCCAGATAAGCATTACCTATCGTCAATTGTCTCCTGATGGCATGTACTATTTCACCAAATGTCGCTTTCATTGTAATTGTTCGTCTGCCCCATTTTGCAGAGGATTACATGTACTATTTTCGTGTCCATTGTCAGTAACCCTGACACAAGTCGTTTTCACTGTAAGTGTTTGTCTGCCCCATTTAGGATATATACGTGCGCTGTCTATTGTGTACACTGT
Organism: Batillaria attramentaria; assembly: GCA_018292915.2. Lineage (NCBI taxonomy): Eukaryota > Metazoa > Mollusca > Gastropoda > Batillariidae > Batillaria > Batillaria attramentaria. Next base: position 63,798 of record JACVVK020000687.1, on the reverse strand, counting down.
TATTTACCCTGTCTGGCCTTCAGACGAAATCTTATCTTTGGGTGTGGACATTAACGTAAAGTTTTGAATGTACCTTTCCTTTGAGTTACTACACCTGTACTTAGGTTTTGTTTTGTTTTTTTGACACACACACAGTTCGGTAGCTGGTTTTGATGTCTGGCAAGACAAGAACAAAAATATAAACTGTACTGTCGGGTAAGAAAAAAAATGCAAACTTACATTCGAGTTCCAGATTGAAGTTTATTTACGAAGCCAAAACAGACCGTTTTCTAGCGAATGTTTGAACACATAATTACTGGAATCATCTGAGGCAAAAATCCCGAAGCGTCTCTCAAATCCATGACACTTAGTCCCATTTTCCAGGCATAGTCTTACGATGACGTCACTAGTGACGTAGTTCAAATGTCCAGCAAGACAAGCGCGGTCTGTGAGAGTGACGAGCCCTTGGCGTGGCCCGTAAACTTCAGCTGGTTGATCTGGAGAAACTCGGCATCCTGAAATATACATAGTGTCGCCGTGTGGTTTACACTACAAAGGGCGGGTGGATGTTTGTGGGTTTAACGTCTTTTCCCACCTTTCAAGGGTGATATCAAAGACGGGGCAACGATGAAAAAGCCAGCACAAATATTTGGCCCCGACCGGGATACGAACTCATTAGAAGTCCAACGCTCTACCGTTCGGCCACCCCGGCTCCCCACTTACATTACAAAGAGCTGGACCCAGCATCTGTGTCAGCGAATCTCACCCATACATAACGACGTGTGCAAGTTGACCTCATGATGAAAACTTTAACAACATAGTCATCTTTCAGTAGAAGACCGTAATACTAGAGATTTCGTGACGAGATCAGCCAACAGACGCGACAAATAGACGACTCCTCTCGGCAAGCCCCGAGGCTAAATGCCCGCCCCTTTACTCTGCCATGTATTGACATCCATGCCGTCACTGTGTGGGGAAAGGCCGGGTGATTTCAAGATGAGAGAGATTGACGTAATGGTCTCTTTCCTCAAATGACGTCAGTGGACTTACTGTTTTCTTTCCATGTAATATCAAACTACATGTTGACTTGTATGCTTCCCTCGTTGTAGTGTCTGACAAAATGTTGGCCAGACCGTGCCATATATTTATTATGCCGCGGGACGCGATTCGATGAATTCGTGCGGGGGTTGGGGGGGGGGGGGCTTTTGACCGACAGGAAACAAACAAAACAAACAGTATCAGTACAGACCTTTGACTCGACAAGGAAGGCAACTCGATTCTTGCCCTTGACGCTGTTGGCGGCCACAGCTACACCGTTAGAGTGACCGGTCGTCTTGTGGAACTGGTGCCACGCTAACCGCTTCTGGAAGTCTCCAGACACCACTGGCACATGGAGCAAACAGTGACAGTCATGGAGAATGTATAAGAGGAAACTGTGACTGCGTGAGTAAAAACTTAATATGCGGGGTATCGCGAGAACCGATACTGGTCCTTAGTAAAGCTTAGTTGGTATAGTTCGCCCGTTACGGGGTGCAAATGTATACCAGTCATGCGCAGGAGGGGCAAATAAACTCCATTCGTCCACTCACGGGGGCGACTGTAACGCGGGAGGAGGTGCAAATGTACTCCGGGGGCTGGCGAGGTGAAGTCGCGTGGCCGTTGACTTCCTTCTACGACTTGACTTTACGCGAAATATCGACGGAATTGACTGGTATACATTTGCACCCCCCTAACGGGCGAACTATACCAACTGCCCCTGAATCTTAATTGTTACTCTTTGTACTATTCAACATAGTTAATGTGAGGCAATATCTGTTTCTTAAAATTAATTGTGTTTTAGCCAATGACTGAGTGTGTGAATGTGTAATGATGTATACATGTCGGTTTTGTATTTCCGTGGTATGTTTTTGTATACATGTGTATTTATTAGGAGGAGCAAGCCAAATTCTTCTCTGTAATTAAAAAGCGAATAAATTTATCTTATCTTATCTTAAACGACTTTGTTGTTTTGGTTTGGTGGGGTTTTGTTTGGTGGGTTGGTTGTTTGTTTCGTAAGTGACCCCCGATCTCATGTTGTGCTATTTGATGTCATATGTTGTTTTGTTTTTTTTAATTGTAAGAGATTGAAATTGTTGCAATGCATACCACTGATCCTCAAGAATCCCAAACAGAATACATGTGCTCTCTGTTGAATTGTTCCTATATTTTCACAATGATCACGCGTTACCTTGCCTCCTCTTCCTGATTTTCTCAATTATCTCGACAACAACAACAACCAAAGAGAGAGAGAGAGAGAGAGAAGGAGGGGGGTGGGGTGGAGGGCAGACAGTGCAGGAAGAATGATCTTAGGAAATCCTATTTGTGTTTGCTTTTTTTTTCTTTTTCTTTTCTTTTTTTCTTTCTTTTTTTTAGGGGGGGGGGGGGGGGGTTTTTTGGCTTTTTTTTTTCCTGGCCGGGGTGGGGGGGGGGGGGGTATACCCAGCAACACGCCGTCTCCGCCCCCGTAACCTGCCGTCTTCTGGCCGTTGATAGTCTGGTTGTCTCTGTTCTCGATAGAGGCGCCTGACGTTTGGGCCGCCACTAGCACTCCTCCCGACCCTCCCGCCACAGCGTTCGTGCCCACACTGTTACCGTCACCACTTGATGATCTGGTGTGCAGGGGACAGGGGAGACTATGTTAGGCAGTGAGCTGAGAAAGGTGGTAGGGAATTAAAATACGATTATAAGGTCCACACATACAAAAATAAAAGAACAGAAAGACAAATCGTACGCGAACCTTTTAGTCGTGTGTCTCTGAAAGCCTCTCCGTTAATAGCCTATGTCTGCAACAGCAGGTCAAGCCAACTAGATTCGCTATAGCGTAGAGTCCTTAGACAAACATTAGAGCCACCAAAACGGACTCCAAAAAGAAGTGCGCGTCCGTGCGTGCGTGCGTGTGTGTATGTGTGTCTGTGTGTGTGTGTGTGTGTGTCTGTGCCTGTCTGTCTGTGTCTGTCGGTATCTGTGTGTGTGTGTGTGTGTGTGTGTGTGTGTGTGTGTGTGTGTGTGTGTGTGTGTGTGTGTGTGTGTGTGTGTGTGTGTGTGTGTGTGCCGGTGTGTGTGTGTGTGTGTCTCTCTCTCTCTCTCTCTCTCTCTCTGTGTGTGTGTGTGTGTGTGTGTGTGTGTGTGTGTGTGTGTGTGTGTGTGTGTGTGTGTGTGTGTGTGTGTGTGTGTGTGTGTGTGAGAGAGAGAGAGAGAGACACTAGCCTGGCACAAACCGACTGTCCTTCCTCCACTCCGCCCTTCTTGGGATCCAGACGAGCGATGAAGGTGATCTTGTGGGCGCCATGGAAACCGTACGTGTTGACGAAAGCATCGTAAGCTGGCTTCTGTTTGCTTCCCATCGGCTTCAGTCTGTCGACGCAACAACGACAGAGATATGTACTTGGTACATTACAGACACGCTGCATAGCTGTAGGAGCGAAGATCAGAAAGGACCTGTGACCCAAAATACTTACACGTCATGCATGAAGAAAAAGACACCAACCAAATCACCCCCACCCCCACCCCCAACAGGGACAAAAATAAAACAAAGTAACGATAAAAATTAAGCCCCAACAAAAACAGTAAGGGGGCGTGACTCTGTCCTGCAACCCAAGACTCTTAGCTTTCTGCTGTGTTTATGTGAATTTGCTCTACTGTTGAACTTGGTTGTGCTTCAGACTGTGCTTCCATTCTAATTTGTTTCGAGGTGTGAGTCCAAAGACGATTTTCCATTTTATACCTGGAGTATGTCTTAATTCAAATACTTGAAGTATTTCTTAATTCAAATTTCAATTT
>JACVVK020000687.1:0-55000 GCA_018292915.2 Batillaria attramentaria | reverse complement strand
TGCCTCTTATAACTCACGAAATGGAAAGTTGTGTAAGCTAATTCAGTGTTGAACGTCCCCCTAGCATAAATTCACTGAAGCATAAGTTTCCAGGCCCGGAATATTGCTCGAACGTTTAACTCCGTAACTTACCACGCTAAACTGCAGCACAAGCGAAACACGAACTGACCAGTCAGTTGTCTCGTACAACGGGAAATAAACTGGGTGATCTTTTAACTCCCAGTACGTGCCGCCCCCCCCCCCTCCCCCACACACCCCTCCCCCACCACCACCAACACCACCACCACCACCACCCCCACCACCCTTTCCCTTTTTTATGTTCCACCGTCTCCTGTTCTGACAAAGTGGGATGGTACATTTTCAGATAAGGACTTGAAAAATTAAAAATTAGAACACAAAGGCTGGAGTTGGTTTATTTTTCTAGATCGAGGACTATGCTGTTTGCCCATCTGTTTTTTTTTTCTTCTTCTTCTTGATAAGTCTGCCCGTCGTGTGTGTGTGTGTGTGTGTGTGTGTGTGTGTGTGTGTGTGTGTGTGTGTGTGTGTGTGTGTGTGTGTGTGTGTGTGTGTGTGTGTGTGTGTGTGAGAGAGAGAGAGAGAGAGAGAGAGAGAGAGAAAGGCAATGTCATAACTATGTTCTGACGGGTCATACTAAAATACTTCGATATTCTGGGAGTCAACAAACTTGCTACCTGCGTTTGATGTTGTTGTTGTTATACAGCTGTTTGTCATCCCAGTAATAAACTGTTGGAGTTTGCATGTAGGAACTGGTGAGGACAGAGTATTGTCAGTACAAATTCTCAGTAGTGGAGAAATGTGATGCTTCTGGTGTTTCTGATGGACGGGTATCTCGTAGTATGTACATGTATCTTGTATTTTTCACATATTTCACGTTACCGTATTTATTGCAAACGTCAGGTGTTCGTATGTTGACGAAACGTGTACTGAGACTGTCGTGTGCTAACATTATCTACAGCTGATAACGTGACCAGGAAGGTACACGCCGAACCCTAACCCTAACCGTAACCTTATCCCTAACCCTAACCCTAACCATGGTTAACAGTGCTGTAGCTAAAGGGACGCAACTCGACAAATATTATCCAACGAAAGTTCACAGTTATTGCCCTTTGACTCAGATTCCGAATCGTAGTCATGGGTTTCAGATGTGCGTGCGTGCATGCGTGCGCGCGCGTGTGTGTGTGTGTGTGTGTGTGTGTGTGTGTGTGTGTGTGTGTGTGTGTGTGTGTGTGTGTGTGTGTGTGATAATACTAAATAATGAAATGATAATAAAATCAACAAACTAATTGCTAAAAATGAAGCACTGACTGAAATTTACAGACGCTGAAACTGATTGACTGAAACCGTATGACGTGTTTGCTGGGTATGCTCGCAGTGTCAGTATCAGAAATGGAGGGGCATGGGTGACTGACCTGTGGGTTGCGTGTTCCGTAGACCAAGCTGCTGACAACGACTTGCTGCGCGTGTGGCACACTTTGGTTGGCCAAGCGGCTTTGTTCGCCGGCTCCGCCGTTAGCACTGATACAACATACAAGGTGATTCAGTGTTACGGCATCCATTAAAACTGAAACTAAATTAATTAAATTAACCGCTTTGTCGGTGAGTGACCGCCGAGGGGGCTAACACACACACACACACACACACACACACACACACACACACACACACACACACACACACACACACACACACACACACACACACACACACACACACACACACACACACACACACACTACACGAAAGAAAATTGCCGCCATTTGTACTTCACTGGCTCCACTATATGATACCCAGACAGTTAGGCTCTTTTTCTGAAGATGATTTTTTCAGATAAACGAAAACGTGAGAAAGTCGTTCAGTTGGGTTTGTTTTTCTGTTGCTAGGTTTTGTTGTTGTTTTTGTCCGTATGTTGTTCGTTTTTTCACACTAACCGGTTTATGCCCAAACTGTTTTGGGAGAGGAAAACCTCGCTAACTGCCGGGCTATGCAGCTCTATCAAATAAACTGAAACTTTCCCTTGAGAAAGGATCACGTCACAATACTCAGTCTCAGAGTCTCAACAACAATATCAAAAAGTTAGTTTTCGAATGCCGCATGTGTGCAAATGCTCTGTGATAACTTGAAGCGTGAAACGTTGGGCGTCAGTAACTGCACTGAACATCTGCATCGCTTAGTCAGCTGCGGTTTATGGAAAAGCAGAAGAAAGTGAATCTGTCCGAGTGAAAACTGGAGCTTCAGCTCTCACTGCTTCACTCGTTCGTGCTTGTAGTTCAGGTGGGAAACGTCATATGATGTGCTGCATCGACAGGTTTTGACTAGAGTCTGTCTGTCTGTTGCCGTTTTGTGATTTATGTTTATCATGTGTGTGTGTGTGTGTGTGTGTGTGTGTGTGTGTGTGTGTGTGTGTGTGTGTGTGTGTGTGTGTACGTGCGTGCGTGCGTGCGTGCGTGCGTGCGTGCGTGCGTGCGTGCGTGTGTGTGTGTGTGTGTGTGTGTGTGTGTGTGTGTGTGTGTGTGTGTGTGTGTCTGTGTGTGTGTCTGTGTGTGTGTGTGTGTGTGTATGTGTCTGTCTGTGTGTCTGTCTGTGTGCGCGCATGCGTTCGTGCGTGCGTGCGTATGTGTGCGTGCCAGTGAGTGCATGCCGGTGTGTGTGTGTGTGTGTGTGTGTGTGTGTGTGTGTGTATGTGTGTGTGTGTGTGTGTGTGTGTGTGTGTGTGTGTGTGTGTGTGTGTGTGTGTGTGTGTGTGTGTGTGTGTGTGTGTGTGTGTGTGTGTGTGTGTGTGTGTAGTTAGTTTCTCCGACTAAAAGCACTTGATAACACCAACAGACATACAGAGCCTCTTACATTAATTTTTCTGAGAAGTGTCTGAGTCTGGTCGGCTGTCAGTGAAGCAGGTGCTACGTGACAGATAATAAAGGCAGATTCCATCTGATGAGCTGTGTGTTTAGCCCCGCGCAACCCTCGTCATCTTCAGCTCATCATCAGATCTCAGCAGCAGGTGAGACATTAATCGCGAGAAATGTCTGGTTTTTTTCCCGCCGGCCAGAATAAACAGAGATGATTTGGTTTGTCAGGCAGAATCTATTTCAGGTGCTGTGTTTACTTGGCGAGTTCACTTCCGTCTGCTAATCAGGTGAAAGATGATGTCTTTCCCTGGATGTGTTCGTCGTTGATAGGATTATCTCCTGATGTGTGGAATCACTCACACTCAACGCTGATTAACTGAGTCATGAGGCGGTATTTTCACAAACATACACTGACGCGCGCGTGCGCGCGCGCGCGCACGCACACACACACACACACACACACACACACACACACACACACACACACACACACACACACACACACACACACACACACACACACACACACACACACACACACACACACACACACACACATTTATTTATGTTTCTGTTTGTATACTGAAGTTCTTTGAGTGGTAGGAGGAAAAGAACCGTGCGCGTGCTCAAACGATATCTACTGCGCGCGCACGCACGCACGCACACACACACACACACACACACACACACACACACACACACACACACACACACACACACACACACACACACACACACACACACACACACACACACACACACACACACACACACATTTATTTATGTTTCTGTTTGTATACTGAAGTTCTTTGAGTGGTAGGAGGAAAAGAACCGTGCGCGTGCTCAAACGATATCTACTGCCTGCCTGCCTGTCTGCTTGTCTGTCAGTCTGCCTGTCTGTCTGCCTGTCTGTCTGCCTGCCTGCCTAGCTGCCTGCCTGTCTGCCTGCCTGCCTGCCTGCCTGTCTGTCTGTCTGTCTGTCTGTCCCGGCGTTTCTATAGTTCAGTGTCTGTGTGGTATGTATCCATCATACTCCACCCCCATCCCCACCCCCCACACCCCCCTTATACTGATTTTAGAAGAATTTCTCTGCGGTTACAGTCACAGAACAGCGAATCTTCCACCTGTGCTGTTACGATTTGGTTGTTTTTCTTCCAGTGCACATTCGCCCCTCCCCACCAACACTGAGCCTCCTAATGATAAACATACGCACCTGTTACAAACTCCTAAATCTGACCATTCAATTGTGTCTGCTTCACTTCAAAAGCCGGCGTCTCAGTTTTGAAAAATGAAATTGTCTGGCGTGGCCGGCACAGTTTAGAAGGGCGGTGAATGAATGGAGGCAGGAACTGCAGAGAAGGACACGTTTTGTGGATTTTGAGGGATTTCACCTATCGCCTGAAGAGTAGCGATCTGCAGCATTGTGCACCTGTATACCGCATCGACAGGCGTGAAAACCTGGGGAGTTGTGCCGCTTGGATCGACTTTCGTCAGTCTCTGGCTGAGTTTTGTCGGGTGGGTCGGTGGGTGTGTGTTTGGGAGTTTAACGTCCTTTTGATATCTAGAGGAAAAAGGCCAGCACAAATGTTTAGCCCCAGCCGGGATTTGAACTCAGACCCGAGCATTGAAAGTCCAACGCTCTACCATTCGGCCACCCCGGCTCCCCGAGTTTTGTGGGCCATGTGTGTCGGCCGTGTTCAGGCATTGAATGACTTGTTTGTTGTTGTTGTTGTTGTTACTGGTGTTGTTGTCCACGGATCACGGATCAGTTACCGGCATACAACAGAATACAAGAAATTTAAGCTGTTTTGTGCTTTATCGATGCTGCGTAAACAGTACTAAACACTCAGTGTAAACGTCAGTGTAAACATCAGCGTAAACACCACCCTAAACTACTGAGTGTTTAATTCTCGTACCCAAACTAAGAAAAAGAATTATATTTATCACCAGTCTTTTTTTCCGCTAGAGAAATTTCACCAAAACAGGCGCAAGCCGATAAGGACACTATGACAATGTAACGATCGTGATGATAGAAAGAGAGCAATACTATATACAGACACCGCAAAAGATCACAAGAACATCAAACACTCCTGCAAAACCCGTTCCAGCTCACAGCGCACGATGTACTGTTCTTCCTGTTTCATCGATTAAACCCTACGCTAAACAGCGTCTTAACCGTATTCATTCAAGTGGAACGTTACGGTGAAGAAAAACCGAAAGGTTGTGAGTCGTAAATTACATAAACGTGATTGCATTTAAAATTGACATTGATAACACATCTTTCTGTCTAGACTGACGCGATGTCAAGCCACCGCGACCGTCAGTGATTTTCAGTGCGTATTTTCGATCGCGTTCATTCAAGCAGAACGGTTGCGATTAGCTGGAGGCGCAGGCGAGCGTGACTGGTGACAAGCATGACGGGACGTGATGAGAGATCAGTCAGTGTGTCTGTTGATGACGTGACGTGTTGTGTGCTGTACCGGCCTGTATCGAGTACAGTATCAGACGGCCTTTGGCATTTTAAAGGCAACAAGTGTGAGGCGGGTGTTCAGTTCTCGTCTTGAATCTGCCGGGAAGATAGATATGAACACTCAGTCTGACAGCATCTTCGACAACAATCGCAAACCTGCGGTTTCCTGTACCGACTACTGTCATGAGCTGCTAGACTCTGTGTGTGTGTGTGTGTGTGTGTGTGTGTGTGTGTGTGTGTGTGTGTGTGTGTGTGTGTGTGTGTGAATATTACGCTGTACAGCCTTCTACACTTGCGAATGTCCTCCGAGTGCATTTTGTTTCATAAAAGCTCGTTTTGCTGCTACCGATGTACATGCGTTATTTCTTTTTCTCGTTTCTGTTTGAGCGCATCGTATATTGTCATTGTTGCACCATTTATGAATGTCTTGTTCCTTTTACTTTGTCCAGTCCTCCACACCCCGATAGGGGAGAAAGGAATTAAATCTTCTCGGCTTTTTTTTTTTTTTTAACTTCTTCGCTGAACTCAGTATTCACGGCACATGGCTGGGGGAGGGGGAGGGGGAGGGGGAGGGGGAGGGGGTGGGGTACAATGTTTTAGGTTCAAAAGTTTCTAAACTTACTTCCCGAGGTTCTTCACCGTGGCTGGATGGTTGTTGGTTGCGGGTTGGTCCGTTACTTGATTGGTTGCTTGGTTGGTTGGCTGATCTACGTCTCATGTGAGACTGAAACTGGACCAGACAAGTTCTTGGGGAGGCGGACAGCTGAACAGCTTACCTGAACACTATTCAATCCAGACAAGTTTTCATGGCTTTTGAGTGTCTTTATTAGTGTTGTCGTTGTTGTTGTAGTTTTCAAACGCACCCGTCCAAAGGCAATTGTTGTGGAGAAAATGAAGATTCATAATCTTCAGTCATCTCACCCTTCCCTTTACCCCCTACCCCTACCCCACCCCCACCCCCGGGGCTATAATGACTTTTGCCACCGGAGATCAAAGGGAAGCTACCCAGGTGAAAGTTCCTCCATCCGCTGCCACCCTTCCGAGTTCAGTTGGTAGGTGATGTTATCTACCCTGCAATGTGTCATGGCGGCCAGATTTCTATCGTGCGAGACAAACGGCAAACACCAAAGTTCCGTTCACATGTACAGAGACAGCCTCGCTTCAAGTTCTGTTGCAACCCTGTTCCGGGTCCGTCGATAACTCCAAGCCCTTGCGACGACGGCCAAGTCGGGCTAACCGGGACCGAGCCGAGCTAAGTGATACCTAAGAAGGAAAAAACAAAAATACTCGGTGACAAGGAAAGTGGACAGTTGCGAACAACTTTGAGGTCCCCGGTTATTTCACAGTGTGAAAAGCGGTGAAAACAGAAGCGGTGAAAACTGTCGCATTCACCAGCACAGTACATTCTCAGCCTGTTTCGAGATTATTGCCTGCATGAGTTGTCCCCCGTGCATACACAGACCCGCAGCATGCATGCATTTTTCGTGGCAGCTTTGTGCTCTGCCACGAAAAATGCGTGCTTGTTGCGGCAAGGGAGACAACTCATGCAGGCAATAATCTCGAAACAGGCTGAGAATGTACTTTGCTGGGGGACCTCAAAGTTGTTCGCAACTGTCCACTTTCCTTGTCACCGAGGGTTTTTCTTTTCTTTTCTTTTATTCTTAAGTATCACTTAGCTCGGCTCAGTCTCGGTTAGCCCGATTTGGACGTCGTCGCAGGGGTCTAGAGGAGCGACGGACCCGGAACAGGGTTGCCAGATTTCTATCGTGCGAGACAAACGGCAAATACCGAAGTTCCGTTCACATGCACAGAGACACCCTCGCTTCAGGCTCTGTGCAGTGGTTGGGTAAAGGATGATACGCTGTGCACTGATGCTACGCATGCCGTGAAAACACATGAGGTCAGCGTAGTTCCTTTTCCCGCTTGATTTCTGCTAAATAGCCGGCGAGAATGACTGTAACTTGCAAGCGCCAGATTTCCAGCACGGACTTTTGATGCATGGCAGAAAGACGTGAGATATGATATGAGCATTGAGTACTCTGACCTCACGCCCACGACTGTCTAATCCGACGATATAGTCAGTGAACGAGAAAATGACGTAGTCGGAGAACTACTTTTTGTCAGTGCCAATGTGTGTGTGTGTGTGTGTGTGTGTGTGTGTGCAGACTTGCTTATTCAGTCCACCATGATCACTGCAACACTGACTTAGCTGAATCCTCGATGTTCGCGTCACCTATATGCTTCGACCTAGAAGCAATTACTACCATGAACAGACCATTCAAAGGCACGCACCTGACAGGGAGTTAAAAAAAAAAAAATGTCTCCTCTCCGTCCAGGCCTCACTGCAGTAATGCGCGTCTACTTTCTCCTTAGGCCAGAGAGGCAGTTCACACAAATCCGCTTGCCTCACTTGTGTCCGACCTCTGTGTAGTATGCCTCTTTTTTGTGACCGCCTGGCATGCACCTTGACCTACATAACACGAAAATCACGCTTTTTCATGACAACAAAAATCACTACAGACTAGCATACCCTAGCACTACAGACTAGCACACCCGCCAAACAGAGTACCTCAAATAAACACCAAACATGACCCCACGCTCGATTTGTGTCCTTACGCATGCAGGAATTTTTTTTATTTTTTTTTCTACGAGGTTGATTTTGGTGCAACAGTTGAAAAACCGCTCAGCAACAATTTGTCGGTATTGCTATCTAGAGTGGCTATATTTAACCGTTACCAGACACTTTGAGGCAACCACCCGGGAGACCTGCCTAATCATAAAACCGCCCACAAGAAGGGAAGAATATCAAACAAACTCTTGCCAGTATCGCTATACTCCCTCGTCGGCGAGCTGTGTCTGCGGTGTGGTTATCAAAATAAGCAGCAAGGTCGGTTAGGTAATGCGGGAAGTTTGTGGTTAGATGTTGTCCCTAAGGGCACGGCGGGGGGGGGGGGGGGGGGGGGGGGGGGGGGGGGGGGGGGGGGCGGCGGCGAGAAGGGAGGGGGAGGGAGCGAGGAAGAGGGTGAGTGCTCAGGCACTTTCCTGGAATGGGCCAGCTTCCTGATTTAACAACAACAACAAAAAACCCTAGCGCTAGTATAGTTCGAGGTTAGACTCTAGCCCGGCTGGGGCTAAAAGCCCTAACCTCGACTACTACATACGGGCCCAGGAAAATAAACATACTGGACACAAACCAGTATAGTTACGTTAACACATTGCGGCGAACCGCGCACGAGTATATCCCACGTCAGTGTTTGACTCTTTTTCGGTTTTGACCCTGTACTATGCGAAAATCAAGCAAGGCTCTACTGACTCTCATTAAGATAGACTATTTCAAACTGACGTATACAGGGGCACGACACAAGCACAACTGTTCCCAAACAAAACTTGTCTTTTATGAGTCCTAATAATCTGGGTATAGACGCTTGCCCCCCGGCGGTTCCGCAAAATACCGCTGGCGACAGCCTCTGGTTTCTCTCTTTGTGTCCAAGCAAGGACGAGCCAGCGTTATTTGGTTTATGTGAATGCTGTCCTCCTGCTTGGGTTTCGCTCAACAAGAGCGTATCGTATCGAGAGACTCGGGGTCAAGAAGGTCACGGACCAACAGCAGCCAATAGAGACCCATTGTGTGACGACGCAGACTGTGAATGACTGATGGAGAAGGCGTTTTCATTGCTGTTTTATGAATGTCTACACTGAGACCACCTCACTCTCCCGATACTGACAAAGCTGGACTCTGCCGATGAGTGCTTGGCGAGGGGAGGTTAGTGTGTGGTATTAGGGCAACCAGGGAGAACGTCCCGGAGGGATTTGGCCTGGTGGTTAAAGATCTAAGCTCCCAACAAAAAGCTTTCCGAAGTGTGAAAAAAATTTACAGAGTCGACCATGCAAGCACAATCAACTCTGTCACAGTGGCAGAGTTTTCAGCGCTTCGGGGACCCTTATAAAACCAGAGCACGAGTTTGCCGTGACATTATTTGGCTTTTGGTCAGTGAGCGAGACACATCGCTACAGTGTCTAGCGGATGCTGAGTGCTGCACGATCTTTCTCGCTCAGTGTCAAAACGCTGAGCTGTGAAATCTGGCTGCCCGTGGCTTGTATTGGGGTTTCAGGGACGCTGAAAACTCTGCAATTGTGACAAAGTCGACTGTGCTTGCACGGTCGACTCTGTAATTTTTTTTTTTCACACTTCGGAATGCTTTTTTGTTGGGAGCTTAGATCTTTAAAGTCTCTATATTCCTCATGTGTTTTGAGGGAAAAACTGCCGCTCACAAACCCCTTATGCTATTTGCTAAATGAATAGATGTTCCTTGTGGCAATGGCGGTCGTATTCGTGATTTTGCGACTTCTAATAGTAGAGAAATTTGTCTTTCTTTGGCCTAACCTGCCGTGTGATTGCAAAACACAGCAAATCCACTGACGTCATTTGAGGGGAAAAAACATTACGTCAATGTCGTTCATCTTGATTTCACCCCTTTTCCCCTAAAATTAGTGACGCCATTTGCCATTACACAGCACTGAGTAACGCTCCCAAACCTGTACTTCATGCCGATCTACAAAGTCGCTAAAAATAGCGACCAATCAGACCGTCCAGTTGCTTGCTGTCCACAACCAAATAACGTCGTCAAATTTTCCGCTACTGACTGATGCGAATCCCATGTGGACAAGATTTTTTTTTCTCTCTCTAAATCCAGTCAACTTTACGTAAAGATTACGGTGCCTGTCTTGTCCACGTGTACACACGCACACGCATACGCACACGCAAAATCCCACATCTTTCGCAGACATCTGCGCGTACCAGACAGTTGGAGGTTGGCGCACAAAGTAGCGCCTAGCTGCAGGCTTTCACTGCTTCTTCCTCCAACCCTGCGGCACCTTCAGCGTCTCAGAGGAGACGTTGCACTGAGGACTCAGTAGCCTACCATACCATCCCCCTTCTTAACACACACTAACACACACACACACACACACACACACACACACACACACACACACACACACACACACATGAATTATGTTTTAAGTGGTTGTGTGTCCCTCACTCCTGTGTTCAGTCGCGTGCTCGGCCCTGAAATACGTTGTTTTGATTTAGATTAACTTCTCCTGTTCCTTGCTTGGGGGCTTCAGTTTGTTTCCCTTTCTGGCTCGAAACTGATAAGCAGGTGTCAGTGTGTGTGCGTCAGTTTACGTGTGCGTGTGCGTGTGTGCCGGCGTGTGTGTGTGTGAGGCAGGGGCTTAAAAATGGGCTGACGGGTGGACGAAAGACGGAGTGTGTGCGGCGAGGGATGGGTTTGGGGGAGTTGGGGGAGGGGGGGTGCAGTTAAATCGCACGGACCGGAAGGGAGAAGTTGGGTAAACCGGAGGCCGCGAGGGTAAAGGCGGTATAACAAATTGCCTTGTCACTGTGTCAAGGCTATCATTTCAGTGTTAAACCCTCGTTTTATGCTTGTCTCCCATGCTCAAGTCCACCCACGTGACTCGACGTGATAGAGTGCTTTTGGCCAAAGCAGTGTAGACGAGTAATCTCATGCAGGCATTGACGTAGTGCATGTTAGAGCGCTAGATCAGGGCCCGTATGTAAAACTCGAGGCTAATTTAACCCACGGCTACGGGCCTAACCCAGACTAGGACAAAAGAAACCCCAAAACAAAAATAAATTAAAAAAAGGAAGTGAAGACAAAAAGGCAAACAATTTTCTGTAACGGCATAGGCACCTTGCTGGAATGGACCCGCTTCCTGATTTAAAACTAAAAACAACAGGAAACCCTAGAGCTAAATTAGTTCGAGGTTAGACTCTAACCCAGGGCTAAACTCCCTAACCCTGACTTTTACATGCGGGCCCCGAGCCTTAATCTCGCGAGACTTCCCGATCTGACTACGGTTCTGACAAAGCACATAGTCGTTGTGTTGTTATTAGACTCGTCACAAAACGTTTCCCATTTAAGTCAGTTATACATCCACACAACGGAAACATTTGGCTGATATGCATGTTTAGTAGGGCTGTCTGCCCACCATCCCCCCCTCTCTCTCTCTCTCTCTCTCTCTCTCTCTGGTTGTTGTTGTTGTCGTCGAGGAAATTGAGAAAATCAGGAAGAGGAGGAGGCAAGGTAACGCGTGATAATTGTGAAAATATAGGAAAAATTCAACAGAGAGCACATATATTCTGTTTGGGATTCTTGAAGATCAGTGGTATGCATTGCAACAATTTCAATCACTTACAATTTAAAAAAAAAAACACAAAAAAAAACATAAGATCAAATAGCACAACATGAGATCGTGGGTTACTGACTTATAAAACAAACAACCAAACAAAAACAAAAACAAAATAACAGTCATTTACTAACGCTCGGTTGGTATAGTTCGCCCGTTAGGGGGTGCAAATGTATACCAGTCAATTCCGTCGATATTTCGTATAAAGTAAAGTCGTAAAGAAAT
This sequence comes from Batillaria attramentaria, assembly GCA_018292915.2. NCBI lineage: Eukaryota > Metazoa > Mollusca > Gastropoda > Batillariidae > Batillaria > Batillaria attramentaria. The sequence continues at coordinate 43,231 of JACVVK020000687.1, read as the reverse complement.
CAGCGGCCACGTGACCGGCTTCACCTCGCCAGACCCCCGAGTACATTTGCACCCTCTCCCGCGTTGCCAGGATACAGTCGCTCCCGTTAGTGGACGACTGGAGTTTATTTGCCCCTCAAAACCGTGCCGAAAAACTGCCCCCACTTCCTGTCGGGGTCCGTCCACGCTACTATGCACATCTCCTTGCAGTGGTCATCCGTCCATGCAGTGGTCATCGCAGCAGCCGTGACCCCCACACAAGTCGTGTCACTTGTGAATTTGGTCAGCGTCGCTCGTATGCTGTGCTGTGGCCGTCAGAATGGCGCAACAAATGAGATTTAGAGATTATTGTCTGCGTAAGTTGTCTCCCTTGCCGCAAGTACGCATTTTTCATGGCAGAGCACAACGCTGCCACGAAAAATGCATGTTTGCTGCGGGCCTGTGTATGCACGAGGGGACAACTCATGCAGGCAACAATATCTAAACAAGCTGAAAATGTACTGTGCTGGTGAATGCGACAGTTTTCATCGCTTCTGTGCACACTGTGAAATAACATGGGGACCTCAAAGTTGTTCGCAACTGTCCACTTTCCTTGTCACCGAGTAGTTTTTTTGTTGTTTTTTTTCCCCTTCTTAGGTATCACTTAGCTCGGCTCGGTCTCGGTCTCGGTTAGCCCGAGTTGGGCGTCGTCGGAGGGGCGTAGAGAAGCGACGGGCCCGGAACAGGGATGGCCCTCAGTCCGCAACCAAATCACGTCGTCCGCTCAGCACGCGGTACACTTCCAGAACAACTTACACGCCGGCCAGAAGCACCACAATGGTCTCAGCTGCTAAACTGTGACCCTACTGACTGATTCTGATGCCCGCACGGATCCAGCGCATTCGATCACTGACAATTTTTCACACGCTGTTGTTTGCCTGTCATGCGTATTAAAGCGTACGGCTACACGATTGCCAGTCAGCATGTTGCCGTACTCGGCTGGTTGCTGGCGGGCATGGTTTTTTTTCCGCACACGCAGCCTGCGGCGTTGCAAGGTATGGGCAGTGATTGGTCAATTGGATGTACGGGGCTGCCTGCGGCTAGCTGGCTGCCAGGAAAAAAAAATGGACGCCTTTCTATTGCCGCGCCGGGACCGGCAAGGGGGACTATATGCCAGCTGGCCGCCAGCGATTTAATGAGGGTTTCCAGCCCTGCAAATGCCGATCCTGGCAACGTGTAGCAGCAGCCCTAAGACCCTAAACGGCTGGCACGAGCTAGGTTTTGTCACGCCCACGTTAACTAACGCCCGCTGACACAACCACTTGCTTACCTCCCCGCTGTCCGGCGGCCATGAGTTACCCGCTACTTAGAGGTGTGTTCTTATTCAACATCAAACGACCAGCGGCCACCCAACGGCTTTGAAGTCCACCACGGCTGCTTTCTGCTTTAGGCGGGTATTTAGGACGGAAAGGTCACGCGAATGTCCTCTTGTCTTGAGGTCAGATGTCTTACACAGTACTTCACTCCGGAAGGGGGTGGAAGAATCTTGTATGCTGTTTGACACCTCCCCCCCCCCCACACACACACCTGTCACCACCACTTTAAAAAAAAATTACAACTTTATTGTCCTCATCGGGAAATTCTGGCTGCTTCCCCCCCCGGGGGGGGGGGGGGGGGGGGGGCGTCGCCGCGGTGCAGCGCCACCCAATACCTATTCTACTTTTCTACTTTTTCAATTTTGTTGGGGGAGGAAAGCCGGATATCCCGGAGAGAAACCCCCGATGAGCAGCCCGGTAGCCAGGAAAACCGGTATCACATAATTATTACAATCTCGACCTGCCCAGGGCCCGAATATAAAACTCGAGGTTAATTTAACCCACGGCTACGGGCCTAACCCAGACTAGGACAAAAGAAACAACAAAAAATCTGTAAAAAAATAAAAATAAAAAAAGGAGGCGAAGAAAGGAAGAAATAAATCCATCTATAACGACTTGGGTATCTTGCTGGAATGGACCCGCTTCCTGATTTAAAACAACAGAAATTTAACCTTAGAGATAGTTTAGTTCGAGGTTAGACTCTAACCCGGGGCTAAAATCCCTAACCTCGACTTCTACATGCGGAGCCTGAACATTAAGCCACGCCCATTTTTATTTAGTGATCGACCTTGCTCTTTAATAGGAGTGAGTGAGTGAGTTTTTAGGGCTTAAAGCCGCGCACCTCCTTAATAGGAAAATATAGCATTTTCTTTGAAATCCGTATCTGTAGTACAGCTGTATGTAGCCTTTATGCTCCCACGTCCTATCTGATCACGTTACATGTATCACTGTGACTGGGCCGAGGCTCGCTGTCAAATGTGTGGAGTATTTACAGTTTCTCGGAAAAATTGGCCTCAGTCGTTAGTACGGGTATTTCCCATCAACTGACACGCTACCTATATTTAGAGCTTATCTCACTCCGCTTCCTTCCCCGCCGGAAATGTCGGACTTTGTTCAGCTGTTTTCCCGGGAACTTATACAATACAGCTCATGCTGCACTTGCCTTGTATATTCCGTCACTGTCATTCCACAAAGTCAATTCAGGTCTATGGAGTATGTCGTAATAGTCACGCACCCCAGTCCCACACTAAATTCAAGTTATTTCAGTAAAGGCCCAGTCTTTAACATTTTTTATGATTTTTTTAACGCTCGCAGATCGTCCTGAGCTCAATGTTTTGGTGGTGTGGCCGAATACACAGGACCTCAAAATGCCTGTATATTCTCTATCAGCCTCAGGCATCACAATCACCCCTAAAAAAAAAATGCTTCAATCTAGAAACAATTACTACCATGAACAGACCATTCAAAGGCACGCACCTGACAGGTTTTTTTAAAAAAGTGAATGTCTCCTTTCCGCTCAGGCCTCACTGGAGTAATGCACGTCTACTTTCTGTTTAGGCCAGAGAGGTAGTTCGCACAAATCCGCTTGCCTCACTTGGGTCCCAGCTTCACTGGCACCTTACCTCTTTTTGTGACCGCCTGGCGGCATGCACCTTGACCTACATAACACAAAAATCACGAAAATCACGCTTTTCACGGCAACAAAATCGCTATAGACTAGCACACTCGCCAAACAGGGTTCCTCAAATAAACACCAAACATGACCCCACGGTCATTGAATGTGTGTCGATCACAGTCCTTACGCCTGTTTAGCATCACACTGCTCAGACACCCACACACAGTGACAGCGGAATCTCAAATTATGGCATTGAGCCAGTAGAAGGCGAACACCGACTGAACGAGAGTCTTGCATGCAAGGCCATTCGCTCGGTAGTAAATCTGAATTTTCGACCGCTCGCGCAAAATGTACACAGCATTGTTGTATCGCATTATGAGGTCTACTAATCACTGTGAGAGAGAGAGAGAGAGTATCGAGGGTACACGCGCACTCACTAGCGAAACTGTTCTAAAACGTAAGTTGATTTCTTTGAGGGTGGGTGTTTTGGAGTTTAACGTCCTTTTCCATCACGTATGGGTGATATCAAAGACGGGGCAACGAGAAAAAAGGCCAGCACAAATAGTTGGTCCCAGCCAGGCTTCGAACTCACGACCCGAGCATTGAAAGTCCAACACCGGCTTTACCACTCGGTTATCCCAGCTCCCCCGTTTAATTCAGTAACTTGCTGTTTAGTGAATCATATATATATCATAATTCGTGGTGGAGTCTAGATTTAGTGTCATGACACCTCCACCCCCCACCCCACCCCCACCCCCCTCTCCCTCTAGATCCGTCACAGTTACTTTGACCTGTGTCGAGTCGCCCCAGACACGATGAGGAGAATGAACTTACAGGTCGATCACTCGTCCTCTCACTGTGTTTACTCATATCAGTAATGCAACTGTCACGGCACACAAACTATAACTTGTTACACACGTGTAGAATACCAGACGACTACATGCCGTGCGCTTTAAACACGTTTCATGTCATTCCACTATATTGCGTCTACCAGTCTGTTCATGGGTTTAGACGACCACAGTGCATCCAGTGCCGTCATCCGGTAATCATCGTATCGTAATCGTAATCATATTAATTATAGAGGGATGTCAACGTCAGCGTCAGGTTGCTAATTAAATGGCGATGTGTGTGTGTGTGTGTGTGTGTGTGTGTGTGTGTGTGTGTGTGTGAGTGCGTGTGTGCGTGCGTGTGTGTGTGTGTGTGTGCGTGCGTGCGTGTGTGTGTGTGTGTGTGTGCGTGCGTGTGTGTGTGTGTGTGTGTGTGTGTGTGTGTGTGTGTGTGTGTGTGTGTGTGTGTGTGTGTGTGTGTGTGTGTGTGTGTGTGTGTGTGTGTATGTGTGTGTGTGCGTGTGTGTGTGTCCCGCCTATGACGGTGTGTGTGTGTGTGTGTCCGTGTGTGCGTGTGTGTGTGTCCCGCCTATGACGGTGTGTGTGTGTGTGTGTGTGTGTGTGTGTGTGTGTGTGTGTGTGTGTGTGTGTGTGTGTGTGTGTGTGTGTGTGTGTGCTGTGCGTGTGCGTGTGCGTGTGCGCGTGTGCGTGCGTGCGTGCGTGCGTGTGTGTGTGTGTGTGTGTGTGTGTGTGTGTGTGTGTGTGTTCGATTATTGCGTCAGTTTACTTTATTCAGATGAGCTGACATTGTATGGGATTAAAATAAATATCTTATTTCTTATTAGTTTCAATTACCAAAATCTTAGCCCCATACTCGGACACTGGCAAACAACAAGAACAACCACAACACTGAACCGCTTTCCCCTACAAACCTGTCAAATGTATTCAAACCGTCAGACTTGACAAATGAATAATCGTGTCCTATATCTAGCCGTATAATGGCTGTAGTTTGTTTACATAGCTATGTCCATGTACACGCACCGCTCAATACTTTTCTAGTGCACTGCGGGTGTCAGCTCGAGTGTTGTGTTGAACTACAGACGATGCACGATATACTGTCCCAACGTGAAAGACGGGACGCGGGAGTTAGGAGTCGGCTTGTCTCCGGGGAAGGTATCTAAATACGCCCACACTGTCTGTTTTTAAGAGCAACCTTAAAATCTTTTTTTTTTTTTTTTTTTTTTGCAAAGCCTTCCAGTAAGTTCCTGTGCAACTACTCAGTTTCACCAGTGTATGTGTGTCCATCGTTTTAAAAAAAATGTGCGCGACTGTCGGTGAGTGATAGGCGCATTGAGTTTTATTTCAAGAGGGTGGGTGGATGGGTGTTTGGGTGTTTAACGTCCTTTTCCACCACACACGGGTGATATCAAAGACGGGGCAACGATGAAAAAGCCAGCACAAATATTTGGCCTCAGCCGGGATGCGAACTCACGACCCGAGCAGTAGAAGTCCAACGCTCTATCATTTATTTCAAGAAATTTGCCCTACAAATACCATTTATTATTATTATTATTATTATTATTAAATGCCGGGACAATGTGGCGTTTCAACTTTCAATTTAGACTGAAGACAGAATTTGAACATGAAGACTTTGAAACCGAGAGTTGAAAATCCAAATCTGATAGTTGAAAAGCGTCTGTCCCAAGGTATCTAAACTTCACAGCGGAAAACGTTTGGTTGTGAATAGTTGTGTATAAGCGGTAGGATGTTAGACCAAAACACCTCACAACGCTTTATGAACCTAGAAGTAGAAATGTTGGAAGAAAACCTTTGAATAAAAATGTGGACTTTATTATTACCCTTAATCTGTCACGACTTGTGCGCGTGTGAAACCACGGCGTTTTTGTCGAGCCGCACCTTAAAGTATCTAGGTGCGTGTTTGGCGCTCAACAATGTCAGTTGTGGAAAAGTGTTCCGCATTGAACGCGTCACTTCAGTCATTGTGTAGGAGGCTCAAAGAAAGCCACAAAGTCAGTTTCAAACACGGTCGCAATTCCTAAATAAAGAAACAGCTCATTCGGCAAACAACTTTACACAGCTTCGTATGTGGCATTCCCTCCTTCATTCAGTGTGTGCATAGTTATTTGATATCAGTTGACGTGCAAAAACCGGACATGCTAAGGAACAGTAGCGGACAAGTTGGCGGATGTTACAGGTGTAAATTACAAGGTTCTGATCCTCCTGCTTGCAATTTTATACCTTTCCTGAAATTAAGATATAGAATCGAGCACTACGTTTTTTTTTCTGTTAAGGGTAAATAGCTGAAATTTCAATGGTGCGGGTTTCGCGTAAACTGTCTTAGTCTCAGTCAGACATAAAAAAAAAACAATTTTCGGTCTCTTTTGCGATGTCGAACTTCCACTAGGCCGTTCTGTACACTATTACATAGCTCCCCATGTCAGGGTTGGGGGAGCCGGGGTGACCGAATGGTAGAGCGTTGGACTTCTAATGCTGGGGTCGTGAGTTCGTATCCCGGCTGGGGCCAAATATTTATATTTGTGCTGGCTTTTTCATCGTTGCCCCCCCCCCCCCCCCCCCCTTTGATATCACCCGTATGTGGTGGAAAAGGACGTTAAACCCCCAAACACCCATGTCAAGGTTGCAGGTGTGACTCTGTGTGTGTGTGTGTGTGTGTGTGTGTGTGTGTGTGTGTGTGTGTGTGTGTGTGTGTGTGTGTGCCGTGTGTGTGTGTGTGTCAGTGTGTGTGTGTGTGTGTGTGTGTGTGTGTGTGTGTGTGTGTGTGTGTGAGAGAGAGAGAGAGAGAGAGAGAGAAAACACATTCCTGTTACTTATGGTGCTTGCATTGTAATCCGTCTTTGTACTGGAATTTTGTATAGCACCTTAACTATGTATCGTTGACTTCATCATTGTTGCACACACTCTGCTGTCTTGTCATGTAAAATGTGCAGAAAAAAAGTTGGTGCGGCACTGAGTCTCAAAAGATGACTTGTTCCTGTCTGCTTCAACGGCCTTGACCTAACAAGCACCCTACTGAGTCTTACGTCACCATGACCGTGGCCCACAGAGCTAAATATAAATCTGTAGGTCTGTGCCGTGGCCAGGTGTCCACGACATTTTATCTGTCGTCTGCCCGTGCACACCACGTGCGGGGATAACTCTGTCAGCGACTGGAAGCGGCAGTTGAAAGTGTGTTTTGTTTGTCAGAGTGACCTGCCCGCTGACTCATATCCGCTGTCTGCATGGAATGATTAATTTAGTTTCAGGGTCGTATGTTACTCTTTATGACTATAGCGTGTCAGGAGAGGTGCTGACAACATTTTTTTGCACCCGAAATACCTCTGACATTAGTGGAGTTGGTAATCGTACACATACTTTACACATGACGTAATTAGTGACAGTAGTGGGTTAGATCGTGCCAGGTTTCCAACAACGCGTCAAGCACTGGCATGCATATACTGATATGTCGTGCCTTCACTGTAAAATTGCCCAATTCATTGAATAGGGCAGTGACTAAATAAAACAGCTGGCTAAATAATGAAGTAGACTGGAAATGTGAAACTCTTCCTGAGTCAGTGACTGAAGGAGGTAGAGTGTGTGTGTGTGTGTGTGTGTGTGTGTGTGTGTGTGTGTGTGTGTGTGTGTGTGTGTGTGAGTGAGAGAGAGAGGGTGGGTGGGTCTTTGGGGGTTTAACGTCCTTTTCCACCACATACGGGTGATATCAAAGACGGGGCAACGATGAAAAAGTAAGCACAAATATTTGGCCCCACTGAGCCGGGATACGAACACACGACCCGAGCATTGAGAGTCCAACGCTCTACCATTCGGCCACCCCGGCTCCCCAAGAGAGAGAGAGAGAGAGAGACAGAGGACTACCAGTGCGTCATTAACCTAACTTTCACGTATAACTAAACAGCGGGATTCATTCTAGTTTGTGAACACTCTTCGATGAGTTAAACACACCGACAAAGCAGTCTGTGCTCAAATAAAATTTGTCAAAAGCCAGCCAGATCGAAGACGCTTTTGATGTAATATCTGTCTCTTTAAAAAAAGCACGGTATTTGAGAACGCCTCAGGAACGGATTCCGCAATTTGACCGCCGGTCGATCGCCAAGCAAACCACTTTCCCGACAAATGCGCCACGCTTTGATGTCCCGCATGAGAGGATAAACTTGTAATGAAACGCTCCACTTTCACGCTTCTGTGAGGCGAAACTAAATCGGTCCGCTCGTTTTGACTGTCTGGAACGTATCGTGTGCGCAATTTTAGCTGGAAAAGCCTGTCAGCGTAAGGCAATAAAGAGAAATCTGTGGTAATGCAACTGGGCTGGTCGGGCACCTTCTGAATATTGAACGACACGACGAGCGAAAGTTGGGGACTAGCGTCAGTCATGGGCGGGACACACACACACACACACACACACACAGAGCTGGCCCTTGCCAACATGCGATCCTTATGTGCTCATGCCCAGTGTCTGCGAGAATGCGTGTGATTCACGTGAGCGTGCGTATTGAGTTTAGCTCGTGACGCTATACAGAGCCAAATATTTTGGGTGACGCGTCTATAATAATGCAATTATTAGTATTATTCACACACACACACACACACACACACACACACACACACACACACACTTTGTTGAAAGTGTCAGAGAAAAATGGCGATCGTGTTGACGTTGTTCATGCTACGTGTCTGTTCTCACTGATCCAGGTGCCGGAATCGAATCCCTTGGCCGGTAGGCAGAAACTGACCTAGTTGGGGACGTCCCCTCACCAGATCACAAGTCAAATTCACGTGCACACTGGTTCACAGTGCCTGTCTTGTCCACAGGCACCCGTAGACTGTATCATAAAGGGAGATGGAGTTTGCGACGCGCATGACTTATATAAAAAAAAAATACCTTGTTAGACCGGGGCGGTCGGTGGTCTAGTGATTAAGAGACTTGTCACCAATGCGAGAGATCAGGGGTTCGAGTCCGCTCGGGGCAAAGAATTTTTCCTCTCGTATGTGGCACCGATCATTCGGGCCGATCGTCGGGGGTTCTCTCCGGGTACTCCGGCTTCCTCCGCCCTCTGCTTTGGAAATGTTCAGCCCACCAAATTTGAAAAACAAAGCAAATTTTTAAATTCCGCAACTTAAATAGCTGAGCTGACCCTTCGCACCACGTGATTGTAATGTGTTTATGTGCAGTGTGTGAGAGAATGTGTGTGATTCACGTGAGCGTGCGTGCTGGGTTCAGTTCGCGGCGCTTTGAGCCGATTCATGAAATTTGGTAATGCGCCTAAACAATATTCATTATTTTTTTTATTTTTTTTTAAATGTCGACAATCTGTGAGTGCCTGCTGTGGTCTCGGGGAGCCGGCGTGGTCGAACGGTAGAGCGTTGGACTTCTAATGCTCGGGTCGTGAGTTCGTATCCCGGCTGAGGCCAAATATTTGTGCTGGCTTTTTCATCGTTGCCCCCCCCCCCCCTCTTTGATATCACCCGTATGTGGTGGAAAAGGACGTTAAACTCCCAAACACCCACCCACCCACCCGCCTGTGGTCTCAAGTTGGCGTCTGAGTCGTGTGCACACGCATGCATGAATACTGGGATCAAGTCAGTCAGTGCGCACCCTGAAAATCCCATTCCGAAAGGGAGGGGCCGCCAAATGGGAAAACAAATATGTACGGAGATGCAGAGAAACTAGACAAATACTGACTTTCCCCGAATCTGGCATCTTCCATAACTTTTTACAGACCGGTATTAGCTTCCGGGTCATGTAGTAAGAACTGACTCGGCTAAATATAGTAGAAAATCTTTGCCCCATTGAAAATTTGTGTGCAGAGTATAAAAAAAAGGCAATCTGGTGCTTTTTGTTGGCTTTGTAAACAAGTTTTATGCCAGGTAATAGTAAAATTAGGGGAAAATGAGGCTGACTTGTGGACTATTTGTATTCATGCGCGGCTAGCACAGGAGCCAGCAGACGACCGTGGAATGAGGGGGTATGTGGTTGCTGCCAACATTGCCAAAAAACGGAACATTGGAATTTGTTGAAATTTACTCTACACATGAGTCTATGGCTGCCTGATTTTTGTGACTTTTTGGGTGAATTTTAAATCATTTCTAGAGTGTCATCTGCAACGTTATGTGTAAGAGGAATATATAGCGTTTTCCTCCAAATTTGCATCTCTGGTACATAGCCTAAGCAGGTGCCCTTTCGAACAGGTTTGACTGCACTGGCCTTCTTCTCGTTGTCTCGTCTTTGATATCACCCATACGTGGTGGAAAAGGACGTACAACTCCCGCGCACCCACCCGGCCACTCTTCCCAATGCATTTGGTCAAATCAAAAATCATTCTCAAATACACGGCGTTAAAGGTCTGCAATCTCAACAAAAAGCTGCAAACAGTTTGGGTTTTTTTGTTTTTCTTTATTTTTACCTGCGACTCCTGCAACGGTGCATAATGCAGACAACTCTGACACAGTTGCAGAGTTTTCAGCGCTTTGGAGACCCTTATAAAACCAGAGCGTGAGTTTGCAGTGACTTCACTGTGCTTTTGGTCAGTGAGCGAGACACGTCGCTACAGCGCCAGTCTAGCGCGTATTGTGTGCTGCACGAGAAGACTACGGCCACTGCGATCTTTCTCGCTCAATGTCAAAACGCAAAGTGAGCTGTGAAATCAGGCTGCCCTTGGCTTTTACTAGGGGTTTCAGGGACGCTGACGTTGACTGTGAATCAGTTTTGCACATTTAGATAGGTGTTTTGTTTGTTTGTTTTTTAACACAGTTGTGGCTTTTTGTTTGATTGAAGACCTTTAAAGCGTAACCATGCATCATCGACAAACCAGTTGTTTTCAACTGAACGTGCACTTGGGAATACAGCCAGCGGTAACCGGCGGGAGAATGGCGGGATGTGGACTTTGTGCGGCCCGATGGCTGTGTTTTGGAATACCATTGACTGACAGCTTTCACCACATTGCACGCGAGGCTGAGCGCACCTGTTATCAGAGGAAAGCACGTGCTCATCGTGCGCCATGAGACCCTAATTAGGCACGTGTCGATACGTCCCGAGAGGTCTTGTTAGAAAAGGGGGCAGCAGTCTGGAATTCTACGCATCACCTGTCGATATCTGTAGCGTGACCATCAGCCTATAGACCCAACTTCGATTTTCGAGAAGGCGGAACACCGTCCGGTACCGTATAGTACGTGCTCCCTGTCCTTTTGCCGGAACATCTGATTTGTGAGATCGTTACCGTTTCACAACAGGTTTGCTGAAACTGAGGCGACCGGGTTTACTAGTGACTATTAGCGTCGTTGAAAAACAAAAACAAGAAGCAACCCAAATTTCGAGCCATTCGGTTGAGGATTTGTGGAGATACAGGCGCAAGCGCGCGCACACACACGCACGCACGCAGGCACGCACGCACGCACACGGCACTCATCCCTTATCTGGCCGAGAGCGTGTTCTGGTGCACCCGGGCCATACGTGTCAACATCGATGACGTACGTTTTCCTACGTCATCGAAAGAGTTACACTTGCATCATTGTCTCTGCGGAGATCGCCGGGCAGGGACGTTTGTTTATACGAGAGAAACTTGCCGATGAACGTGGAAAATTTAGCCCGTCCTATGATGTTGTTTCCATTACTATTGAAATAACATAACAAAATGGCTTGCCGCTATGACCCCACTAGGTGATTGTGTACCATGCATGTGTCGTGCACACGTTGTTAAATTGCTTGACTGATTCATGACATGGGCAGCAACTTTGCCTACAGTCTGAAATGATTTGAGCAGCTGGATAATTCATGAAATAGGCAGCCAGTTGTAGCGGCCTAATCAGGACACTGACCAGAGTTGGCACACTTTTTTTTTTGGAAACACATGATCAAGATTAAAAAACAAACAAATACAGTCGGGCCCGGTTATAAGGAGCTCGGTTATAAGGTACCTCGGTTATAAGGAGCAAAAAAAAAAAATCCCCGATTTACTTTGTTCTTTGTTATGACTTGCGAAAACTCGGTTATAAGGAGCTCGGTTATACGATACCTCGCTTATAAGGAGCGAAACATTTTGACCCAAATCGACCCTGAGCCCGGTTATAAGGAGTGCCGACTGCACCAGCTTGAAACCGAAAGTAGGTTGAGTTATTTCATACGCCTTTGCTTTCGCGAAACTCACTTCCGTTCGTCTCCAAGATGTCGGAACGGAAGAAAAGGACGTCTTTGTCCCTCAGTGAAAAGCTTGAAATAATCCGAAAGATTCAAGCCAACCCTCTAAAAAGGAAAGTAGCTATTGCAGAAGAGGTGGGGGTTCCCTTCACTACACTATGTAACATATGGCGAGATCGCCAAAGATACTTGAACCAGGTTTCCCAAGGTTCGGAAGATCTTTCTCGAAAAAAGTCGAGATCTGCCACATTAGACAGTGTCGATCAGCATCTACTAAAATGGTTTACAGATGCAAGGTAAGGCTTCTTCTTCTTCTTCTTCTTCTCTGTGTGTGTTTGTGTGTGGGTGACAGACTTAGAGAGAGAGAGGGGGGGGGGGGGGCTAAAGACATAGATCTAGAGGACAAGGGGCCTGAAAGAGAGAGGGAGAGAGAGCGGGGGGCGGGAGGGAGGAATGGAAAGACAGGGGGACTGAGAGAGAGAGAGAGAGAAAGTGGAGGGGGGGGTCGGTTTTGGTCGCCCTTTGTGTATGTGTGTGCATGGGTTAATCTGTGAAGTATTGAGGGGGAAAAAAAAAAAAACAGAAAAAAAGAACAGAAAAAAGAAACACTGAAAGCTGCATGCAAGATGAATACAATTTTGATTTCAAGATAAAATGAAGACCTTTCACCCCCTCCCATCCCTCGGTCATCAGGCTTTGTTATGTACATGTACGGCTTTTAGGCATCTTTTCTCAAGAAATAATGCAGTCACAGCACCATATCAAAAGTTGCCAAAGTGCTCTTAGTTGTTTTTGTTTTTTCATGAACGTTTACAAAATGTTATTTTTAGTTAGATCTACGTGATGTAAGCTACGTTACTACACTAAATGACTTTTTTTTTTCATTTCGTATCACATTTTGATTCAATCATACGCAGTACCATGCCAGATGATGTATTCCAGTAGGTAAAGCCAATCAACATGACTGAATTCACCAAGTGAAGTGCCTATGGCCTCATAAAGGACTTATCGTTTCAACGATTAACAATAATTCTGTACTTATTGCTACCATTTGTTTTACTTTCAGGATTCAGGTTTTGTTGTTCTAAACGGGGTTGTTTAGCATCCTTTTTGCTTCTTTTTGTTTGGTTACTACACTCGCTTTCAGTTTAACAAAGTGTGCGTTTTATGTTTTTGTTTTGTTTTGTTTTGAATTTTAAAAAAAGATGAATATAGCTGTTTGAGTAATTTTCATCAGATTGTTGTTTCATTGTACGAGAGAGAGAGAGAGAGAGAGAGAGAGAGAGAGAGAGTGTTGCTGATTCTGACACCGAAAAACGGCAAAAGTCCGGTTATAAGGTAGTTGGGCTTGGGTACTCCTTATATCCGAGAACTCTGTTATAAGGAACCTCGGTTATAAGGAGTAAAATTTTCGGTCCCCGAGCACTCCTTATAACCGAGTTCTACTGTAGAAGGTATAGGTTTTCTGGACGGGTGGGCTAGAGACTGGGATGGCTGGTGGTGATGTCAGATTTCTCTCTTTCGATTCTTGAACTTGCCCAAACCATAGACTAGGCAGTTTTGTCCAAATTATGAAATCGGTAGCTTCTTCAAGTTCGTGGCTCCGTTAAACTGCCTAAATCATAAAATACGCAACTTTTCAAAATCATTTCACATTCATAATGCACGTGCTGCCTGGTTCAGAATTTAGTCAGTCGAAGTCATTGCCTATTTCATGAATAAGGCAAGTTCACAATTTTGGCACGTCACATACACGTTCCGTTTATGATTGTCCTTAGTCCATCAACGTGCGCGAACACTTTTTACAGGGGACATACGGTAAGTACTGTCTCAAACAGTCGCAAGCCGTATGGTGACGACACTAGTGGAGTGGTGTCCCTTTGATTGATACCAATTATGACTGCTCCTGTGCATCTTTTAATTTTTTTTCCCCCCGAAAGGTTTTCCTTTACTAATGGCTACTTCTTTCCATCAAACTTGTGACGCGGCGAAAATCGGCCTAAACTATACGCATATTGTAAGCACCTTTAAGAATCGCCCCCCACCGGCCCCACCACCACCCCCCTCCCCACCACCCCCCGCCCCCAATCCGTGTATTTCTCCATGCTAGGCGTCGCCGTGTGTTGATAATGATCACTGACTTTCTGCACTTTTTAATTGAACGTTTTTATAATTATAGTTTCTCACCCGGTGACAAGCCGGTTTCGTGTTACACCATGCGTGTCATAAATACAAACCGAACATCAACATAATTATACCCCCCCCCCCCCATCCCACACCCCATGCCTTCCCTCCCCCTTGTAATGTTGGCTAAGACTCACACACTTGACTTGATTTCGTGAGTGTATATATACCTTCACCGACAGACGTCGCTCTCTGAGCCGAACTGACACGCCAACATTCATTTATCGTCGGTCGGCATTTGTAAACGTAGCTGCCCGATCGGCAATGCCTTTGTATGGCACTCAGCTCCGTGAAATTATCAGCAGACACGCACACAACTCTTGTCCTTGGTGTGCGCTGCACTCAGTAACAGTGTAGCGAACAAATAAACTTGACAGGGTCTCTACAGGCAAAGATCAGTGACCGCACAACTTTATATAAGGCATCACGATACGCGATACTTTTCCTTTGAGATTTCGTAAGTACAATCCAACGTATTCTAGTCCACGTTTCACCAGCCCTCTAGATCTTCCACATTTTGTGTAAAAATTAATTCAGTCAGGGAAGTCACAAAAGCAACAGGGAAATTACAAGACATGCACAAGCATCATCTGTCATACCACCAGTGTGAGGCTGACGTCAAATGTTTAGTTCACAGACAAAATCTGCAAGTATCGTCACTGCCTCCGACATCAGTTTCACCAGCCCTTTAGATCTTCCAGATTTAACGTAAAAAATAATTCAATCGGGGAAGTCAGAAAACCAACAGGGAAATCACAACACATGAACAAGCATCCTCAGACAATCTCAGTGCTAGAGGCTGACGTCAAATGTTTAGTTCATGGAATTGATGTCATCTCTCTCTCCCCCCCCCCCACCCCCCACCCCCCCACCCCAGTCACGTGGCTAATCGGTCGAGGTCGTAACGGATATTGTGTCATTCGTAGGACTTAGAGATAAGGAGGGGAGAACCGACAACAATAACAACAGAACAGACAAAATAACATGAAATTTGGAGAAACAACTTTGTAGGACGGGGCCGTTCCTCCTCCATACAAGAGAGCTAGTCGTTACTGACGTACAGCACAATTGTCTATACATCGCGTTGTAAATCATGTATTGTAATTTGCTGGTCTATCACAGGGTATAAACACGTGACCGGCGCAGTACGATGAGTAGTGGGCAGTACACGAACTAGGAGACGTCATAGATACTAAATGGTCAGGCAGACGAAAAGAATCCGCCTGATTTATGCCGCGAATCCGCCCGAGATATTTCTCAGGGCAAGATCGATAAACATTACAAGAAAATGTTGCAGACACGTTCGATCGGATCAACCTCTCTACTAAACAGGAGATAATTTACAACAACACACACACACACACACACACACACACACACACACACACACACACACACACACCACCACCACCACCACCACCACCACCGACAACAACAACAAAAGACAAACAAACGACCCCTCAACCCACTCCCCCCCCCAAAAACAACAACAACAACAACAATATTTACTCAAACTCAGCCTATAATTTATTTCAGACTGACGGGGTGCCGGGGTGGCCGAATGGTAGAGCGTCAGTTGGACTTCCAATGCTCGGGTCGTGAGTTCGTATCCCGGCTGGGGCCAAATATTTGTGCAGGCCATTTTTCATCGTTGCCCCCTCGTTGATATCACCCGTATATGGTGGAAAAGGACGTTAAACCCCCAAACACCCACCCACCCTTTCAGACTGACGGGACCCATCTCTGAATAATCAAACGACGCCGCAGTTTTATGTCGGCCCACGCCGGTCACGTGATTATCCCTTGACCCTTGTTTGCCTTGATCACTGCTTTACGTATACATAGGCTATCCCTGTCAGCGTACTTAGCAATGTGCAGATCTACAGCTATCAGTGCACTCTCTACGGCGCTACAGGCCATTCATGGTCGTTGAGCCACACGGCTGAAATTGACGCTCGTTGGTAATAAATCAACCACATCGAGCGTGTCAGTTTCAGACGACACGAGTAGGCCGGCGGTTTACCGCCCCAATCACTCATCCGTATTAAAACATTCATAGTTCGGCAGCCTTGACCCAGTGCCTGGCAACAATAAAATGAACACATAAGACTCAATCCGGCAGTGAAGTGCGAAAAATAAAATAAAATAAAATAAAAGGTGGTGGTGGTGGTGGTGGTGGTGGTGGTGTGTGTGTGTGTGTGTGTGTGTGTGTGTGTGTAGGGGGGGGGGGGGTGGGGAGGATGGGGGGAGGGCGGTTTAACATGTGTCTTAAATCTGCTCTGCACTAAGAATTAACTGAATGATACAAGGACGAAACGGTTACACTAAGAACGCGGAAAGTAAAATTGTCATACAATCATTCCCCTTTTTAGCCGGCCCCCGCGTAACCGATCGACACATACCGTCTGACAACGTTCTAAAGTCACAGTGGTACACCGACGTTACCGTGAAGGGATTGTCTGCCACGCCTTACTGACGACCAGGCTCGGACCGTGTGGACACTTCACGCATCCGGTGTGTGCACGTTGGGTGCATAAAACGAGATCACAGGTACGCTGACTAAAGCCTTGCACACACCTCTCAGTAGGAGTAGCTTGGCACTATGACTGTATGTTTACGCCTGCTGACACTCACTTGAACACCGAGTTTGAAGCGTGATAACTCCTACTGACTTTTGGTAAGGATTTTCTTTCTTTTTCTTTTTCTTCTTCTTCTTTTTTTTTCACTTCAGTTGGTTTGTGTGTCCGCCCCTGTGTCGCGCAGCGCGGCTGAAACCGACCGTCTGTGCCCAGGTGTAGCCATGAAAATACAGTGTGACCCTTTATCGTAAGGAGTGGCCGTGATCGAGTGGGTTATCTCAGTTTTATTTCATGCTATTTACTTATTTGTTTTTCTTACAGTACGTGGAAATGGTTTGTAATACTCTAGCAGACAGCCATAACCCTTAATGTAGCCCCAGTCAGCAGCTGTTTTTTTTTTTTTCGTTTTCAGGTGTGTTTTTTTTTGTTTTTTTGTTTTTTTTTTTTTGGGGGGGGGGGGTATTTTCAGGTTGCGTACGTCACTGTCACTTAACATACAATTGGTTAAACCGGCCGACAGGCGGCGGTTCGTGCACTGAGTCAAAAATAAACCATACTGCAAATCGGAAATTTGGTTGTCGTGAATTTGAATTGACTTAAGTCAGTTCTCGAGTCAAGTGAACGGGTACATCACAGTCAGTCATTTTTAACCTTGACCGCGGCTTTGGGGAAAAAACAACAACCAGAGATATACAGCAACAAAACAAACAAAAACGACAACACGCACACACACACCGCACACACACACACACACAGAGGCTGACACGGCCCGGGGGTCGGTTCAGCCGGTACTGATGAAAAAACTGTCGGGACTGATATCACAAGTCAAGTTGCTACCCGCAGGTGTGTCGTTCTGTCAACTGCAGTGGCTGAACTTCGATGCTTTCTGACTCTGTGCCATGCAGGTCTGTTTCGAGTCAGTTCGAGACTGAAATTGGCATCATTGAGTCGTCGCCGGGACTGAAGTGAATCAACTGACTCAGTCATCAATACCGGCTCGACTGAAATCCGGCCTCCGCAGTCAACTGGCCGGCCGCCGGCCCACACTGATCAGTGGCCGATTAAATCGATGACTGGGACTCTGCTTGTGTGCAAACAACACCTTGTTGTTTAGGGGTCCCGCTATAATGGGATCCTAATCTGGCTCCACAGGGGGCCGTTAACCGGCAAAGAACTTACTTCAGTGCCAGTGACTATGATCAGTTTTACCACTGACTTGAGTGTGAATGGATGAAACCGGCTGAAAGTGTCACTGACAAAGGCCGGTTCAAGTTAGACGCCCACAACCACGCATGGGTTTTTATTCAATCACTCACTGCAGTTGTTGCGTATCCTGTCTGTGTGTAATCATGATATATGACAGTGAAGGGTGCAGCGCAGTATTCAATCGCCGGGAGGCCTCGGCGATCATTCATAAACTTTCGGGCACCCGCGCTCGCGCACTCGTAGGCGGAGCTAAAATGGGTGATTGACATCAGCAACAGTAAATAACACTACCTGGTGAACACTAGAAACTCTGTTCAGTTTCCTACTGATACAGCCAGCAGTATAATATTAAACACAACCAATGAATCATGCGTTTTGGAGACAGTGTTGTCATTACACGACATAAAGACCCAAAGCTCGATGAAATGTAGTTCGAGGCGCGGAGTGGTACAAAGGTCACGGGGTTAGCCAATGGTAGTCTCGGTAGGCGCTGTCTGCTCTCGCATTGTGTGTCAATGGCTGACGGTGTGCTGTTCTGTGGAGCAGCGTCTGTGAAAAACATTGGAATATAGCCGACTTGGATACTTCTACATGGATTATGCACTGATGATTGTAAGTACTACCACAGTATATGTTTTGGGGGTACACCAGCAGCCCTATACTGACATCTGTGCGGGAATAGATGGAATTTCTGTGCTGTCAAAGTCGCTGTGGCGAAGACAGCCAGATAGCACAGTCGCATACGGCGTGTTCAGTGTACAGTTGGCCCAAGGTGTGGGGGACACTCCGGACCCCGAGCCCCTTATCGGTTGATTTTCTCACATAAACACGTTAAATCAGCACGATTTTTGAAGCACATATAGACAGAAATGAAATAGGTCAGCAGTATTTGAAATCAACAGTCAGTTTTTACCGCGCGCACCTGTGTATCACGGGACTCCTGTCAGCCAAAACAGCTGAGCGTAGCGCAATTTTGCAGCCAGACGAGAGGACTGTCGCAGGTTCTGTGTGTTGTAGCTCGCAGCTAGACCGTTTGTTTACGGATCTGTGGGGCACGACTGTCTCACCCTGGCTGTAAAAACACTGTCTGTTAAACAGCCAGTGTTCGATCTGTGAAGGCCAAACTGTGCTTTTCGGGCTAGACAGGACTGCGCTTTGGTAGTGGCTACAGATTTTTGTTTTGTTTTGTGTGTGCAACATAACGACAAACTACAACAGGAGAAGATGAAAAAAAAATCACTCTCAAAATGTTATTTGCCTAAAACACTTCGTCACTTTCAGTGCCACAGCTCTCAAAAGGGATGGGGAGGGGAGGGGGGAGGGGGTAGGGTAGTTGTCAGTTAACAGGTTTTTGTGTCAGTTTCACTGAAATACACTTTTGTTCTACACTGCACACCCCTTCACATTTTGAAGAATTCACTCACACACACACACACACACACACACACACACACACACACACACAGAGAAAGAGAAAGAAATATCTTGTGTTTTGGGGGCGGTTGGTGGTCTAGTGGTTAAGAGACTTGTCACCAATGCGAGAGGTCAGGGGTTCGAGTCCCACTCGGGGCAAAGAATTTTTCCTTCTCGTATGTGGCACCGTTCATTTGGGCCGATCGTCGGGAGTTCTGTCCGGGTACTCCAGCTTCCTCCCCCTCTGCTTTGGAAATGTTCAGCCCACCAAATTAGAAAAATAAATGCAATTCTAAATTCTGAAATTTAAATACATGTAGCTGAGCTGACCCTTCGCACCACGTGATTGTAATGTGTTTATGTCCAGTGTGTGAGAGAACGCATGTGATTCACGTGAGCGTGCGTGTTGGGTTCAGTTCAGGCGCTTTAAGTCGATTCATGGAATTGGGTAAAGTGCCTATACAATACACATTATTATTATTATTGTTATTATTCAGTAGTTGCTTTAACACTTCAAATTCCAATTTTAGTCATCAGTTTAAAGGTGTCTAGTTTAAACTGGAATGAACTTTTCACTCAGCCTTTGTGTCTCCTTGTCCCACATGCGAGGGTAGGGCTGTGATGGACAACAGTCAACACACACAAACTTTCCCTTCGTCATGGCATGCCTTAAGTTTGCTCAGCGCACACTTTAATCTGTATCAGTAGACTGTAATCAGTTTGATAGCGGGGGTCAGGGAGTGCAGGTGCTAAAGCCATGTAATATAGTATGGAATGTTCCTTTGTGTAGCACTCTGACTTTGAGATGGCCCTATATATATGTATTAATACGTGTTTTGGAATGGCTGGGAAACTATGGTTTTTCATTCCTGTCACACATCATTTGAAATAGCACAATCCCTAGAAGTTGAAAGGGATTAGATCATTGTGTGCAAGTTGGGGGGGGGGGAGGAGGGGGTCTTGTCACATGCTTGATAATAATAATAACAACAATATGCAGTTATTATTTATTATGATCATTGTTATTATTCTGGCTAATCTGCAATTTAATCATGCAGTTGCTCTAGTGGAACATACGGCTGATTGTGTAAGTTCTCTGTCACTCTGTGCAACTTCAAATCCAGAAGGAATCGGGCAGTTGTGCTTTGTCTACTTTTAACTGAAGTCCGATATTTGTATAGAATTCTCTCTCAGTTTGTTTACATGTACGTGCCAAGTTTTACTCTGTTGACTCATTGAAGATTTTGTTCAGGGATGTCCCCCCTGACAACATCTTCAATTTCTTGAAGGAGGTCAACCTCTTTTATAAAATATAGCCTTTCAGTCTAACATAATCTGTGATATTGTTTTTAGTCTGGAAGAATACAATCTTGTACAGGATCTCATTTAAGTTTCACAAATTCTTAATATATATTTACATCATGTTTTAAGCTAGCCCTTTTATGTTTTAAAGGACCTGGCAGGATGAGACTGTGCTAGCCGCGAAATAGTCTTTGTTGCTTGCGCGGCGTTAAGCCCTAAATAACTAACTAACTAACTAACTGTTTACATGTATGCTTCTGGACCAGCCTTTTGGCGTGCAAATGTACAGTATTGTACTGTCTTTGATCCCAACTGAGAGAGGAGTGGGAAGGGGGTTGAGGGTGAGGATCAGACGCATACATGTCTCTGCTGAGGATACAGAGACAAAGAGAGATCTATACACATACACGTACAGTACATGTATGTATACATACATGTATAACTTGTGTATCGGTCGTCAGTGTGGGTCGTGATGGTGTAGAAAGACCGAACACTGACTCCCAGTCGCAGTTTCGCTGGCTTCTTTATAACTCGTCGCTGCTTTCACCCACCCGCCCGTTCAGAGAGAGAGAGAGAGAGACGGTTTCCACTGATAGCACTTAGGGACCCCTACCCGTATCCGACTTGTGTGTGAGGCGATGAGGGTGGCGGGTAGGTGCTATACTGGCCCGCAGCTAGAGTTGGAAATTACCTGGATGGTTCACGGGGTCGTCCCTCCCATCACACTGGATGAGAGGCAAGGCTAAGTGGCCTCTTCCACAGGTTCCCCCCACCCCCACCCTCCCAGCCTATGGCCGTGTCGTGGTCTTTCTCTTTTCAGTTTGGACAGGTTAGCTTCGAGGTTCACTCTCTGTTCCCACCTCTCAATGGTGAGAGAGATCTAGATACATGTAATGATGACATCAAAGATTGGGCAACAAGGAGAGAGCCAGCACAAGTTCTGACTTCCAGCACAGAATCAGACCCACTTAGACTGAATAACTTATAATGACTCAGACTAACAGCAGTAACATTGTCTTTTTGTGCTCGTTCTGCTGAGGTCAGAGTCCATTCTAATGAAATGCACAAGTATGGTCACAACAAAACTTTATTTCTGACACCAAGACACGCATTTTCTGAACAGTGTCCAAAAAGGCTGAAGTGCCGTGTGTGACACCCCCCCCCCCCCCCAAGATTCGTGTTAGGCCTGAGTAAGAGGCCGTCGGCTTTGAGGGAAACGTGGAAAGGGCTTCACCCGTGCGGTGGGCAAACACAATGGAATCAGGGCCAGATGGTAACCCCTGTTTGCACCTCCCGTCGTGTCCACAGGCTCCCAGGTACTCGCCTACAACGCTACACACGTTTTGCCATACTAGCTTTGTCTCCTGCCTACAGCCCTACACACAGCAATTTGTACCACACAAGACAACTGTTTGCCGGAATATTTTCAGTCTTGGTCTGAATGCAATGCACTGGCTTCTGCGGCAGAGCGAACGAAAATTCGAACGGCCCGAAGCTGTTGTCACGGTTGTCAATTGACCGCGACAATTAGCAGACGCCTGTTTCTCACGTCGCATTCGCCATTACTTCCATTGTACTAAAGAACCTTTTCCTTTGACTGCATAACTGGATCTGTTTGTGTAACAGGCCCATCACTGTCAAGGTTACGTCAAATCAGAGGCACCCCCGGCCATTCTGTTCTGGACTGAATCGTATTCAGCTGGACTTAGTGTTCGCCTGTTCCCCGTAGGATAGCCGCCCCTTCCTTATAACCAGCCCGTCTCCAGGCACTCTTGTGTCGGGGACGTTAAAACCCTAGCTTACCTGCCTCAGTATCACGTCATATTGAGCCTTCTGCTGACTCAGTGGCAGTCTCTGAGAGTACATACATGTATAACTACATGACATGTATGTTTACTGCATGTGCCTCAAGTAAGCCCGGCAGGGGCCAAATATAAATTTTGTGCTGACTTTTTCATCGTTGCCTCGTCTTTGACATCACCCTATGTGGTGGAAAAGGACGTTAAACCCACCGCCTCAAGAAAGCGGTACGATGTAATTGTAAGCCACTACTCATGAACCAAAACTGAGATCTCAAACCGATCCGTGAGCCTATGTGTCTGAAGATGGACCGGTCTAAGCTTACGTTTCATTCGCTTTCGTTGTGCGTTGCGCTTTTCAGTCGGTCTCTATGTCTCGTGCTCGTGAGCTGTATCGTGCTGAGGTCGTGATTGTCCAGAAATACCTGAACAAGTAGACTCTCTTTTATCCTTTCTGAGGAACGTTGAAAAAGGAAGATAAGATCTTGAGTGCACCTGTCCACACGCTCGCCTCCTCTGCGCTGTTTAGACCTTCTGTCAGTGTCTGTGCAACGACTGCAGCAAACGGACAAACGGTTGGATCTCTCTCTCTCTCTCTCTCTGTCTCTCTCTGTCACACACACACACACACACACACACACACACACACACACACACACAGAGGTGACTCAGCGCTGTCCCACCGCAGCGAGAAATCAAAATGGAAACTTATGTCAAGGACACAGTAAACCGGCATAAAAAACAACTGGAAATCAAGCCCACCATTTTTTTCCGACCGATAACGCTAATCCCGATGAGATCAGACACGAACTCCCCAGTAAGAGCACGGTGGTTGGTTGTGTGTATCACCCCTTCCACCCGGGGGGATAGAACCCCTGCCCCCCGGGACACATGCTAGCTGTGGTCACCGCTGCTGGAGGTCCAAGGCTTTTCAGATTCTCGCCTCAAGCGGCAGTGTGATAGAGTGTAGATAAAGCACAGCTTTCCCCCGTTCCCACTCCCGCTCCCGGCAGTGGCTCTACTCCACGTGCCAGGTGATACATAGATAGATCTATCAATCTAGCGGTTACCGCTACGCTGCTCAGGTAAGGAAGGGGAAGAACACTCCATTTTGAATTCAACATTTAAATTTATACATGAATGCAGAATAAAGACAATGTAGGGATGTCGGTATAAGCTCTTTTGGTGTTGGTGGTGGTGTCACAGTTTTCCTATCTTCGCAACAGTAGCTTCATTCTTGAAGTCAGTCGGCTGCACTAGGAGCGGGTTCATAAGATTGCAGAGTAGTAGTAGTAACAGTAGTAGTAGTAGTACAGTAGTTACAATAGTGATGGAAAATTTATGCTGGGTTTGGCACGTTTGCAGGGCATTCGAAAAGGGAGAAGAGGAGAAAATTCAAGGTTGTCCGGCCTAGCGTGTCCTTAGTGGTTGTTGTGACTGGTCAGACCCTCACTACCGATGTTATCAGCGTTATCATTGGCTCCAGCTGCGTTGTAACGGCGGCATTGACAGGCTGTAAGTTGATCAAGTTGTCACAGCAGGGTAGCATGGATAAGGACACGATTTAAACGACCGGTAAATATTCTGTCTCGGTCAGGACATTCTGCGCTGCACAGAACACACGCACTGACAGACGTACAGATACACACTGGCAGACACAAAGACACGTACAAACAGACGTGCAAGACACAGTGGGCGATAACTCTGTAACCAGTTGTGCTAAACTATAGTTTAGTATAAGAATAAATAAACAGCTGATTGAAAAAACATATTATTTGCATGACACTGATCATACATGTTTGGAATCAGGATAGAACAGAATACATAATTGGCTTGCAAACATAAGCAACATTTCATGTCAACTTTATTTTTTACTGGTACAGTTCTAGGGCTCCACACTACTCATCTACACTAATAGTGGGACACATAAG
This sequence comes from Batillaria attramentaria, assembly GCA_018292915.2. Taxonomy (NCBI): domain Eukaryota; kingdom Metazoa; phylum Mollusca; class Gastropoda; family Batillariidae; genus Batillaria; species Batillaria attramentaria. The sequence continues at coordinate 18,871 of JACVVK020000687.1, read as the reverse complement.
GTGGTGTGTCTTCACGGTGTGTCCGTGTGTCTGCAAGTGCGTGTCTTGGTGTCTGCCACTGCGTGTCTTCTGTGTCTGGGTGTGTCTGAAAATGCAAATTTACCGTCTTGATTGCGACCGGAAGGTCGTGAGTCGGGCGCCACCATACGACAGTAGTTTAAACACTACACGGCGTGCTTATTCGGCCACACCGCCTTCTCCTGTCTCCCTGGCTTTGTCACGTGACCTCGGCTTGTTTGCGTAACTTGTCCGTCAGAGTCAAGGGAAAGTCAGTGTGGCCAGCACGACTGTCTGAATTGAATAGTGTCGAGTTGGATGGACTCTTGGGGGTGTACAGATCTAGAATAGTTGTTTTTATATTTGCCATGGACCTACCCTTAATTGCGCCGCTTGCAATCCCTCGCGTGGCTGAGACCTGAACGAGTGATGCTAATATGATTTTACTTTCGTCCTGTTTCTAAATAAATTGCTGAGCTGGCCCTTCGCACCACGTGATTGCAATGTGTTTTATGTCCAGTGTGTGAGAGAGTGCGTGTGATTCACGTGAGCGTGCGTGTTGGGTTTACCTCGCGGCGCTTTTGGCCAAATATCTGGGATAATCATAAAGCGCCAGCGCGATTCTTCTTCTTCTTATTAAGTCCTGTCTCGCTGTCTCCTTCTCTTCCTTTTTTTTTTTCTCTCTCGCTGTTTCCCGCTCTGTGTGTGTGTGTGTGTGTGTGTGTGTGTGTGTGTGTGTGTGTGTGTGTGTGTGTGTGAATTAAAATTACTCTACAACGCTCACGGCAAGATGATCCTACCAACTTTTAAAAATTTTTTCTCAACCCCTGGTAAATTATTAATGAATACAACCACATAGTTTATACACGCATGCCTACATGTATACGTGTGTGTGTATCGCTCGTGATCATTTACTGAGTGCATACCACCAATCGACATACATGTCTCAAGATAATGCGTACGCGGCACGCACGATGTACCGTATTCTTTATGTGGAATAAGAAATTCAATAGCCCTTAATTACAACGCACTCTGTGACTGCATTGTGTGGTCGGTTAGTCTTGCCAACTTGGGAATAACCTGACGGAAGGTGGTGTGATTTTAACACTGGTTGGCTAAAAAAACTGTGGTTAGATTGTGATACGTGATGTTCAGTGTAGTTCAGTTAGGATTGAATGCGGGCTGCTTATCGGGGGTTTCTCTCCGGGTTATCCGGCTTTCCTCCCCCAGCAAAATTGTAAAAAAATATAGGATAGGTATTGGGTGGCTCTGCACCGCGGCGACGCGCTTCCTCACGGGGGAGGCAGCCCGGATTTCCCGAAAGGGATAATAAAGTAATTTTAAAAAAAAGAAGCAAATTGCGACGGACAGCAGAAATCATCTTTATGAATGAAGTGTGTTTGTGTACATTAATATTCAGTCTTAGGACTACGCCGACCAAGAAATCACGTGCTCTCAGGTTAGGGACATTGCGTTGGGAACCTCAAGGCTGAGGCGGATTTTTCGGGATAAGTCCATATCTGGGTTTTTTTTTTTTTTTTTTTTTTGCTGCCCCAACTCTTTTTGCCAACTCCAGTGGTGTTCCTCCCAGATCATGGGTGGAACCCACGGAGGACTCGGAAGCTGGGACAATTTTTATTATGCATGATGATGGAGATGAGGATGATAGTAAGAGGTCCATGTGGTTTGGGACTGCGGGACAGGGCCGCATTCCACGCTTCCTGTCATAAATATCCCGGTATTAACCAGGCCCGGGAACTACGGCACCTGCGGTGCCGGCCGTGTAATCATCCACATCATAAGACGTGTCATACTAGGGAAGCACCCCCAAAGTCGCACCCGTGAAGTGGGTGAAACTCGGCTGTGTGGCAACAGCCTCCCCATCGGGCCCATAGCACACCCGCTCTGGGTAGGAGCCGACCTAGGTACGAAAAATCCCGCTTGCCTCGGCTGGGATTCGAACCCGGGTCTCCCGGTCCATGATCCGAAGTGCTAACCACTACACTACGGCATAACTGTTTTGTGTCCTATTGTTGTGAATAGCGTTCATTGGCAGAACCCTCCCAGGGTTTGGAGCCGGGATAGTCGTATTGTAGAGTGTTAGGCTTTCAAGTCAAGTCAGGTTTATTTGTCCCAGAATTGAGAAAATCGCTTTGCAACACGCGTAAAACATACACATAAAAACAACAACAACAACAACAAAAACATGCAAATAATACAATCATAATCACCGTATAAAAATGTATCCAATCACGTTAAGATATTTGTTTGTGGTTAAAGTACTTTGCAGTGTGTTCGAATCTCGGCTGGGGCCAGATATTTGTGCACTTTTTTTTTTTTTTTTCGTTGCCCTGTCTTCGATATCATCCTTACGTGGTGAAAAAGGACGTTAAACTCCCATACACCCCGCCGCCCACCCCCCCCCCCCACCCCCAACCCCAACCTGCCAGGGTCATCCCATTTGATGAGAGGTTTACGCATACAGTGTGATCAGCCTCAAGTATCCGCACACGTGGTCAGCCACGTTTCGTCTGGGGAGGACTTCATCCCTGTCACGTTAATTACATGTATCACCCATCCATAATCATACACAGAACCGAAGCTGGTATTTGAGGAATTCGGGCTGACTTGCTTTATGGGAGATCTACTCATATAGACACAGAAGAAAGTGGGTGAGTTGTATGAGAGTTGACAAGAGGGGGGTCATCGCTAGCCTTGAGTCCCTTATCAGATGTGGTGAGACCGAGATAAGTCGTCACCTGTTTGCTTAGTCAGGGTAGTTTGCGGTAGGCCGGATAGACTGCATGCCATTAACGTAGTTGGCCTGAACCGCGCGAAGACCGGGACAAGTAGCATAGAGAGAGATTTGCATGTCTGTCTCTGTCTGTCTGTCTGTCTGTCTGTCTGTCTGTCTCTCTCTCTCTCTCTCTCTCTCTCTCTCTCACACACACACACACACACACACACACACACACACACACACGCACACACACACGCACGCACACACACACACACACACACACACACACACGTATACCCCGTAGCACACACACCCCGTGGTGCACACACACACACACACACACACACACACACACACACACACACACACACACACACACACACACACACACACACACACACACACACACACACACACACACGCACGCACGCACACACACACACTATTATCTATTGCTATAGTTATAAAATGACACCTAATACACCAACAAAGCAAAACACAATTCAAAACCACACGCCGTACACTAATACATGCAGTACAAACAAGCACACTATACCTCCTATTGACAAGAAGAAAATAAAGGAAAAGTGTTAGTAAAACCTTGGGTGTTATCAGAGAGATTAAATATATTATATACACCAGTTCTTTTGTGACAAGGACAAATGCGTAAATAACCGGGCCACGCCTTGAAGGTGTTCATGGCTGGAGCTGAAATAGTTTGTGCCGGAAGTGAATTCCACATGCAGGCTTCATTGAGAACAAGAACAAGAACAAGAACAAGAACCTTTATTTTACAACGGTAGAAGTTACAGGCATATTCATACCAATTTTAAAACTTGCCGTTGCTACACTACATGAGCTAATACTACTGAAAAATTAAAAAAAGAAAAAAAAAAACAGTAAAGAAAAGAGAAAAAAAAAGAAAAAAGTAAGAACAGCACACACACACACACACACACACACACACACACACACACACACACACACACACACACACACACACACACAACATCACGCATGTATCACCCATCCATGAGAGAGAGAGAGAGAGAGAGAGAGTGTCGTGTCCTTTCCCCCCAGTTCTAAAAAAATAATGAAATAGCTGTGTGTGCACAGCCGCGGTCTTTCCGTTGCAGCCCGAGTGCAAACATTATTAAAATTTCCGTAGCGATAAGACAGATGAAAGACAGTTGTGTGTCAGATGTGCGTGTAAGATTTACACTGATTAATGAGCAGCAGATCCGTGTGCTACCCCGCAGAGAAACTCTTTCATCTCGCTGGGGAACACGTGTGTGTGTCGAAGTGTTTCTGGCCGGAAGGAGATCGGTAGTAAAGTAGCATACACTGATAGTGATACTGAAGATAGTGTGAACAGACGTTATTGTCCGGAACTGAGACTGATAGCGATGTGATGTGGGAAGTATCACAGGAACCGTGCTCAGCAGACTTTCCGCATAAATGATAAAGTCTTCAACACGGCTATGTCAAGGTTATTTGGTTTTACAGAAAACAGGGTTTTTGCGGGAACAGTTGCATCGTGAGTGTGCATGTACGGTCGAAATAATCTAGTTTACCTGGAGCTCTGATTGCATTACACGGAATTTCTGTCGACCGTGTTTGAAGAGTCTGAAGTTTGAAATAAAAGGTCCCGAAGCTATGCTGTTGCATGTAAATTATTTAAAGAGCGACAGCAACAGTCTTAGTAACACTGCTATTAGTGCTAATAGTCGCCTTGCTTTGCGCTTAGCGTTCTCATTCTGCTGGCTGACTGCCAGCCTGTAGGAGGCTGTAGTTAGGCCCGATGCACACGAGCGTCAGCGTCAGCACCATGAAGCAAGCAGCGAAGGCTGTCTCGCATCATACGCCTCGCGTGAGCGCGCGGTGTGCGCCGTTTGCATGCACACTTGGCTTCGGCGTCATTCGCCTGCACGGCCTGTTCGCTGACCCACACTGCACGCGCTGACCCACACTGCTTTCTGATTGGCTGAAACCAAGTCTGCAGCGCGGCGTCAGCAGCAGAAATAGGACATGTTCTATACGCGGCGTCAAAGGATTCCGCCGCCTGGCATCATTGATGCCGTTGCCTGTCGCCAGGCGCCGATGTCATGCACACGTGGCGGCGCCTTGAAACTGTCGCCGGGAGTCAGATCCGCCGCTCGGCATCATGACGCTGACGCTCGTGTGCATCGGGCCTTATGCGAGGGGAGCCGGGGTGGCCGAATGGTAGAGCGTTGGACTCTCAATGCTCGGGTCGTGAGTTCGAATCCCGCCGGCTGGGCCCAAATATTTGTGCTGGCCTTTTTTCTCGTTGCCCCGTCTTTGATATCACCCTTATGTGGTGGAAAAGGACGTTAAACTCCCAAACACCCACCCACCCACCTGTAGTTATGCGAGTGTCTAAGGGACGATGTTAGACACCCCCAAAACAGCTCAGAATATTCGTGAGTATGGGTATTTGGGAAGATGGTCCTTTCGGTGAGTGTACTACAGCCGTTGGGTGAAACAACAACAGCAAAAAACAACAACCCAAAACAAAACAACCCCCCCCCCCCTCAAAAAAACAAACAACAAACCCAAAACATGAAATTGAAAAGAAAAAGAAGACATGCTGTTATTTTTACGGAGGCGTGTTTTAATTATTTTTTCGGGGAAGAATATATATATAAAGGTGACGTTTTTGTCTCAGTTAGTAAGGTAGATCTATACGTAGTGTATACAGAGGGGGAGGGGTCATCAGTAGTGCCTTTGAACTAATCAACGTCCTTGCATGTTGGTGGGGGGGGGGGGGGTGATAATATTGATGATATGAACTTGGAGTCTCGTTCCTTGTTAGTTCAGACCATGAACTGCCGAACTTTTTCCTTTTAGTTTCACTTCATTTTTGTGTGTGGGTGACGGTGGGGGTGATGACACGTTTACCGCTGTACACTTTGCTGTGTGCGTCTTTGTTGATTTTGTGGCTATTGCGAATTGAGCCACTTTGTGAGAATTTTGCGCTACAATTCATCATTATCGTCATTATTATTATTATTATTGTTATTATTTGTCACGGTTACTTTTCTTTTTGTCAGTGTTCATGCGAGACAGTGATACGTGTGTGTGTGTGTGTGTGTGTGTGTGTGTGTGTGTGTGTGTGTGTGTGTGTTGTTCGCTATTTGGATTGCTTACCAACTGACGTTTATCACTTTTTTTTTTTGTCTTTCAGACGGGAAGATGAGGCCGCGGGGAGCCTTGCCATTCCTCGAGTGGCAGGTATGGCAGCTGGCCTGGCTGGTGGTCACTCTCGTTGCCAGGGGCAACGCCCAAGCCAGCGCCCCCTGGAACCAGGAGAGGTTCCAGTTCACGCGTTCCCTCTACAACGGCACGGTGCCGGAGAACGCCGTTGGGAAAGTGTACATGAAGACTCCTGTGAAGATGGGGATTCACCTGGTAAACCCCGACCCTGTTGAAGTGGATTACGTCATCATCGGAGGAGACGACAAGGGCATCTTCCACGCGGAGAGCATCAAGGTGGAAGACTTCTGTTTCTTGAGAGTTCGGACGAAAACTGGTGCGTACGGTAACTTGAACCGCGAGCATAGACAACAGTACTACCTCAGGGTGCGGGCCACAGGCAGGTACTATGCTGGACCCACACTCGAAGCTTACGCTGATCTCAACATTACGCTCCTCGATCAAAATGAGTTCAGTCCTCTCTTTCCGTCAAAACCTTTCAGCGTGACCATTCCAGAGGACACCCCGATCCACTCCAGTATCGCTGAGGTCAAGGCTACAGATGCGGAGGTGGGCATCAATGGAGAGATCTATTACAGTCTGGTGAACCCCTCTCCTATGTTTGCCATCCACCCCACCAGCGGCGTTGTGTCCCTTATGCGGTCGCTCAAGTACCAGTCGAGCAGCTATGAGCTTGAAATCCACGCGGAGGACAGGGGCCTGAAATCTTCGGACAGACCTACCTCCCCGCTCAGTGACACCAGACTCAGGATCACGGTCACCCCAGTCAACTACCACCCGCCAACCGTTTTGGTCAACGAGTTCCCGGCGATCGTGGAGAACATTAACCAGGGAGCCGTGTTCGCAGTCGTAACAGTCACTGACCTTGACAGCGGCAGGAACGGGGAGATCGAGGAGGTGAGAGTGGCGGACCAGAGCACGCTGTTCCGCATCGAGCCAGGCGTGGATGATAAAGTCTACAACGTGGAGGTCGCCTCAACAGTAGACAGGGAACAGTTCCCGGACGGTCTGAATATCACCATCATCGCTGTTGATCGAGGTCAGCCACCGCTGTCCTCCTCTGTCGTCGTCCGGGTGCAGATTCAAGATGTCAACGACAACCTGCCGCTGTTTGAGAAAGACATTTACCAGGCAGAGCTCCCGGAGATCGTGCCCGTTCACACCCCGGTCCTCTTTGTCAAGGCCACGGACAAAGATGAGGGCAAGAATGGCGAGGTTCGCTACAGCATCGTGGACGAAGAAGCCTCCAAGTTGTTCTCTATTGACGCCGTAACAGGGCTGATAACCACGGCTGCCGAACTAGACGCTGAGGGACAGAAGCAGATCAAGTTTCGTGTGCAGGCCGAGGACAGTGCTAACAGTGGTACCCGCAAGTCAGGCCACACCAGGGTTGTGATTAGCGTGAAAGACTTCAATGACAATGCTCCAGTGTTCCAGCACCTTGAGCCTGTCTTTGTCAGCGAGAACTTGCCCAAGGGGTCGTCCGTTGCAACGGTAAAAGCGAGCGACGTGGACATGGAGGAGAACGGCTACATCAGCTACTCTATCACAAATTCTAAATCAGTGCCATTTGATGTTGACCCGTTTTCTGGTGTCATCAAGACGACAGAGGTGCTTGACTTTGAGACAATGAGGAAGGTTTACAGTGTTCGTGTCAGGGCGTCGGACTGGGGTTCACCGTTCAGACAGGAGTCGGAAAGTGTTCTGACGGTGAAGCTTCAGGACGCCAACGACAACAGCCCGGAGTTTGAGCGGACGCGGTGTAAAGGATATTTATCGCGAGAGGCGGCCAAAGGCACGGAGATCGTCGTTCTCACGGCCATCGATTTTGACGCTGGGAACATCGTGTCGTACAGTATCAAAGATGGAAACGAAGACGGCTGCTTCAGAGTTGTTTCGCAAACGGGATCCGTCCAGCTGGAGTGTGATCTGACCGGTTACCAGGGTGATGAGCGGTACGTCACTGTGGTCGCTACGGACGGCGAACACCTCTCGGTGCCGGCTAATGTGTCCTTGACCTTGGTGAACAACAAACGTAGTCATCTGACGGCTGCAGCTGAGATCAGCGTGACCTGTCAACCTACTGACGTCACCAGGCGTTTGCAGGAGCAGGAGCGGCAGTCGAAGGAGAACAATAGGGAGTCAGCGGCTGACTCAGCACTGTCACACTCTCCTGCGCAGAACGCGAACGCACCGGTTTTCGAGGAGAACTTCCCAACCTACATCACTGTTTCTGAAGACACTGCCGTGGGAAGCGTGGTGCTGAAAATCTCTGCCTCAGACGAAGATGAGGGATATGAAGGTCAGGTTGTTTACGTCGTCACGGAGGGCAATACAGGTGGCGCTTTTCAGGTTGACACCTTCACTGGAGATCTCAAAGTGCTGTCAGCTCTCGACCATGAAACTCTCTCAGAGTACAACCTGACCATCACTGCCCAGGACCTTGGCACGCCCCACAAGTCCGCCTCACAGGTGCTCAAAGTGTTTATCGGGGATGAAAATGATAACACGCCACAGTTTGAGAATAAAATCTACTCAAAGGCCATTTTTGAAGACGTTCAGGTCAACTCCACAGTCCTGCAAGTACTTGCGTCAGACAAGGACACGGGCCTGAACGCTGCGATTCGCTACTCTGTCTTGTCCAGCGGAGAGGACTTCATGGTGGAACCAGAAAGTGGGATAATCAAGGTGAAAAGTCCGCTGGATCGCGAACGACAGTCGCAGTACACCATCATAGTGCAGGCTGAGGATTCTGGACTCCGTCGCAAGCTGTCCATGACCACGTCTGTGGTCATCACTCTTAACGACATCAACGACAACTTCCCGGAGTTTGTTCCACGGACCCAGACAGTCCGCGTGAGGGAGGACCTTCCTGTGGGAACCGTCATCACGACCTTGACCGCCCATGACCTTGATGAAGGCGAGAACGCGAAGGTGACCTACAAGCTGGTGGATGGAGCAGATGACAAATTTCAAGTGGATGAAGTCACAGGGGCGGTGAGGATCAAGAACAAGCTGGATTTTGAATCGACACAGGTGTACAACCTGACCGTGAAAGCGGAGGACGGTGGGGAGGTGTCCCTAGAGTCCAGGTGTCTGGTCAACATTGAGGTGGTGGATGTGAACGAGAACCACCACGCCCCGGAGTTCAGCAGCTTCCTGGAGAAAGGCTCAGTGCCGGAGAACTCGCCGGTCGGGACGTACGTGCTGAATGTGAGCGCGCGTGACAAGGATGACAGGTACAGCAGTGGGGGACGGATTACTTACTCCATCCGGGATGGGTCGGGACTTGGCCGCTTCACTATTGACAACAGCGGTGAGTACAACTACAAGAGATACAGATTTTTCCCATGTGTGTGTGTGTGTGTGTGTGTGTGTGTGTGTGTGTGTGTGTGTGTGTCTGTCTGTCTGTCTGTCTGTCTGTGTGTGTGTCTCTCTCTCTCTCTCCAACAAGAGTTCAGGGATTAAAATCTTTCACCTTTCGGCGGATTTCCACCTTTGGCTAAAAATGTTTCTCTCCTAAAAAGGAGTGCGTCATGCAAACACGCACCAACTACAGATTTTAGTCTAATTCTAAACATTTTCCTCTACAAAAGGAAGCGTTTCCCCCTCTGTAGCACATGGAATCGTGCCAAAATGCACCAAACCGCACAGACTTAAATCTTATGTCTCTTTGTATGCAGTGTTTCGTATCGGAAAACTAAACTCAAGTTAAAGATACGGACAGCGGCGGGGTTTGGAAACTGGTTCCAGACATCCCAGTTGGCCATAAACAACCCGTGCAGCACCTAGCAGAATGCCCGCTCGTCTTGCTGGGCCGTGCATTGTGAAGTAATAAAGGTGTAGAGCAGGCGAGAAGCATGAGGGGTGGATCGGTACTTGTACATTTACTGAGCGACTTAATGACCCTGTGCCATCTGGGTCTCTGTGTAATCCGGCCCTGACTCCACCTGGCGCCCTAGCATCCCAACAAAACGTGCACACTCTGGAGGCTTTCCAAGTTACTGACAGGGTCCATACAGATCATGGAATCCTGGAAAAGTAATGGAATTTGGAAACAGCTTTTACAGGCCTGGAAAGTCATGAAATTATCTCAGAAGTCATGAAAAGTCACGGAATTTCGGAATTTTATGGAAGCTATTTCGAGCCCAACAGTGAAACGGTCAGCTTGGTGATTACTCACAGGACTGATTGCCAAAAACAACTTGAACTGCCTTCCCATAAGGCTAATGACTAACTCTGAACATTGGTCTAACTCTTGCTGACTGCGGTAACTTGGATTATAAGCTCATAATTTCAACCCTCGCGTGTGTCAGTGTGAAAGAGGGCGAGGAAGGTGTCATGGAAAACAGGAGAGTTGGCCTCGGAAGGTCATGGAATTAGGAAAAGTCATGAATTTTTGAGACTGTGAACCTGTATCGACCCTGTACTGAGTACGTCCACAATCACAGTCACAGGCGCAACAGGATTTGCGATCAGAGGTTTACTAACTTTGGAAGTGTGCACTCGATATTTAGCGACGACCATTCTCGATATGATGCTTTTCCCCAATAATCGTCATTACGTACTTTCATCTTGTTTCTGTTCCGTGATGTTGGCATGATTTCTGCTTTGGAAATATTCTGCCCACAAAATTTGACGATAAATTCAACTCTGAAACCCGAAACTTAGATAGCTGAGCTGATCGTTTGCGCCACGTGATGGTAATGTCTTCATGTCCAGTGTGTGAGAGAATGCGTTTGTGTCCAGTCTGTGAGAGAATGCATGTGATTCACGTGAGCGTGCGTGTTGGCGTGTTGGCGTGTTGGGTTCAGCTCGCGGCGCTTTGAGCCAGTTCAAGAAATTGGGTAAAGCGCCCACACAGTACACACTTAGCATTCTTTCATTGTTTGCCGTTTGAAAATCGCAACTTAAGTTGAAATGATTGGTCGCTGTTATAAAGGAACATTGCTTAGTGCAGACCTGTGGATACCTCTTAGTCTTACTGTGTCACAGGTTTGCCGGTAATGTGTTATGATGTACCGAGCAGTGCAAATTGTGCACCGGATATGCACACATTAGCTTGGTGTACTGATGGTATCCATCGTGCAGAAAGTGCGGTTTACATTTGGCCTGCCTGCTTTATCCTGCAAGGTACGAGCCAGGCGCGTTGGTTAGCGCATCATCCTTGTAATGTATTGCGTGGTCTGGTACGAATTTCTGGTCGTGATGATAAAGGCATGCACTGCGCTCTGCCTCTGAATTTTACCAGGTCTCTGGTTTTACTCAGTCCGTTTCTAAAATATATATTTTTAATTATATACTCTCGCCCACGGCAGTTTTAACCCAAAGCTAATTTAAATGCGAAACCTCAACTGACTAGTGTATTAACTGTAAACCGTAGTCGATCTCACTTTAGATCTAAAATGATGGGTGGGGGTATGTGTTTGGGAATTTATCGCCCTTTTCCACCACGTAAGGGTGATATCAAAGACGGTACAACGAGAAAAAGGCCAGCACAAATATTAGGCCCCAGCCGGGACTCGAACTCACGACTCGAGCATTGAGAGTCCAACGCTCTACCACGTAAAATGATGTAAATAACGTACAAAATACAAAACCGAAAAACAACACGATAGACTCATATTGGCCAGTAGTACATGTATACATGTGTATGTAGCTCAAATCTGACTCGAACACCAGATTCCAAACTTGAACACATGTACAGTTAAACCTCGGTCGGTCGGCTCAGTAGTGTCATTCCGGCCGCGAAATAGTCTTTATTGCTTGCGTGTCTGAGCCAGCGCCTTGAGCACTGCCTAGTGTCGTATTCAGTCATACTCCTCAACTTTAGTCGTTCTCATCACTTCTGCGTTCCGACGAATAATAATTACGACATAGTAGAAATTATACAAAACGACCACTAACTCAACTGCGACTCGAACCTTAGGCCATAAGAACGTAAAATCGCTGGCGGTTCAGTCAGACGAACCATTGAGCCGGCTAAACTAAACAGAACTTAGCCGGAGTCAAACTCAGAACTGATGTGCCCTGGAGATCCGCGCACGTTTGATTCTTCGCCGGGATGAGCGCTGAACTGTAAAGGAAAGGGACTTTCACATTGCCCCGTTCGACTTGGAACATGTCTCGCATTCGTTCACACAGTTTAGAATGCAGTTAGCGGCAGTCTATCAACACATGGCGGGGGCTGTGGGGATTTTACGAGCGTTTTATCTCCACAATAAAAGAACATGACCCGGGGTTGCGTCTGTATTTCTGGCCAGGACGGGCGCCGGGAAATGTGCAGGGTTGGCTTAAACTGCCGGTTCATGTTTTTGTCGTCACAAACCCCGAGGTGTGAAAGCTAACGTCGCGAAAACGGAAAAGGCTTTGTGTAATGTCTGAGCTGGGTTGAGGAATTTGTATTGAACACGTACGTGTATTGGGGGAGCACCACCTCCCTGAACCGGCTTTTTTTAAAGGTGACACCGAAGGTTTCCTCTGAAGGACAAAATTTGTTGTAACTGATAGTTAGGGACCGTATAAAACAGTGGTTAGAAACACCTGACTACTCGTTAGAATATAACTGTGGGCGTGCTTGCCAAGTCATTGAAAAACTAGTGCAAGAAGTGAGAATGAACTTTTCGCATGGACTTGTTGGAGTACCTCAGTAGATGCGTTTTATGATCGACCTGGGCTTTGATTGCAATAACAACAAACGGGCGGAACTTGGAAATCTGTTTTGTTTGTTGAAAACTACCCACTTTCCCTCTTGAAGAAGGTCATGAAGATTGAAGTGGTTCTCTGCGCTTTCCTGGCCATGGTATCCCTTTGATCGTGCTTGGTAGGCTACAGAGAAACTGAGATAGCACAGTGATCAGAAAAGAAGAGTATCTAGACATAACATGGTTGAGGTCGTCCGTTCAGGTCGCTGTGGTGTCATCAGGACGTCACGATAGTAGTGTCCTATACTAGTTCTTGAAGTGGAGGACGATCATCTGGAGCCCAGCAACTGTTCCTCGTCTTCAGACCGGCCTCTGGCGCTGTCAGCCGGGCAGTATGTCCTGGTGTAAACTGGCCACACCGTCTGACGGCTCGCGGCCAAACGGGATTTTATGGGGACAGGCTCGTCTGTAATATAATCATCTAAACTCAATTACAGGGTCAGCCTGTGGCCACCTCACGATTAGTGCTGCACTTGGGAGAATTATCAATAGTGTCCATATTCGGCTGTCTGTCTGTCTGTCTCTCATTCTCTCTCTCTAGAAAGGAAAGAAGGAAGGAAATCGGACATAGTCTCAAGATTCAAAGGTTCAAGGGGGCGCCGGGATAGCCGAATGGTAGAGCGTTGGACTTCCGATGCTCGGGTCGTGAGTTCGAATCCCGGCTGGGGCCAGATATTTGTGCTGGCTTTTTCATCGTTGCCCCGTCTTTGATGTCACCCGTATGTGGTGGAAAAGGACGTTAAACTCTCAAACACCCACCCACTCCAACCACCCACCCCACCCACCCCCACCCGCAAACGTTTACTTGGTGGTGGACATGAGATTCTGTGACCAGTGTGACAATGTTTCCTGCTTTGTGACAACATCAACAGCACCACACAGACTACAGAGTCATTTCTGGACAGATGCACGCGAGCACAGCACGTCTCGTGATTACTGATGGGACAGTTTGTCCCATTGGTTCTTGTCAAGTTCCGGCCCGAGTGCGCTCTGTCAGTTCATATAATGGCGACGGTGAACAGTGCCGAGTGGACAGATGCGACCCGCGGGGAGAGCTTGTTGTAGTTCGCTCCGTGACTACGCTAATGAGCTCGCTTGTTAATTAGTGTGTGTTGGTCCAGTCTGTGAGACTGTCAGCCACTCTGACGGGGCGAGGGGCTTCTGTCAGCATCACTGGCTATCACTTGGGAGCATGCTGTCCTTACCGACGGTCATAATATAAGGTGGACGTGATGTTTTGTTGTAGTTCAGCTCTTGGAGGAGTCCGCTTCCCCCTCTTCGCACGGCCGGTCCAACCCCACCCTGTACGGTTTATGAATACCACCACCGTGTTTGCCCCCCCCCCCCCCCCCCCCACACACACACACCCACCCTCCCCGATCTCTACCCCCACTATGCATCTCGCGCTTCACTGTCAAGTGCATGTTGTTGGCTGTATCATGACGATACTACGCGATCCCCACCAGACGTGAGATAATTTGATTGACGCAACACTGAACACGTTAGTCTGTGATTCACTCACGGCAGTCTGATGTATTCGATCATATTCAGCCTATCGTTAAATGTGATGCCATAACATGCCGTTCGTTAAACTGATCAGTCCCGCAACTTCAGCGCATGCTCATAACGAAGTGAACTGTCCAATCGATCATGGTCTAAAGGGTTTGCGCTGGCGGTACTCTCGATGTGGAGGGCTGCTTTGGGTGATGTGGAAACACGTGTCTGTTGAAGCTGTCCTCTCGTAGTGTGCTGTATTTTGTGCAAAAACACTGCCCGCGCCTCAAGAACAAGAAACGGACGTCGCATCAAGAGATCGCCCAGCTACAAAGGTTTTGAAAGGGAACGGGGAATAAGCAAGGGGAAATCGAATCTTGTTTTCCTAGAGCGAGGCTGTGTCTCCCTGGGGCATCAATGTTGGGGGGAGGGGGGGGGTGAGACAGTCGGGGGGAAGGCCTCGGACCTTCGCACTCTGAGCTGTGCGTGGAGTTACTGTGCAAAGCCTTACTCCTGATGCCGACACAGGGACGAAGCATCCGATGCGTTGGGAAGGGTAATGTCGCGGGATGGGAGAGGAGCAAATTTGATAAATCAGCTGGATTTTTTTTTCTACCGGGAAGTGGCAGCTTGGGTGAAATGGCTCTAGACTTCCTGTAGGGGTCAAATTTGATTTTCGCAGCTGCTTCCCCTCCCAGAGGCGGAGAGGCGCTGAGGGAGGAGGGGATGGGGGGCAGGGGTGAGCCGGGGAGGGAGGGAGGGTGTTAGGACTGAGTGGAATGCTCACAAGCTGGAGTAGAGAAGCTTTCAAGTGTAGTGTCGGTCACGAACGTGGTTTTTATCGGCAAATGTTTTCCAGCCGCAGACCTACTCTTTGATGTCCTTGGGCTGAAAATATCAAATGACTGTGTGGGACAAACTGAACGGGCCGGATACCGGTGGATGAGATCGTATCGTCTGTGTTGTCGGCGAAAGATATTGCACCGATATTTGTCAGCGATACATGAGTGTTTTAGTTTTAAGCATTGGTGTGTTTTTTTCTCTCTCTCTGATAATATCTAGTGATTTTTCTTCTTTTTATGAGGTAGTTGTAGCAACGGCAACTTCGAAACTTGACCTTTGTGTTAAAACTTCTACCGTTGAGAAATAAAGATTCATTCATTCATTCACTGATTCATTCATTCATTCTCCAGCGTCGCTGAGTGAAGTACGTGAGTTTAAGTTAACAGCAGATTTCGGATAATGTTGTCTATCGTCAACCAACCAGTGTGTGTGTGTGTGTGTGTGTGTGTGTGTGTGTGTGTGTGTGTGTGTGTGTGTGTGTGTGTGTGAGGAAGCTGGAGTGTGGTGGTGGAGAGGGAGGGAGGACTGGCTCAGCAAATGGAGGACAACATCCTGTCGTGTGTGTGATGTGGGCTTGGTCCCAGGTAAACACGTACAGCTTTCACCACCCGCCCTCCAGAAACTCTACCTTGTACTTACATGGCCTGGATTCACTGGCCTAATTCTCCTGTCCTGGTACAACACGGGGTTACAGGGGGCCTGCCGCTCCTTTGTGGGACCCTGGGGACGTCCGTACTCTTGGTAAAGTTATACGGCTTTGGGGCACTTTCAGTGTTTCGGTTTAAAGCCATCTCAATAGGCACGACAGGCGTATCAAAAGGTGTGGAAAACCTTTCATTGAATTTCCTGACTGTGTGCATCAGAAACAGTCAGTTGGATCAGAGTATAGCATCTGAAACCATTGTGATGACTGGCTGGCGTATTTGTTGCTCTAGAAGTGTACCGCGTACTGAGCGGACGTCATTATTTAATAATAATAATAATAATATTTATAGGGCGCCTATTCCCGTGGAACGAGCTCAAGGCGCCTTACAATCTAAAACCTAAAAAAACCTTTGCCATCTTTGCCATTTGTTTATGTCCTGAGGAAGGTGAAAGCCGAAACGTTGGCCTGTGCCGTCCTTTGTCAAAGTTAAGTGGTTTCTGTCCCTTTTATGTCGCTTTTATTTGCTAAAAAAAAAAGCACAAAAAACCCATTCACTCAACTCAATGTACACTGCGTAAGAACAACTAAAATTTAAAAAAAAACAGAAGAGCACACACACACGCGCGCGCGCACGCACGCACGCACGCACGCACGCACGCACGCACGCACGCACGCACGCACGCACACACACACACACACACACACACACACACACACACACACACACACAGAGCTGAAAAAAAAAGTATTTGGTGCGGACTTAGGACCAGCTAGACGGCCCTGATTGGTTCTTCTACAATCAGAAGCCACAAATTCACGTTAACGGTGGCGATGGTCATTGAAACATCCTTCTATCTTGCAAGCAACATTACAGCTTCAAACAGCAGCAGTTCTCATCCACCTCAACGGCGTTACGGACATAAAGGCTTTAAATGTAGTCAAACGCCTATACCCGGCCGAACTCACAAATCACGGTGTCGGAAAACAGGTAGGCAGTGGTCCGCAGATCTGAAGGTCGTTTTGTTTCTGTTGACACAAAGCACCGTCTGTCTCGTCAGCTTGATGTATGAGATAAATTGTGCTCCTGGGACCGACAGACTATAGGGGAGGTCAGGTGATGACGTTGGTTTCAAGCCGGAAAGTATTAATTTATGCAACCCCCCCCCCTCCCCCTTTCCTTCCTATGAGTCATTGTTTAGCTGAGGTTGTCTTTGTGCGTGTGGTGAATATTCAACTTTTGGGGGATCAGTGTCTTGGGAGGTCATACTATTGCATTACATTTTGCAACCGGTTTCTTTGTGCGAGACGTGGATGAGAATCAGTCACAAACATATATCACTGGACAAACAACAACAACAACAACAAACCAACAAACAAACATGAAACCAAAATCTCAGCTGGTGGTAACAGTTGTCAAGAGATGACAGCGCGAGTGATCACTTACAAAGTTGGATTCAAGTTTGAGTTCAAGACTGTCATTGAAACCGGCCCCCGTAGTGTAGTGGTTAGCACTTCGGACCATGGACCGGGAGACCCGGGTTCGAATCACAGCCGAGGCAAGCGGGATTTTTCCTACCTAGGTCGGCTCCTACCCAGAGCGGGTGTGCTATAGGCCCAATGGGGAGGCTGTTGCCACACAGCCGAGATTCACCCACTTCACGGGTGCGACTTTGGGGGTGCTTCCCTTGGTATGACACGTCTTATGATGTGGATGATTACACGGCCGGCACCGCAGGTGCCGTAGTTCCCGGGCCTGGTGAACGCCGGGATATTTATGACAGGAAGCGTGGAATGCGGCCCTGTCCCGCAGTCCCAAACCACACGGACCTCCATAGCATCATCTTACCATCATCCTCATCTCCATCATCATGCATAATAAAAATTGCCCCAGCCTTCGACCCCTCCGTGGATTCCACCCATGACCTGGGAGGAACACCACTGGAGCTGGCAAAAAGAGTTGGGGCAGGAAAAAAACCCCAAAAAAAACTGTCATTGAAAGACGATTCCCGGCTGGGTCCGAATTTTGTGCCGGCTGGCCTTTTCCAGTCTCGTTGCTCCGTCTTTGATATCACCCAGACGTGGTGGGAAAGGACGTTAAACCCCAAATCACCGACCCAATGAAAGAGGGATTGGATATATATATAAGATGAGAGTGAAGAGAGAGACTTAATGACTGTCAGTCGCTCCCCGTGTAGACCGGTATACACCACAGGAATCGACCAGTCATGAGTCGTGCTTTTAAGTTATCGTTACCTTCGTTTGACACTCGTGAGTACAGCGAATACAGCCC
Source organism: Batillaria attramentaria (assembly GCA_018292915.2). Classification (NCBI taxonomy): domain Eukaryota; kingdom Metazoa; phylum Mollusca; class Gastropoda; family Batillariidae; genus Batillaria; species Batillaria attramentaria. The sequence goes on along the minus strand of JACVVK020000687.1, from coordinate 923 downwards.
CCTTCACCACTTCACTGAAGCTTAGTATCCAGCTTGGTGATCTTATCTACCGACTACATTAGCCGTACTTATTTTTCTCTAAGCCCTTGCCAAACCGCTACACCTCAACGGCGAGCGCCCCCCCCCCCCCCCCCACACACACACAGAGGCGCGCGCGTGTACACACACACACACACACACACACACACACACACACACACACACACACACACACACACACACACACTCTGTCTCTCTCTCTCTCTCTCTCTCACACACACACACACACACAGACACACACACACACACACACACACACACACACACACACACACACACACACACACACACACACACACACACACACACACACACAGAACCCCCCGCCACCCGTATCACTCTTTTCATTGCGGTTGGGTTGCATTGACAAAGCGTAGTGAATTACGACGGTACGGTGCTAGTAGAGGGCCCCGGCTTTTGAGGGCTTGCTGCGCCTTGTGAATGGGTAGTGTGCTCTATCTCCCACGGGTCGGCTGTCATTCACCACTACACTATACTTACCTCCTTTTTCATTCAGATTTGCACGGCCGTCTTCTGTTGTGTAGGCACCGAGCGGGTAACCCGTTCTGATGTTATTGTGCCGCGCCTACCTGAGCTGAGGGAGATAAAATTTGCAATTGAAAGTAGAGGCAAGCACCTGTAAGGAAATGAGGTGTTATTGTAAAGGGTTGGTGTCAGCAAAACAGGACTGGTACAGTGCGGGTCTTGTGTGACCAAGGTTTTAGGTAAACAGTTGTTCGTCTACTTTGATCCCATTCTGTCCAAGTAACCATCCGTTCTCTCTCTCTCTCTCGCTCTCTCACTCCCCTCCCCCCTCTGTAGCCTATCTCCACCCCCACCCCCCTTCGTAGTGCAAAAAGACGTTACCACCCCAACCCCACACC
>JACVVK020000686.1:220000-237680 GCA_018292915.2 Batillaria attramentaria | reverse complement strand
AAAACTCACTCACTCACTCCTCCTACAACTCAAAGCCCCCGTCCATCCCTGTCCCTCCAAAGCCCGCACCCATCATCCCCCCCCCCCCACCACCACCACCACCACACAGCCATAAAAACACAAATTGAGCTTGGGGTTAAGTTTGGTGTTTATTTGAAGTACCCTGTTTTGGGAGTGTGCTAGTTTGTAGTCACGAAAAGGCGTGAGTTTCATGATTTTCATGGGGCAAGGTGCGTGCCAGAGGGTTGACTACGGGTGGGTGGGTGTTTGGGGGTTTAACGTTTTTTTCCACCACATAGGATGATATCAAAGACGGGGCAACGATGAAAAAGCCAGCACAAATATTTGGCCCCAGCCGGAATCGAACTCACGACCCGAGCATTAGAAGTCCAACGCTCTACGATGCCTGAGGTTAATCATACACATTTTGAGGCATTGCATTCTTTGACCAAACACGCAGACACACACGTACCAGTCATAGCCCAGCATACGGCAGACGACCTGAGCGTCCTTCGTGTCCCAGTCCCTATCGTTGACTGACGTCCACTGACCGTTGATACTGACCTCCACCCTCCCCTCTCCACCGCGTGAACCGTCCATCAGACGCACGGGATCTGTCACCAACAATCTGGACGTTCAGCCTTGAAGCTGATAGACGCCTGGACAGAGGCTGTTCACACTACAACCTGAGTTTACCTCCACTCGAGTTAGACTCGGGTCAATAGCGTTACAGTACATTCTGTGCAAATCTAACGCTGACAATGACGTAGGAAAACTTACGTCATCCCCGCCGTCATGCCTTGACGAAAGCATCATATCGTGACGCCAGCTGCATGAAATGCGGGTTGGCCCTGAACCCGGATTCAACCCTGATCCGTAGCAGGGTTGTACCTGGGGTCGCTTTCAACCCGAGTTGGTTAAATGTAAAGGCACCGACCCGGGTCCAAGCCAGTACAATCGGCATGTGTGAACCGCCTCAGAGAATCGTTTCGGCACGTGTGAACGGCCTCAGAGAATCGTTTCGGCACGTGTGAACCGCCTCAGAGAATCGTTTCGGCACGTGTGAACGGCCTCAGAGAATCGTTTCATCACAAAAATGTTGGATGTTGAGATATCAGGACAGACATCTAGAAACGATAAGTCACTAACGGAACATCCAGTTTCCGCAGATGACGCCGGCATCCAGGGTGTGTGAGGGGGGTCGTTGTCTGCCCCCACCCCCGGCCAGCCACGAGGTGGGGCACCACAGAAGGTGCGATTCTGTGCCCTGACACTTCAAGGACTGTGTCCACACCGGCCCGTCCCCAACGCCGAAAAGTCCCCCTCCCACGGGCGTCGCTCCAGATCTGCAATGGAACACTCTTTTTATTTAAACGCCCATATTACGACATACGTATGTTGACAGATTTTTCTGAGTTGTTTTGGTGATGTGTAACATCGTAACACTTTCACACACACACACACACACACACACACACACACACACACACACACACACACACACACACACACACACACACACACACACACAGTCACATCATTTCAAATACTGACACTGGGCAGACAGAAAGCTAACTTAAAATCGCAGGGTTTCAAACTTTACAATGTTAGCCGGATTCAGTTTGAACTGCAGAACCTTAACACTTACCCTCCGTAACCCAGCATGTTACACACAACCTGCGCGTCCCTCCAGTCCCAGTCCCTAGTAGCGGCAATAGTACCCCACTCACCACCCATGTACAGCTCCACCCGACCCTCGTGTGGGTGGGACCCGTTCACTAGACGTATCTTGTCTGAAACACACACGGAACAGTGGACGTGTGCATGATGCGTCAGATGTTTCAGCGGAGAAGTGCTTCTACACAGGACGTTTGGGATCGTGCGACGGCAGTTTGTGTAGCGAGGAAACCGCTTAAAGTAAGTTTGAGTGTACACTACCCTGCTCATCATGCTTGCACTGGTAGCTTAATATAACGTTTGCAAACATGAATTTATACTTTGGCAGTCGTATCACTGCTTTTGCTATTCGCAATAGTTCACACACACACACACACACACACACACACACACACACACACACACACACACACACACACACACACACACACACACACACACACGTGCGCGCGAACGCACGCACACTTACGAGCGTCGCCGACACCACAGATAACTCCTGCCGACCGACTGCAAGTTCCGCTAGATGGCAGCACAGCACTTCCATCACCGTCTCCAAACACGGCGCCACCCACAGCAACCACATCCGATCTACAGACAGCCAGATAAAATAAAACGGTTATTGAAGTTACAGAGAGTTTCTCATACCACACAGTCATGCCAATATTTCGACTTGAAATTCATGTTGATTGAAACTTCCTAAAAAAAAAGTCTTCTGTGAAACCTAGTGGGCCCGTATGTAAAACTCGAGTTTAATGTAACCCACGGCTACGGGCCTAACCCACACTAGGACAAAAGAAACTCCAAAACAAAATTAAATTTAAAAAAAAAAAGGAAGAGAAGAAAGACAAAAATCATCCTATAACGGCATAGGCACCTTGCTGGAATGGACCCGCTTCCTGATTAAAACAAAAAAAACAACAGAAAATTTAACCCTAGAGCTAGTTTAGTTCGAGGTTAGACTCTAACCCGGGGCTAACTCCCTGATGGCCGGGGAGCCGGGGTGGTCGAATGGTAAGAGCGTTGGACCTCCAATGCTCGGGTCGTGAGGTCGATACCCGCTGGGGCCACATATTGTGCTGGCTTTTTCATCGTTGCCCCGTCTTTGATATCACCCGTACGTGGTGGAAAAGGACGTTAAACTCCCAAACACCCACCCACCCACCCTCCCTGATGGCCATGTCACACGAGAGGGCAAAAACACTTGAAAACATTGTTTTCAGATGTTTCGCTGCGAAACAACGTGTTTTGTCGTGTGACATACTTCACAACAATGTTTTCAAAACATGTTTTGATTGTGTTTTCAGTTTTAGAGCCTGCCCTAAAATCCGAAAACATGTTTTGTGTTTCAACCAATGAAAGCCGCCGTGCGGAGTGTCAAGTGACACCTTCCCGTATCCGCTCAGTCAACATGTCCGTAGCGGGACCCCCCCCCCCCCCCCCCCCCTCTCTCTCTCTCTCTCTCGCCTTAGACGCGCGCTTGCTTGTTTTCACGTGTGTCATTTATTGTTTCGGAAAGCATGTTTCGGGCGTTTTGCCTTTCAAAACATGTTTTATAAAACATGTTTTAGGAAAACATGTTTTCAGTGTGACATCGCCTTAAGCCCGACTAACCTTTGAGTGCGCTTAAAGAGATGCCACAGGCACTGGCTACTGGTTGAGTAACATAATGTGTTTCTTGTGTGCGAGCGCAGTTACAACCACGACGTATGGCGAAGGTAACAGCTTGAGAACTGTGTTGCACACTAAGTTGTAACACGATATTGTTTAATAACGGGTGGGCGTCCGTACCCTGGGTGTCCCAGCATGCTGCAGACGAGTTTTGCTGATTGTTGTGTCCACCTGTCTTCACACACTGTCATCCAGGTGTCACCGATCTTCACCTCTACCCGACCTTCAGAACTGCTCGACCCGTTCACCAGACGGATATTGTCTGAGGAAGAGAAGAACGGAAAGGAAGTCAGTTAGTTAGAATATGTTGTTGTTGTTGATGATGTTGTCATTGTTGTTGTTGTTGATGTTAGGCTTTTAACGTCGAGTATTAATCCCAAAATCCCAGCAAAGAAATGAGGATGTTTCAGTTTCGAAACAATAAACGCACACACACACATCTACATGAACACACTCACACACACAGAGGGTGAATGCATAAATTGATCAGACAGAATGAATGAAACTCGCATCCGCCCCCCCCCCCCCCCCCCCCCCCCCCCCCCCCCCCCCCGCCCCCCCCCCCCCCCCCCCACGCCCTCCCCTTCTCGAATCTCCCATCTCGTTGCACCACCAACATCCTCCATCAATGGTGGGACATAAAACAGTCTGACCTTCGTTAGCGCACGGCAACAGAGGAGATGGAGCCGGGTCTATATCTTGCACATCGTCTGACACGTCGTCGATAACGTCTAGGTTCTGTTGCACTGGCACAGACAGCAGGGACAACATGTTAAGACTTTACTAAGGAATTTACTCGTGGAGGACTGAACACTGGGCAGCTGAACAGAGGTAACCGTTCAACGCGGGAGGAAATAACGGAGTAAAGGCACTGTTTAATGTTGCGACGAAAACAGCATACGACTAGAGACAAAAACGTGACTGGGACTTGCAGAAGAGGCATGAGATAAACTTTGCTATGGAAACAGGAAACAGCCTTCCAGTCAAACAAACAGACAACCTCCAGTTGTGTTTACATGAGGAAAAAGTTAGTGACATAAAAGAATTTCCAACTTCGAATAAACATGAGACAAATAAATATATAATGATTTGTCTGGCTACTAGAGTATGTCATGCAAATTACATAAGATGACCAAATGCAAATGCAAAGATAGAAACACGTTTGGGGACTGTGAAAGTAGCTTTAGTAGCAGCTGAGGTACAAGAATACTGAGTCGAGTGCTTTCGTCTTTGGAGACAAAATTAGAATTTTCCTGTTCAACGGTTCCCGCTATTCAAAATATCTGAGCATTTGTACATGTCATGTCAATTATGAAAAGGCGGATTGATGTCTTTTTTTTCGGAAACACACATCAGAATTAAAGGTTTACTTACTTGTGTTTATCATCCGAGCTTCCCATGTCTGTAATTGTTCAAGGTGTGATATCGTTTGATAGTCAATGGACAAAAGAGTTTTAGACTCTGCCAACTCTTCCGCCAGTTGTTTCAGCCTTTGGTCCTGCCAGCTAGAGCACGTAGCAACATGTTCCCCGCCTCGTGTTCCTTGTCCCGTTACTACACTCACAATCAACACCAGCACACCGCCAACACAAAACCGCATGACGGGGACGCAAGGTGAACCGATCTCAGGCAAAAAACGACCGACTACAGAAAGGATGTGATCAGTGGGAGACCAGTGTCTCTGGAAGATAAGTTCATAACAGGTGATGTTTGCCGGAGATAGGGGAACAAGTTTAGTTCTAGGTGTCCTAGTAACACAGATTAAAATAGAAAAGGTCAGCATAGGGCAAATCTTTCAAAGACTGTGAAAATGGAAACAGACAAAGTGGATCATGGCAAAGACACCAATTACACACACACACACAAAAAAAAAAGAATCTAAAAAAAAAGAACTGTAGATTTTAAAAAAAGGTCTTTCGAGCTTTGCAAGAAACATTTATTTTTCTTTTCACTTTTGTTTGTCCCACTTTTGTGCGACGTTATACTTATATATAGCTTTACCTGTACCCATTACATCATATATATAGCTTTACCTGTACCCATTACATCATATATATAGCTTTACCTGTACCCATTACATCATATATATAGCTTTACCTGTACCCATTACATCATATATAGCTTTACCTGTACCCATTACATCATATATATAGCTTTACCTGTACCCATTACATCATATATATAGCTTTACCTGTACCCATTACATCATATATATAGCTTTACCTGTACCCATTACATCATATATATAGCTTTACCTGTACCCATTACATCATATATATAGCTTTACCTGTACCCATTACATCATATATATAGCTTTACCTGTACCCATTACATCATATATATATAGCTTTACCTGTACCCATTACATCATATATATATATAGCTTTACCTGTACCCATTACATCATATATATAGCTTTACCTGTACCCATTACATCATATATATATAGCTTTACCTGTACCCATTACATCATATATATAGCTTTACCTGTACCCATTACATCATATATATAGCTTTACCTGTACCCATTACATCATATATATAGCTTTACCTGTACCCATTACATCATATATATAGCTTTACCTGTACCCATTACATCATATATATAGCTTTACCTGTACCCATTACATCATATATATAGCTTTACCTGTACCCATTACATCATATATATAGCTTTACCTGTACCCATTACATCATATATATAGCTTTACCTGTACCCATTACATCATATATATAGCTTTACCTGTACCCATTACATCATATATATATATAGCTTTACCTGTACCCATTACATCATATATATAGCTTTACCTGTACCCATTACATCATATATATAGCTTTACCTGTACCCATTACATCATATATATAGCTTTACCTGTACCCATTACATCATATATATATAGCTTTACCTGTACCCATTACATCATATATATAGCTTTACCTGTACCCACTACATCATATATATATAGCTTTACCTGTACCCATTACATCATATATATAGCTTTACCTGTACCCATTACATCATATATATAGCTTTACCTGTACCCATTACATCATATATATAGCTTTACCTGTACCCATTACATCATATATATAGCTTTACCTGTACCCATTACATCATATATATAGCTTTACCTGTACCCATTACATCATATATATAGCTTTACCTGTACCCATTACATCATATATATATAGCTTTACCTGTACCCATTACATCATATATATATAGCTTTACCTGTACCCATTACATCATATATATAGCTTTACCTGTACCCATTACATCATATATATAGCTTTACCTGTACCCATTACATCATATATATAGCTTTACCTGTACCCATTACATCATATATATATATAGCTTTACCTGTACCCATTACATCATATATATAGCTTTACCTGTACCCATTACATCATATATATAGCTTTACCTGTACCCACTACATCATATATATATAGCTTTACCTGTACCCATTACATCATATATATAGCTTTACCTGTACCTATTACATCATATATATATATAGCTTTACCTGTACCCACTACATCATATATATATAGCTTTACCTGTACCCATTACATCATATCCAGAATGTAGAACCTCGTCAACCAAACCAACGACTGATATCCTTTGACCCTCAACTGGCGCCTCAATCCGGGGTCAGGTAGACGATTAAATCATTGATTGTTTTTCTGTGTATGCGTCTGTGGCAGTGATCATTTTCAAAATAGGTGTCTATAAAAAAAGGAAAGGATGCTGAAAATTTGATACCTGGTGGAAAAGGACGTTAAACTACAAAACACCTCCCCTCTGAATTTTTGTCCCGAATTCAGGTGTATATTTGTCACGACTGTGGGATGAACGTAACGAAAAGTACGCCGTGAGATGAACCTGACGAAAAGTACGCCGTGAGATGAACCTGACGAAAAGTACGCCGTGGGATGAACCTGACGAAAAGTACGCCGTGGGATGAACCTGACGAAAAGTACGCCGTGGGATGGACCTGACGAAAAGTACGCCGTGGGATGAACCTGACGAAAAGTACGCCGTGGGATGGACCTGACGAAAAGTACGCCGTGGGATGGACCTGACGAAAAGTACGCCGTGGGATGGACCTGACGAAAAGTACGCCGTGGGATGAACCTGACGAAAAGTACGCCGTGGGATGGACCTGACGAAAAGTACGCCGTGGGATGGACCTGACGAAAAGTACGCCGTGGGATGGACCTGACGAAAAGTACGCCGTGGGATGGACCTGACGAAAAGTACGCCGCTTTCTTGCTTATCTACACGTAGGCTGGTTATATAAAAAGAACTTATTCAAACGTGGACATCTCACGCGTGGCCTAATTCTTGACGTCTGGTGATAGGGTCACCAAAAGTCGTGTTTTCAAAGTCTCCTTATCTCAAACCTGACCTAGTTCTCTGACACTGGCCCAGAAATCTCACTGAAGGTACATCACACATCTCAGGCACGGCTTGGGATCTGCACCTCGAAACTGACCATGTCACCCAAAGCGACGGCTTTGCTGTCCGTTTTCCTCTGTTTTGTTTTCGTGGCTTCAGAGCCTGAGTTGCGAAATGGCTGGCGGGGAACCTGCGACACAGAGAAAGCGACTCAAATCGCCACCATGGAGGAAGAGTTGGCAGCTGTGAAGGCGGCCATGAAAGAAGCTCATCAACGTATTGCCCAACTCAACATGCAACAAGCCGCCAGAACCCGGATCAGCGACCTCGGTATTCAATTAACACTAACTGGGGTTTACACAACAGAACAATCAACCTTCTTCTTCTTCTTGGAGTTTCTTTTAACTTTTTATTCGGCATAAAATAGTCTAAGTCTGCCTTTTCCATGGTCATTTATTCATCGAGCGAGGGTTACAATCGCTTGGGTAGGAGAAGAAGTGTGTGTGTGTGTGTGTGTGTGTGTGTGTGTGTGTGTGTGGTTCCTTAATAATCGATAATTCACTACCTGTCTAATCATTTAATCCAGTGTGTGTCTTTAAAGAATTAGAAATGAGAATTCAGCATAAGAGCGAAGCTTCTAAATACCATTCGCATCTTTAATGATGTTATTTTATTGTTAGTGTGTCATTAAACAAAGATCTGTAAAGCGTTGAACATATCAATTTTGTATTTCAACGTAGAAATACAATTTTTCAGAGGATATGCAAAAGTCAAATGTTTATCTTACCATTTGACGCAAGTTCTAATTGAACAGAAGTTGTGATCGAAGTAGAAACTCACACGTCACCAAGAAATGATAAATTATTTATTCCAGTGAGCAAAACACAGGAGGGACTTGGGGCAGTCTCTGAAACCACCAGGCGACACGTCAGCAGGAAGAGACAGGCACCTGAAGTTTGTCAGCCACTAAGAGGTAACTCAGTTGGTTTTCTTTCCTAAGATAAAACAGCGTAAAGACATTTCCAGGTTTACAAAACGTTCAGAGCGTAGTAGAGTTGTAAGCCAGTTACAATTCTAATCTACAACAACAACAAACTGGTTAGTGAGTAACACAATGAAATAACACACTAAACTGCTCTCTTTGGTCTTGCCATGCCCACAGAGCGCGTGCGATTGGTCAACGGGTCGTCTGGGACAGAAGGTCGTCTGGAGATCTTTGTCAACAACCAGTGGACCACAGTGTATTCTACAGGACTGACGGGAAGGGAGGCAAGCCTTGTCTGTGGGGCGCTAGGGCTGGGCGGGTAAGAACAAGGTTTATTGTATGCTACAGGCTTTGTCTGTGGGGCGCTAGGGCTGGGCGGGTAAGAACAAGGTTTATTGTATTCTACAGACTTTGTCTGTGGGGCGCTAGGGCTGGGCGGGTAAGAACAAGGTTTATTGTATTCTACAGACTTTGTCTGTGGGGCGCTAGGGCTGGGCGGGTAAGAACAAGGTTTATTGTATTCTACAGACTTTGTCTGTGGGGCGCTAGGGCTGGGCGGGTAAGAACAAGGTTTATTGTATGCTACAGGCTTTGTCTGTGGGGCGCTAGGGTTTGGCTGGTAAAACGCGTCTTGTCTGTATAAGAAGGAATGACAGCGCACACGTTTTGCTTACGCAGAAATGAACCACAGATGTGTGTGTGTGTGTGTGTGTGTGTGTGTGTGTGTGTGTGTGTGTGTGTGTGTGTGTGTGTGTGTGTGTGTATGTATGTGTGTGTGTGTGTGTGTGTGTGTGTGTGTATGTGTGTGTGTGTGTATGTGTGTGTGTATGTGTGTGTATGTGTGTGTGTGTGTGTGTGTGTATGTGTGTATGTGTATGTGTGTGTATGTGTGTATGTGTGTGTGTATGTGTGTGTGTGTGTGTGTGTGTGTGTGTGTGTGTGTGTGTGTGTGTACAGAGAGAACGCTGCTGTAGTACCGACCGCTGTATTTGGAGAAGGGGACGGTACTCTGTTGTTTCCGGAGAGTTGTCGCAAGTCGGCAGGCATCATCTGTGAGGGATTATCATCGGGTGAGACAACGCAGATATTTTCCTGATTTTGATTGTGTGGGTACAAAAGGCCGTGCAGTAAGTCCAATGCGACCGTGAAACAAACCAAAACGTTGTTTACTTGTATCAAAACTAGATGGTTTTCTACACTGACCACTGAAACTGCCAGTCGTGAAGAAATTCGACAGTCAAGAGGTTACCTTTGTTAGTAGGCGAGCGCGCGCGCGCGCGCGTTTGTGTGTGTGTGTGTGTGTGTGTGTGTGTGTGTGTGTGTGTGTGTGTGTGTGTGTGTGTGTGTGTGTGTGTGTGTTGGGATCGTTTGGAGTTGGAAGAGAACTGTAATAACCATCAAACATTGAGCATTGCTTATACATGGACCTGATTTTTTTTTTTGCAAGACTGCTAAACTGGTGAGGAAATTGTTAACAACTGTGAAGCTGGTAGTGAAAAACTTCAAGCAATCAACCCCTACTGACCTTTGTTTCAGCCACTGTGCGTCTGGTGGGAGGGGCGGGTCCGTACGAGGGTCGGGTGGAGATTAACCTGGCGGGACAGTGGAGCACGGTGTGTGATAGCGGATGGGACACGAAGGATGCTCAGGTCATCTGTAGGATGCTGGGCTACTCCGGGTAAGCGTCTCTGTTTGTCTGTCTGTCTGTCTGTCTCCCGTACTAATCCCTTTATCGCGATTTAAAAGAAAAACAAACACCAAAGAAAGAAAGAACTTGAACAACCAAAACCCTTCAAACTCTACGAAACCTCAACCTACAAAACTATCAAACAAAGACGAGCAGTTAGAAAAGGACAGAACAATTAGAACAGGAATAAGTAAGAAACAAAGAGCGGACAACAAACAAACAAACAAACAAACAAACAAACAAACAAACAAACAAACACATTCCTCCCCCGAAATTAACAAACAACAACAAAAAATTCCACACACAAAACGGCCAAAAACCAAACACAAACAAACCAAATACAAACAAACAAACAAACAAACACAACAACAAAAACTCCAAAACAAAACAAAAGAAAAAAAGAAAAGAAAACAAACACCAGTCTAACTAAGATACCAACTCCCTCTCAGTGGTCAAGCGTCTGCTATCGGTAACGGGGAGTTTGGTTCGGGTTCCGGTCCGTCCTGGTTCAACAACGTGGCCTGTAAAGGAGACGAGACGCACGTGCTGCAGTGTTCCAGCAGCTCCAAGCTCGGTACCAACGCCTGTGCCCACACGTCCGACGCTGGCGCCATCTGCAGCAACTGGCTTCATTGTACGTATACTGACCATTTGCACCTCTCGAAAGTGAGCTCTGTCTGTTAAGGCCAGCTTCTAAGGAAAATAAAATCGCGTGCTTTTTTTCCCCTAAATTCTGTTTCCAGTCCGATCGTGTTTTTTACAGCACAGACTTCAGTTTAGTCTCATTCTGAAGCTTATTCATCTATTCACGCTTCTCATTGGTCGACACTGCCTAGTCTGCCGAATTTAGCAGAATTAAGAACAAGTTCTAAACGTCGAACAAACACCGAACACATTCGACGGGCATGGATGTCAGATGAGGAACACGGGAAAACGCGGTATTCGGTCGTGTTCGCTGATTGACTCAGATGACGACTGACTTGTTTCAGATCCAGTCCGGCTTGTGGGCGGGTCCGGCCCGTGGGAGGGGCGTGTGGAGGTCAAGGCGTTCGGACAGTGGGGGAGCATCTCCTCCAGTGGGTGGGGGACTGAAGATGCTAAAGTTGTCTGCCGGGAACTCGGATACGACGGGTAATTGACGTGACGGCAGGCCAGTTATACAGAAAACTAAACACGAGAAAAGTTGACTTAAGACACGGAGAAGTTATTGGTTCTCCTTCTGTCGTTCTTTCTGTCGTTCTTTCTGTCGTTCTTTCTGTCGTTCTTTCCCTCTTTCTTTGTCAACCATAGTTTACATTTTGTACATACGCTGTAGGTTTCGGACAGGCCACAGTTCCCACTCAGGACCATAAACTACCACTAGAACTGAAATGCCGGAAGAAACTGACAAAAGTTTAACGTTAAACGAGAACTGAAAATACCCTACTATCTTTACATGAAAGAGGGGAAACAGCAGCTATGATACTTTTGTTAACTAATGTATTTCTTGGCTTTACAGAAACTTGTTTTGACGGTTGTGCGTGTGGGTGTGGTGTAATTAGTTTTCGTCGAAGGTTAATAGAGCTCTAAATGCACCACACATGCGCTTTTGACTGAAACACTTTAGCATCCCCAGGCTGTTAGTGAGCCGGGCTACAAGACTGCGGAAGACGCTGTGCGTTTTGGCTTCTGTTGATCAATGCCGGACTGTAACTGTGCATGTTTTTCAGCAAGACAATGCTAGAAAATACATAAAAGCATCCTGGAACAGTTTGTGAGCCTTGAAATGCCGAATAGTACATCTTTAACTAGTGTCCTATTAAAGTTGCTCTCCTCAACACGCGCAGAGCGGCTGTGGCGCTGTCAGAAGGCAACTACGGTGCTGGTACCGGCCCTGTGTGGTTGAGTGACGTGCAGTGTGCCGGCACCGAGCAGCATGTGCTACAGTGTTACACCAAGTCCCCACTCGGTGCACGAAACTACAACCACTCGAGTGACGCCGGCGTGCTGTGTGTAGGGTCGGACGATGCTACCACCAGTTCACGTGAGTCTGGAGTTGGATGGTTGGGTTTTAAATGAAAGGGAGACGCGTTAACCGCTCTTAGTTCTCAGAGCAAACAGGGCTGATCGCCACGACAAAACCATGACATTATCAATCTTCCTGTGAGGTGTATGCAAATTTACAGGATCTTTCGGACCGTCGTTGCTGTGATATGAGCCAAAATGCACGCTCCGGTACAACAAATGAGGCGGGGGCCAGTTTCTGTAGCGGTTTGCAATACGCGGTGAATTCAAATTTCCAGGGCAGTCATGTGGGTCCGAAAGATCCTGTAAATTTCAGTTGCTCGTCCTGAAGTAGGGTTTTTTTGTTTTTTTTTTTAACGAGAATCTTAACCAAGAGACTTTCTTCCTTTCAGTGGCGGTCCGCCTTGCCAACGGTTCTGTGGCGTCTGAGGGTCGGGTGGAGATCCGGGTGGGGGGAGTGTGGGGGACAGTGTGTGATGATTCGTGGGATGTGCTGGACGCGCAAGTCGTGTGTCGTCAGCTGGGTTACAACAGGTGAGAGATTATCATCATGTCCCCAGCCTTCTGCTCTGCGAGGACTTGGTTCGCATTGTTACTTAACTCAGTTTGCTTGTATTCCCTGGTTAAGCAGGCGGGGCTAAAATCAACTGAAAGGAGGCACCACTGGGTATATCCAAGTCCAACAACTCTGTTTCGACTCAGGATTACGATTTTGGTTGAGAAATGTTAACTCTGCTGTATTACACACGTATGATAGGTGGGGTTTGAATTGGAAGGGTTAATACTGTTACAACTGAAAGCAACTTTCTTCTGACTGTGCGTGCATAGCCAAGAGAGAGAAAGTGTATAGAAACCTACTGTCATTTCAGTTCCGCGGTCACCGCGCAGCCTGGCGGTACTTTTGGCGAAGGTCAAGGCCCAGTCCACATGGATGAAGTCAACTGTGGCGGGAACGAGGCTCACTTGGCTCAGTGCGCCTTCCCAGGGTTTGGGACATCCAAGTGCTCTCACACTGAGGACGCTGGAGTGTCGTGTGAATAAGGGGCGCGTAACTCGAGTTGAACTACGTCACGTCACACACCAACACGCTACAGAAATATGAACAGAGCTACATAGATTTCTTTTGTTAGTCTGTGAACGAGTGTGCACGGAATACATACATGTACATGTTTCACTCCCTTCTCTCTCTGAGTACGCTCTTTTTTGTTTGTTTGTTTGTTTGGGGGTGTTTGTTTGTTTGTTGTTGTTGTTGTTTTTTACTCTCTCTCTCTCTCTCTCTCTACACACACACACACACACACACACACACACACACACACACACACACTGTACAGATCCACTGCGACACCGGGAATCGCTTTATTCATTCAAGTGTACCTACAGTAGAGAAGTACTATGGCCACCCTTTACAGAATGAAACCACGTTGATACATCAAGTAGTCGGCACCCACACTCACGATACTAAAGTTAGACCTCCTTCACATGCCAAGAAAAACAAAAGATTCAGAACGCCACGACAGGAATGATGTCTGACTTGACGATCATGACGCTGGGGTCATCGGCGCTTTGTGTGACGTCAGTGCTGTTGATGACGAAGTTGAAGTTGGTCACTTCGTATGTCTGGTCCTGTGCTGACCGTTTGACGCGCTGTGACGGACACACGGGGGGCTGGACAGAACAGAACCAACCGCGAGGGGTTAAAGGGACATGTGTCAGCGGGATATGAAACTCCTTTGGAAATGTTCAGCCCACAAAAAATCTAAAATAAATGCAATTCTAAAATTCCGAAACTTAAATTGCTGAGCTGCCCCTTCGAACCACGTGATGGTAATGACTTGTGTTCATGTCCAGTGTGTGAGAGAATGCGTGTGATTCACGTGAGCGTGCGTGTTGGGCCAAATATTTTGGACAAAGCGACTAAATCAATGCGTTTATTATTATTATTATTATTATTACGTAGTTGTAACCCATGCAAAAATTTTACTTGAAATCTTCATCTTTCTAGACGCCACTTCAAGCCACTATTTTTTCAATTTGCAGCGGCCTCCGGCCTAGCGGGGGAAGGCCCACGTCTTGTGTAAAAGTGGCTTGAAGTGGCTCCTACTGGTATGCAGTGCCTTGTTCGTTGTAACAAGCCATATCATATGGCGGGCAGGGGGTGGTCAGGCGCGGAGTGTAAGAGTTATGGATTGTGAGGTCGTTATGATTCCCCTGTCAGCAAGAATGTGTCAGTTCGTTAAAAATACCACGCCAAACAGGAGGGGTCACGGAAGGGAAAACAAGTGCACACCTTGCATGCAGGAAAAAGAGAAAAGGTGGACGGCGCTGCACTGTAACGACGCGCTTGCCCCGGGGGGTGAGGGTGGGGGGGGGGGGGCAGTCCGAGCTTCCCTTATTCCGGTATGGGACTTTAAGTTGTACTAAATTACCGACGTATTCTGTTGTTGTTGACACTTTGAGAATTGACGGCTTCACTCTGCCCTCTTGACTGACAGGAGTGGAGTGGTCTGTTGACCATGTTGAGAAAGAAACCGTCACACTTACATTTCCACATGGTGTGAGCGGGCTGCACGTCTGTACACGCGTCTTGCACTGGAAGTATAGACCCGCTGAGACACCGGGGAACTTGTGCATGGTCATCATCAGTACTTGTCTCCCCCTGTGAGGTTGATACAGCAGTTGTCCCACCGGTGGTTCCGCACATCTGTAGCATTCACAAAGAAGCAGGTGGTTCGGATGAAATCCTAAAATGCTCTGTTACAAAATTAGTTCTACAAAAATACGCGACAGTTCAGTTGAGTCCATTTCACTTCAGTTCAATTGAGATGGCGTCTCAGTGTTCAGAAACTTCCATACGCGCTCCACCCCAGCCAGCAGAAATCTCCCTGGTTTGTTTTTTGGACTTTCCAAACATGCGTCACAGTCATAGGACAGTGAAGGAAAAAGGGCTGCCTTACTGCAGCGCGTGCCGCCTCCCCCCCCCCCCCCCCCTTCCCCCCTCTCCCCTCGGGCAAAATAAGCGCGTACATGACACATGTTGCTTGGAGGATTGCCGTCATTTTCAATCAGCATGAAAGGATGATATCAAATTCGTCACATCAGTGGATGAGCTGATCGAACTTTAGATAAAGCTAAGTTTATTGTTTCTCAGGCATCACAAATCTGCAGAATGGAAGTTAGAGGGATTCAAGCCCTGTACAAACAGCGAACACTGAAAAAACAACTTTCATACCACAGGGGACACTACTCATGCTGTTGCCATTCAGTTTGAGTACCTGCCCTTTGTCAGGCGATTCAGTCATGGACCCTCGGTTAACCACAAGGAAAGACAGACACATTTTTGTCCGTCGGCCATTAGAAAATGAAAGCATCTGGAAGATGAAACAGTGTGTGTGTGTGTGTGTGTGTGTGTGTGTGTGTGTGTGTGTGTGTGTGTGTGTGTGTGTGCGTGCGTGCGTGCGTGGGGAGAGAGGGATGCATACATGTATCAAGTTAGCATGACACTGAGTCTCTATTGTTAATGCCACTGAAAACAAACTGCGCAAACTGGGATAATAAGGATTTTAATGAGAGTGCAGAGCAGATCGAGGTTTCACGCATGAATTCAGCAAACACATGTCTGCACTGTCGTTACATGTCAAACACGCACATTGTTATTTTTGTCAGTAGTTTCACCAGTCAGACACCTACCTGTTTTTCACCACGTCCACACTGAACCTGGAGAAAGCGTCCCTCACTACACACTGCTCCACTTGTACGTCATTCACACCGGCTGGGAACCAAGGATGACGTGTTACATTGTGACACTCGTTACAAGATACTTCACTAACTACTGATCAGGAGTTAACCCTTACTAGACTAACGCTACCATCATACATGTGACACTCGTTACAAGAATACTTCACTAACTACTGATCAGGAGTTAACCCGGGAGGCACCCGATGTTCCCCCAGGTCTATGTTCCCCCAGGCCGATGTTCCCCCAGGTCTATGTTCCCCCAGGTCGATGTTCCCCCAGGCCGATGTTCCCCCAGGCCGATGTTCCCCCAGGTCTATGTTCCCCCAGGTCTATGTTCCCCCAGGCCGATGTTCCCCCAGGCCGATGTTCCCCCAGGTCTACTATGATGTTCCCCGGCCCAGGTCTATGTTCCCCCAGGAATGACATTTTTTTTTTAATTCTTGTTTTTGTAGCTTACTCACGAATATACATATATACATGTACACACATATAAACATAATAAACATACATGCCTGCTTGCCTACAAGCGAAAAAACATGCACTCATGCATGTTATCCTGTTCTACTTACTCAAACAGTTAATCCATTTTTTCATAAAGTTTATATAATCCATGTTTATGCTTGCAATATACTTTCCTAATTCATATCTTTCCCTTAACATTTTGTTAAAAAGGGTGATGTCAGGTTGTCTTTCTGTCATTTTACCTTTGTATATTAAAAAAAAAAACTTGGCTAACATGATTAGAAAATCAAATATCTCGTCTGTCTCCAAGAAAGTGTCTTTTCCAAACAGCACCACCTTTTTTTTTTTGTTCAGTTGCAGGTGATGAACATGTCCACATTTGGCTCTGATAAGATCCTCCAAATTCTGCCAGAATGTCTTTACTATTTCGCAGTACCACAGTACATGCTCAATACTTTCTTTTTTCCGCACTACATAATGCACACTTGTTGTCTCTTTCCACTCCCATTTCTTTTAAAACAATGTTTGTTCCCAAAATACGATGCACAATTCTTGTTTGGAACCAGCGGAGCTTTACATCTTGTATTTTTTGTAATTTTCGTAAAGTAACTACCCAGTTCAGTTATACTGCAGTTGAGCTTTGTGTTCCATTTTTCCTGAAATCTGGGCACTACGTGATCTTTCGTAAAGACCTCATAATACCGTCTTGACCCTTTCTGTACCGAAAATAGAATTTTCAGTGATAAAGGAGTGTCTGTTGCAACATTGTCTTTTATTTCTATGTCGGCCTGGGGGAACATCGGCCTGGGGGAACATCGGCCTGGGGGAACATAGACCTGGGGGAACATCGGCCTGGGGGAACATAGACCTGGGGGAACATAGACCTGGGGGAACATCGGCCTGGGGGGAACATCGGCCTGGGGGAACATAGACCTGGGGGAACATCGGCCTGGGGGGAACATCGGCCTGGGGGAACATAGACCTGGGGGAACATCGGCCTGGGGGAACATAGACCTGGGGGAACATAGACCTGGGGGAACATCGGCCTGGG